>CALSBV010012185.1:497715-530278 GCA_943590825.1 Bovichtus diacanthus | reverse complement strand
ACAGGACAGTACAGGACATTACAGGACATTACAGGACAGTACAGGACAGCACAGGACATTACAGAACAGTACAGGACAGGACAGCACAGGACATTACAGGACAGCACAGGACAGCACAGGACAGTACAGGACAGCACAGGACATTACAGGACAGCACAGGACAGTACAGGACAGCACAGGACAGTACAGGACAGCACAGGACATTACAGGACAGTACAGGACATTACAGGACAGCACAGGACAGTACAGTACAGTACAGGACAGGACAGGACAGGACAGGACAGGACATTACAGGACAGTACAGGACAGTACAGGACAGCAGGGCTTTGTTGGCACCAGGCCACTGTTCAGGAGATGCCCAAGGCTTCCTTGTGGGAGACAAGGTGGAAAAACTGTCAAGAGGGTTTAGAGTAGCACAAACATGATTTTCTCTGCTGAGGTGGTGGTTTCCATTTAAGTCAATAGACCTATGTTCAATCAAAGAGGACACAGCAGTCATCCTATGAGAACATACATATTCACAGCAATTTGCGTGGCAATCAGGCCAGAAGCTGTTGAGCTATTAGCTGTGACATTAATGTTGGATGGACGGACAGACCTCGCTGCCTCATCACACAGAGCCTCGTGAATGTAAGCTCACAATATACTTTAGAGCCGTTAATACAATTTAGTTAAAAGACAGAGCCCCTCATTTTCCTTTTATATTCCTCTTCATGTGCTTTAATAACAAAGGCACAGCACATACTCCGCATGATTTGTTTAATATGACCATTATCCCTGCCAACATTTTCCAATAAGGATTTATGTACAGCTCGGTTGGCAATCTTGAGCTTTAAATAGAGCTGCTGGAAAAAACAACAGGGTAAAATGAAGTGACCTTTGAATTATATTTTTGTCTCCACTATCATTATTTTCAGTAAATGGTGCAGAAAGCCCTGCATTTCCTTGTCATGTTTGACATAGCTGGTTGTGTGTTCGCTGAAGCCACAGCAACTGGAGAAAGTGCTTCAAAAATCACAAACCTCTCTCTCTCTCTCTCCCCCTCTCTCTCTATATGTCTCTCTCTCTCTCCCTCTCTCTGTCTCCCTCTCTTTCTCTCTCCCTCTATCTCTCTCTCTCTCCCTCTCTCTCTCCTTCTCTCTCTGTCTCTCTCTCTCCATCCCTCTCTCTCCCTCTCTCTCTGTCTCTCTCTCTTCATCCCTCTCTCTCCCTCTCTCTCTCTCTCTCTCTCTCTCTCTGTCTCTCTCTCTCTCCCTCTCTCTCTCTCCCTCTCTCTCTCCCTCCCTCCCCTCACCTTAATACTCCCACCATCTGACACTCTAAATTAAGAAAGTGTATGATTATATTTGACCAGATCAATCTGCAGCCATGCCAGTGGCGGTGTTCAGGTCCACTGTGTTTGCTTAGTCAGCCAATTTTAAACGTATGTTCTTGGGAGGGACAAGCTGAGTTTAAACTCCTGAGTGCAGGGCACACCGAGGGCCAGACTTACTACGCTTTTGTTCCTGTTTTTCAGGCACAGATGTGACACATTCTGCCCCAAACACGTGCTGTATTTATCAAAACAAAGTCAAATTCTGCATTTGTTTGTGAGCGTTTGTACGGTGAAGCTCTCTCCTTGTTGCATATGCATTTAAGGGAGATCACGCAAATAATAATTTTTTGATAACTATATTTACCGACGTCAAGCTATTTGCGCCTGTCAGACTTCTCCGCCTCTGTAAGGGAGGTGTAAACAAAGTGCAGATGGCTGATGATTTTCTCGATTCTCAAAAGTTTCTTAGATCAGGTGGCCTCTGCTGCGTGGAGAACTCCACAGAAAAGATTTATGCGGAAAAAATGGGCTACGTACAACCTGGTATGTCACAGCAGCCTGTTGGGCTTGTGGTTTTCTCTCTAGCGTGGTTTTTCTTCTCCTCTCGTCTTATGGGGGTTTTATGATTTGGAACACATCATAATATATCTAAAATATAAATATCGCCAGAGAGCAGGGGAAAAGGGGAATGTTACTGGAAAGAAGCATGTAAAGGTAGATCGTCTGTGGTAAGGGCCAGGATTCAGATGTGTATGCACAGGCAGGGAAAGGCGCTGAGGCAGGAATTATCTCAAGTTGAGCAGGATGATATTTTAGTGCTGGGAGGTGATATTTAATTTTACTACTGATCCTCATTTAGACATAGGAGGGAAGAGCCACATGTGGGAAGGAGTAATGAGGGAGATTGTAGCAGATTATGATTTAATGGACACATGGAGGGTTAACCATCGCGGCAAGAGAGGCTTTACAAGGATAAAGACAGGGCCTGCTTAGTTCCAAACGTTAGGATAGGATCCACGTATGTTTCCAGTAGATATAACAACAGACTGGTTAAGATACAGTTGTCACCTGGAGCTTCTTCCGATGACTATATGGTGCAGTGTCATTTGTGTCTTTCTCCAGAATGTGTAGGGGGAAAGAAAGGAATCATTTGATTTTTTGAGGTTATGGTAAGATGTGGGCAAGAGCTAAATTAGACATGTTTGTCAATTGTATATAGTATCTTCTACTGCAGAGGTAAAGAGAGCCCTTCGCTCATCATGAGGTAGGGTGCACAGCGCAAGCATATGGCATCAAAAAGTGGCTCCGTCCCATACAGCTGTCATCACATTGGTTGCGCTTTGAAAGGTTGACGGAAACCAAGGTCAAACATGAAATAATTTTAACTTTGAGCGCAGTGCTCGGAGGCAATTTTGTGCAGTGCGCCACGCCAAGGGTAGTGCCTCCGCCTAGCCGGGCAGCATCGCTGTCTCCATAGGAAAACAATAGCACAGCCAGCGTGGAGTGTTTTTACAGCTGAGCAGGTGAAGGCAGCTTTACTCTGCAGAACAAAGATAAAACCTGGCTGAAATAAGGATGGATGGGCTTATCCAGGATAGAGCAAAGGCTAGGACTAGATTATCTAGGTTCTACGGCTGCAGTAGTAGCCTCCCATCCCCAAGAAACTTCTCAGCTCTTTCTTGGTGGTGGCTGAAGGAAATTGTTGTACAGACTTGCCCTTGGCCCAAGATACAGTAGGTCGTGGTGGCCTTGGCAAACTCACATTTTGTGAGATTGCTTGTTAAGCGTGCCCAGACCAACCTGTCAAAGAGAACAGGCATGGGCTGGACATGCTACAACATCCAGATAAACAGCACAACCACTAAGACCAGAAACAACATTAATTTATTCACCATTGAAACGTTACAGGAACATTACCATGAAGGAGTACAAATGAGAGAGTTATGAATGCTGAAATTTCTCTTTCCTTTTGGTGATTGGGACTTTCCACCAACCAAATTTAATCACAAATTTGGCCAAACCTACCTTATCAATACAATCTTCCATCGAATGACGCTTGCGGTAATCAGAGGCCCAGTTCGATGAGCAAGGCACAACTTGTTGTCAAGCATATACTGAACATTAGCCTCCAACTACCTCTTTTCATCAGATACACAATAAAAACACTGCTTGACAGGCTCAGTAGCTTCAACATCTATGTCATGTTCTACTGGGTGTGTAAGGGATGGAGTATCAGAGAACAAAGATGGTAAACTGTGGAGTACTCTGACCAATTTATCACGTTTATCTACATCCAAGTGGTTCATTTAGCTTTCCAAATTGTTCAGAACTTTTCAAACGGCCCTGCAGCACCCCATCATCATTTACAAACTCCAAATTCTCCCTTGCCTCCCCAGCGTGATCAGGATTGGTGGACACAGAATTGGGAGCAACGAAACGAAAGCCGTGCTGCATTAATTCAGTAATAATAATTTCGAAGACTTAGTGGGCTAAAAGGGCCAGTGAATAAAAATGTCTTTAGCCTGGATATGAAAACAGAGATGGAGGGAGCACACCTGCTATCTAATGGAAATATCTAACTGTAAAGGCTCTGTCATCTTTTAGTTTTACTCGTGATTGTGGAAATACAAGAGAGATTTGTCTTTGGATCTACGAGACGTAGTGGCTGCAGTAAATAAGGTCTGAAATATAAGATGGGACCTGACCATTAAGGTCTTGAATTGAATTCTAAAGTGAACAAGGAGCCGATGAAAAGAGGCTAGTACTGGGGTGATGTGGTCGCAGTTTTTTAGTACCAGTCAACATCCTTGCAGCTGCATTTTGGACCATCTATAGGTGAGTTGATGGATACTGGGGCCTAAATATAGGGAATTGCAATATTCTAGTCTTGATGTAATGAAGGCATGAATTACTTTTTCCATATCATGGAAGGACAGAATTGGTTTGAGTTTGGAAATGTTTCTTAACTGATAGGAACTACTTTAAACAACGGAACTGATGTGTTTGACAAGATATAGTTCAGAATCAATTATAACACCAAGGTTTTTTGCATGTGACTTCACATATGGTGTGAGATGGTCTAGCTTACTGGCTGATGGCTACTGGACTTAGACCAAAGATAATTATTTTAGTTTTGTTAGAGTTAGCTAAAGGAAATTATCTGCAATCTAGCCTTTAATGTCCTTGAGACTTTCTAAGAGAGACTGTAGGTAGTCCCTAGATTTTATGTCACCTTTAGCACAGCTGTTTCAGTGCTGTGGAGGGCTTTGCAACATGATTGAAATGGGTTATGGATCTCATTTGTATCCAGTAATAGTTGTAGTTTTGACAGAAACATTTTTTCCATTATTTTTTAAACAAATGGCAATTTAGAGATGGGCTGAAAGTTACTAAAACATTTGACATCAAGGTTATGCAGCAAGTCTCAACTCCGTTCTTGGTTTCCAGATCCTCCGACCTGCTAGCATCCAGCCCGCAAGCTTCCAGTCTGCTTCCTGGCCTGCGAGCATCTGCAGTTCCTCCACTTGAGGCTGGCTCCAAAAATGAGTAAATCCTCATAGACCTCTAGGTCAAAATGTCCAACTTTACAGCAGCAATAAACATGTTTACAGCCTGGTACAAACAAAATGTTTTTGTTCTCTATAGCTAATTTCCTCATTCACGACAACTGTAGAAAGGGTTTTAAATAACTCACCCAATTAAATTACATTCAGGCTTAAAGTTATGCAATGGCCACTTTGAGTGACAGGTAGGTGCCGTCACAGGTCTAGTTTCTAGCTGTCTGCTCTGCTGCGTCACCTGGGCCCGCTGCACCATCGAGCCATATTTTTGGATACACCTGGGGTTAGGCACACTGCCAAGGTGGTGATGATGAGAGACACCCACATTGAGCTTCACAACGGGTCTTCAGAAAACTATGGCTGACGTTATGGAGACTATATCTATGTTTATATCTTATACAGTTTATGGTTTAACCACAAGCATGGTTTCCCTGTTTGTTTTAGGACCATGGACAGAGGTGTTGCTCCCTTGAGTTTAACTCACAGATCACCACATTTATGGATCTTTGTCAGTCAATATGACTTTCTGCTTAATTATTCCAATGTAATGTGTATGTTGACTAGGGGTGAAACAAATCTTCAAATCCACGGTTCGGTTCAGACCTCGACTTATCAGCCACGGTTCGGTTCATACCTTTTTTTTTTATGTTGACTTTCAATGAATATGCTATATTGTGTTAATTTAGTGTGTGTGTGTGTATGTGTGTGTGTGTGTGTGTGTGTTAACTGAGCTATGTGCTTATCATCAGTAGCTTCTGTGCTCATCAGAGCCTGGCATTGCTTGTGCATATGAGCTATATTGGTGGTGAAATTATATTCTAAAATGGTTCTGTTATCATCCAATTTTATAATGAATAAATGTGGCTTTCATAATGGCCAATGCCTGCCCAGGCTTACTCACTGTGATTGAATGTGCTCACAAAATTTTTCCAAAGGGAATAAACACACAAATATTAATCTATTAGCGTAAATACAATATACCACTTATTATGGAACATCTCTGTCTAAAGCTAGTAAGACAAATAAAATAATCAATGATTTACTAATTGACATCTCTGTTTTAAAAATGTGAAATAATTTGAAATAGCAGAAAGTGCACCATTAAATTAAAGGAATTTCAAAACAGTAAGTAAGATACATGGGGGCCCTGGAGCTGCACTATACAGATTTTACACATGAAGGCCATGGTCACTCCTACTCAGCCTGTGGAAACAGCTACTGCCCCTTTGATTCAGTGTTTGTTAATGTGAAAACGAGTCAAACTCATTACAATTTGTAAACGTGTATTTTTATTTCAGTTTTACTTCTAAACATCCTAAACTTACTTGCTGTCTCCTGGGTTTTTATTTATTGAGCTATCTGCCAAGCTAGAAATCACCTCTATGTTCCAGTAAGGGCAGAATAGTTACTACTGCACTTTTTCTTTGGGGGAGCTTTGTGAAGTCTGATAAAATAACCCCGGTGATGTTATACTGATGTTGCTGGGGTTATTATTTTTTTATTTTTATGAAAAGGTCAGAAATAGCTAAATATTGCCAAAAATGCTGTACTCCAGAAATCCAAGAAAACTACATGGAAAACATTCCAAAATACCTGGAACCTCTTACTCTGCCAAAAGTAAGGGAACAATCTAAATAATCAACTAACTAAGCCAATAAGTGAGGCAGAACTGTTTGATACTATAAAAAAAAGACAAAAAAATAGAAATGCCCTGTAAGTGATGGATTTAGAAGTTAGTTCTACAAGGAATTCCAATCTTTACTAGCGTCTCTGCAAGCTTTCACCATAACGTCTGAGTTACAGACTAAGGTGTGGAGTGTGAAAGACACAGGCATTTACCAAGCAGTGAGGGTGAAATGAAAGATGCGATCAAGTTGCATTATGGGAAACGGAATACAAGGGTTTTTTTGAGCTTCATCTAAATCACGTATTAAAAATGTGCATTTGTCTTCCCCTCAGACAGGTCACCTGAGTTGCTGTCACCCACATTTAAGGAGGTACTAAATCACAGCAGAGCTCATTTTAGATCCTTATCATGTCATTTGATATTGTTCTTTATTAGGAGATATAACAATATGCACCACTAAAGCACAATATCAAATTACTAAATGCTATTTGCAATTAAATGAACCGGTGGCTTTTAGGGCCAATGGGGGTCTGGGGCCCCAGGGCAGTTGCGACTTTACCCACTTTGTCCGTGTTGCCTGGTTGGTAACTCAACATTGCTTAAGTCATGCCCCCTGGTACCAGAGAATTTGTTTTGCTAATCATTATGCCATCCTCCTCTGCTGACTTGGTACTACCACTACTGGGAAATCATAAAATGCAATTGTGGACTTGCAACACACACATTGTATAACCAAACATGGGCAACTTTAAAGATCCCCGAAAGGGGAAAAGGGATACAGGACCTAGACTGAAGGTTACATCAAAAAGACCACCGGCACCTTGAGTGTTACTATTTGACGTTAGCTAAGTTAGGTTGGCAAGTAGCTAACTTCTAGACAACGTTGTCATTAAGAATTAATGCATTGGCTTGCAGTGTCAATGTTAAAATGTACTATTTTGTCCGAGGTGACATGAACAGCCTGCATTTGTTTGATATATTAGTATGATGACAGCTAGCTTATGCTGCTCTGCCAGCTACCAGCCCACCACGAGCAGACCCAGATCTGGCTTTGCTGCCACGTTTGACCTGCAGTGGGCTTAGGCAGAAGGTGGAGAGCTGCGCTCTGCAGCAGCAGTGCTTCGCGCCCCAGACGGGACCTGCGGAGCAGCTAAACCGGATCTGGGTCTGTCTGTACCGGAATGGTAGCTGCCTGAGACCTCACCCTAACCAGAACACTAACCGGCCAATCCTAGCGCTTGAATTCAACGCAGGGCTGGTCTTGCAAAAAAAAGCACTCAGATTCATAATAAAGCCCCATTCCCAGGTTCCCTCCCTATGCATGACGTATTAAATCATTTGAATTTTGACACAAAAAGAGCGAGGTGACAAGTAAATGTAAATGCAGTAGACCTGGGGCACTGCTCGCTGGTACATAGAATTGACAAAAAAAGGTGGCAATATGCAATGCAATTGGTTTAACTTTAATTTAATCTTTTTTGTCAAAATTGAGGATTGCATTGCAACTTTGCATAATGCATTTTCAAATTGCATTTTCAAATTGCACATTGAATTGGCATTTGCAAAATACAGTGCCATTTGAATAAAGACATCAACAAACATGGCAATATGGAAGGCAATTGATTGAGCTTTCATTTACATTTTTTATCAAACTAATTCAAACTAAAGTGAGGTTTGCATTTTGACTTTGTACATTGAATTGCCCATTGCAAAATGCATTGCCATTTGAATAAAGATGGGTTTTTCATTGTTTTTCCCTGTGTTTTTCCAAATTAAATATAATAGGAAGAGGGACTTCCGGTGCGCCACTGACATGGCAGCAGCATAGAGAGCAAGCTCCCTGACTTTGAGATATAACAGTGATACAGAGTTAAAAAACAGTGAGACATCATAAAAATGTAATGGAAAAGGACATTGAGGTATGTTTAGAACAAGACCAAGGAAACGGGCTAAAGGAAAAGTGAAGTTTAACATCGAGGAAGACAGAGGGCTAACTGAGCTAGTGGTAGAGCCAGCTAAGCTAACAGGAGAGCAAACCAAGCTAGTGTTACAGCCAAACATTTAACAGAAGAGCTAACTGAGCTAGTGTTACAGCCAAATAAACTAACAGAAGAGCTAACTGAGCTAGTGTTACAACCAAATAAACTAACAGAAGGGCTAACTGAGCTCGCGGGAGATCCAGCTAGCGCTAAACCAGGCTAAGCTAGTGCGAAAGCCGAGCCAGAGCAGCCAAATCGAAGAGGAAACCAAAATCACTGAAAGTATTGCAAATTTGGAAACAATAAGAGATAAGAGACTTTTGTCACAAACATTTTGAAAGTCTTCAAGAGATTAAGGACCACTTTAGTAAGGCGAACAGCAGGATAGATGCAGCGGAAGAACAAATCGCTGCATCGGAGGAGCGTGCTCAGAACATAGAGGACGCTACGTTGGAGCTGCTAAAACTACAAAAGCAGTTTGAAACTGGACTGACGGACCAGGAGGGACGCTCGAGAAGGCAGTAATGTTAGGATTCATGGGGTGAAGGAAGGAGGGGAGGAGAACGCTCAGTTGATGATTCATTTTGTGGATACCTTTCTCAGGGAGAAACTTGAACTACCCCCGTCACTCGAACTCCAGATTGAAAGAACTCACCGTGCTTTTGCTTCACGACCTCCTAAAGATTTTCCACCAAGATCTATTGTGGGGAAACTACGGTTTCAGAAGTAAAGACAAGCTTATTAAGATAGCATGGCAGAAAAAAGGCTTCATGTACGAGGAGAGGAAAGTGTACTGAAAAGAGAAGAAAATACGCTCCCAGACACCAATTAGAATAGAACTTTGTGTGTTCTACCACAGAGAAACTTGCATCTATAACACAGCAGAGGAGGCTACTGAGGACATGGCAGCAAACCAGCAGAGAACTGGATGAGGGGATCAAACGCCTAACCTGGCAAACGTGCCAATCCCAGAATGGCAGGGACCGACAGAGGGGATACAAGCAGAGACCGCAAGCCTTCAGCAGAACCCAGGACATGATGACGCTGAGATGGGACATTTAGGTGAAGTACAGCGGCTATCTTTATGTTTATAGTTGGATTCACGGAAGAATCACAGGCGGCTCTCTTTATGTTTACATTCAGATATGAGTATTTTGAAAAAGAATTAAGGTCATGTATATGCGGCTCTCTTTATGTTTAGATTTTAATATTTTTCTCATCATACAAATGGGGACATAAGAGAGGGGTGGCTATACTAATATCAGGGAGATTTATTTTCGAAAAACTATCCGATATTAAAGACAAAGAGGGAATATACATTTTAGCTAAGTTGAGACTAGAGGGAGAGTTGGTTAGATAATTTGTTGATGTACAATAAGGATAGATACAGGGTAGACAAATGTGATATAGGAGTAAGGGATCTATCTGACCATAGTCTAGTAGACTTTATGTCTTACAAAGGAGAAGAAAACAACACTCTGGAGACTTAATTTAAATGTATTGAAAGGACATATGAAGGAGGAAATGATAAAGGATATCCAGAAATACTGTATAGAGGAAAATGATAACAGGGTATCCCCACCAGTGTTGAGGGATGTGTGTAGCTGTGTTGAGAGGAAGAAATAAAAGAGATAATAATGAGAAAAAACAGAAGAAACGTAATACTCTGCAATCTCATCTGACAGGGTTAGAAAGAGAACATAAAGACAAATTGGATGGGAAAAAAAAACAATCGTAAAATTTAAAAGAATAAAAAAAGAGATAAATTATATTCTTGCAGATGAGATTAAAAACAAATAATGTTCCTGAAACAAATTTATTATAAAGCTGGAAGTAAATCTGCAAAACTATTAAAAAAGAAACAGGCAAACAAAAGTATTGACAAAATAAGGGATTCCCAGACTAAATCAATAATATACAAGACAGTAGATATCCATAATTGCTTAGAGACATATTATAAAAAACGATACGCCCAACCAAAGATTAATAATGAAGATCAGATGGGTTTATTGGAGGAGGGAGAAATCCCATATTCGTGGAGGAAAGCCATCATCTCTGTAAAACAGAAGGAAGGGAAGGATAAACTGGAACGTTGTAACTATAGACCTATAAGTGTCCTCAATCAAGATTATAGATTGTTTACTCCTATTCTAGCCAGAGGTTTAAAAAGAATTCTGCCAGAAATAATTAACTTATATCAGACAGGTTTTATAAGACAACATTAGATACACACTGCATTCAATGCAACATGTAATTGAAAAACAGGTCGAGGCAATAGTGGTGGGATTAGACTCAGAAAAAGTGCTTGAGTCTGTTAAACGGGAGTTTTTAAAAAGAGTGTTGGAGCAGTTTACCTTCCATGAGACTTGTATCAAGACCATACAGGCTCTATATAATAAACCAACAGCTAGAATTGAGATGAATGGGAGTCTCTCGAAGTCCATCATACTAGAACGTGGCTGTCGACAGGGTTGCTCCGCCAGCTCTGTTCTCTTTACCATTTTTTTGGAACACCTGAGCCAATGGATAAAACAAAATAAAAAAATAGAAAGTGTAGACATGGAGGGAGGAGTACAGAAGATGGCGTTACTCGCGGATGATGTTCTGGTATATCTGTCAAGACCTAATACATCCTTTCCTGCACTTATGTATGGTTTAATTTCTTGCTATAAATTAAATATAGAAAAAAATACAGGTCCTGATTTAATTATAGTCCAGACTGAGCCTTGAGAGAAATTTATGGAATTGACTGGGAATGGAAATCAATGAATCTTGGTGTCAACCTACCACAAGAATTAAATCAATTAAAATCCATCAATTATGATGCGTTGCTCTCTCGAATAAAATCCGACATTGGAAGAAGGGAGATTAATTCTTTGTCTGAGTATCACCTTAAAAATTGACTCTAAATGAATATACTCCCCACGATCTGTTCCAGACTCCAGTGGATGTAACAGACAAAGATGTTATGGGATAAAATGCTTTCAAGATTTGTTTGGCAAGGAAAGAGACCAAGGAAAAGGTGTAGGACTCTGCAGCTGCACAAATAAAAACACTTTTAAATCTGTGAAATCCCTCCTACTCAGCAAGATGGAAGAATAGAGAAGAATAGCCTAGAAGCACATAGTAATGCGATGGATTGCATATGATTCAGAGTTTATTTCAAACAGAAATGTTTAAAACTGGGGAAAGGGTCCTACAATATACTGGGAGCTCTTAAAGAAGAATAAACTTTAAAGTTTTCAAGAGTTAAATAATCATTATAGTTTAAGCAATAAGGACTTTTATAGATTCTTGCAACAGAGGCATTATGAAGAGTAAATGATAAGAACGGAGATTCTAGATGGACCAGAGTTAGAAATTATCAAAATGTTTATCTCTGCATATGAATCGAATTCAGGTAGGAAATGAATATCGAAATGATATACAGGAGTGGAAAATTTAAAAGGAAATGATACAATATATATTAAAAAAGAAATGGGAGAAAGAGGCAAACATTGTGTTATCAGTGGATGAATGGGAAGAGATAAATGAGCAACAGTGGAAGACAACTTGGTCCTTATCCTGGAGAGAATATGCATGTAAAAATATTACAAGATTTTTTATAACACCGGCACTGATCCACAAAAATATGAAGATACAAGGTTTTGAAGAATATGCGGAGCCATAAAGTGGATCGTTTCCATGTCTTTTGGGATTCCACTTCTATAATTCCATACTGGTTAGGGCTGAAGAAATGTATGGACACAATATTGAGCTTAAAATTCCCATTTACATGTAAAGTATTATATTTGGTAAAAATGAACACAGGACTTACAAGATTTGGAGACAAATATATGTTTAGGATAATGTTAATTGCAAGTAAAAAAAGCTATGAGCAGAAAATGGCTGCAGACAGAGATCCCTACAGTTGGGGACTGGGTTTAGGTTATACATAATATATACATGAGGGAGAAGTTGACTTTCTTGTCTAGATTGGAACTCATTGAAAACATGATTGAATATATATCGGCAATAAGATCAGACTTTAAATGAAAGAGTGAACAAAGTCTGCCTTGGTCCATTGCCGCAAACGTTATAATGTTAATTTCCTTTATAAACTGTAAACAGAATTTCTACTCCGGCGTGGAGTGTGGGACAGGAGACATACAGGTATGTGAATACATTTAAAAGAATAGAGAACATCTTTCAATGAGGGTTTACATTTTTTTGATTAATTAATCAATTTTCTTATTTCATTTATTTATTATTATTCTTTTACTAGCATTGTTTCTTGTTGTTATTATTAAAGGCTGATGAAAAAATACGTATGTGTATGTTTGTGAGTATGTGTAAGTGGGTATAGGTATATACATATACTGTATACTAAAGGGTAAATATAGAAAAAAACAAAGAGACATAAGGAGTATGACATGTATGTGGTTGAGGTATAGTATTTTTTATTTTTTTTTTCCATTTATTTTTATTTTCTTTCATTACGTAATTTTGTTTTGTCTTTCATATACAAAAAAAATAAAATAAAATATATATGAGGCAAGGAAATGTCTGATTAATGTTTGGCTGTCCATCCAAAAAAAAAATAGAATACATTTTTTTTTTATTATTTAAATAGAAAGAATAGCAGTAAATGGAGTGTATCAACTGCCTGAAGTCTGAGCTTCGGAAAAAAGATCAGTTGATTGGAAGCTTTGTCATCGTAGGTGCTACCCAGGAGATGCCTATTTCCTATATGAGGTCCTCCAATCTCTCTGTCCCGGCGGACAATCACCTTCCTCCCTGGTGTCACAGATGGTCTCAGAATGTGAGTGACCACTTCTCCAAACGAGGGCTGGATGCGGCGGCACTGGGCGCCACTGCTGCACTCGACCAGGACGTTGCATTGCTGATGGTGCCAGAAGACACAGAGGTCGGTGGGCACGGGAACTAGGCGCACGGCCACGGTTCATAGCTCCACTCCAGAAAGTAGTTTTTATTCAGTTGCACACATTTTCAGATAATCATGACATTTCATTTTCAGACGAGCTTTAAACCACGCCATAGTACTGAAACAGCTCCTTGAACTATTTTTTACGATCTTCTGTTAACTGTTGACTCAGTGAACTCTGCTTTTCTGGTGCTTTTAGACCTGACCGCTTCCTTTGACACTGTGGCTCATAGGATCCTTCTATCACTCCTCGAACACTGTGTAAGCATTAAAGGTACTGCCCTCAAACGGTTCCAGTCATACCTCACGGATAAGCGCTTGTCGGTTCACCTAGGTGAATAGGCTCCGGCACTACTTACTTGTGGCATTCCTCAAGGCTCCACTCTGAGGCCCTCTCCAGAGCCAGTGTTTGGTTTGTCCGTTCTGGTCTAGAGTAGAAACCTGACGGTGCAACATGGCAGACTCCATGAAGAGGACCTATGTATATATGAAGGGCTCATTCTAAGATACACAACAATTCTTAGTTTCAGCTGATTATACACTAAAGAAAACAATAATGAATATTATATTCCATTTCTGTCAATAAATCCCCCTAAAACACACCGGGTTCCTTAAATGTGGGTAAAGGACCCGGAAGTAAAGAGGCTCAGGATATCTTTTTGGCCGTTGTATTGGAATTTATTGAGGCACCATGTACAGCTATATGTAGGACCAGCAGTGCAACGACAAATAAATCACAATGCAATTCAGCCTTTAACAAGTGTATTCAATAGTCAAAGCAATATATTTGAGTGTGTGTGATGTGTGTTAGTGTGAAAGAGTCCCACAGTCCAGAGTTCAGTCCGCTCAATAAAAACCCTGCTTTGTTTTGCACACAACCCAAAATAGATAGAATAAATGCAAGTGAAAAGTCGGCTCCGGGTTTAACCTGCTGATTCCCACAAAACCAAACAAATCAGGAAATACAAACAAAATGAAGAGCAGCTTAGTTTGCAGTTCAGTAACGTTTAATAGTTACATTATAAACACCTGGTACTCACTCTCCCGATGGCCAGTCAAGTCAGTTAACAGGCAGTTAAGTTAGTCGGGTCTGGAAGGTCGGCCTGAACTCTGCCAAGAAAGAAACTCAAACAGGGAACTATACAGCCATCCACCTCCTCCTGACATAGACACAAGACAACAGCTTCAGTCTTACTTGAGTAGGTGATGAGGACGTGGACTGTGCAACGGGCTCCAATCCTGAGGGTAAAGCTTTTTTCCTTCTCTGAAAAACACGCGCTGGCAGCTCTCTAACACAAAAACATTCCCCTTTGAGGTTGATTTTGAGCGGCCATTTGTTTGAGGGTTGTGATTGGATTACTGAAAGATTGGGGGCCGTTAACTGTGTGAAACGAGAATGAAGTGTTGACAGGTGGAGGAGGTGATGTGATTCTGACAGCAGGTCGCTACACTGCAGAACACTGAATTCTGTGTGTTACACAGGGACAAACATTAATACAGGTTGATACTTGATTGGTGTTTTTTGAGTCAAGAGGAGAGAAGATCCAGTTAGTTGTTATTCTCGATAAATGAGTAGGCACAGTTCTCCGCACCAGAGAGATGAGCAGTGTTGCCTCCTCGGGTTAATGCTGAACATTACGGTGTGAAGCTGAGAGGCTTTCAGGATGTTTAAGGTAACAGACAGCCTTTTCTCTCTCTTCACGCTGTTTTATCTTCCTGCATTGTCTACAGTCATCTCTGCAGCACTGCTTTGTGTTGTCACTGTCTCTCTCTCACACACACTCCTGCCTCCTCTCCTCTCCCCCGTGGCCTTGTTTCCCCCTTGTCTACCTCTGCCAGTCAGCCAGTTCATCACGTTTTTTCAGATTCCCCTCGGAGTCCCTGCTCTGTCTGAGACTGAGTAACATGGAAGCACACATCATCACGCGACTCTGTGTCATGACAAAGCTCAACACCTTTTAGAAGGGGAAACAGCTGCACTGCAACAAACCCCAATGCTCCCTCTGCGCCCCTGCACTCTCACACAGAACTTCCCACACATAGCTGGCTGCAGGAGAAACATGAACAACTCCCCTGTGGATCAGAGAAGGTGAGGAGCCCCAGGCACTGGTGCACTGGGCCCTGATGGTACGCCAACCCTAGCTAGGTGTTGCTGGTACTGGGTCCCCAGTCAGAGCATGAACAGTAATTAATGTCTTATTTGGCATTAATTCAGCACCATGTGCTTATTTCAGAGCATGCATCATTGTTTTCAGCCGGGGGCGCTTGTAGTTTTCAATGCATTAGCAGTAATGTGATGTTATACTGCAGTCTTTGTTCCTCTGTAATGGTTCTGGGTGGTTATGGGTCGCGGCTCTGTGCTAGGTTAGCACAATACAACTTTACATGCTCACACTTAATGGATGTATTGGGAGAGCTGTATGCAGTGCAGCGAGTCAACCTTGTAGGTGATGTGTTCCAGTGTCAACCGTGGTACAGAAAATCCCTTGCAGTCCAAACAAACATTTACCCAGAGGCCACTACTACAAAACAAACCTTTGTAAAACTGCTGACAGGACTCCTTCAGCTGTGAACGATGTCAAATATAATACAATAACTTAATAATAGCTATTTTTATGTATGTTACATCGTCACAATTAGTCTATGGGACGAGTCAGAATCACTTTTCTTTTTCTTCTTCTTATAATATCTATATCTGTCCGTCCTGGGAGAGGGATCCCTCCTCAGTTGCTCTCCCTGAGGTTTCTTCCATATTTCCCCCACTAATTGTGGGGTATCTTTTAGGGAGTTTTTCCTTGTGCGATGTGAGGGTCTAAGGACAGAGGGTGTCGTACTTTGTACAGGCTGTAAAGCCCACTGAGACAAATGTATAATTTGTGATATTGGGCTATATAAATAAACTTGATTTGATTTGATTTGATAATACTTCCAAGCATTTGACAATATGTGGCCCGCCCCTTTCTTTATTTGTTCCTTTTCCGGGTTTTGTCTTTTAACTCTCTGTCACTAGTGCCAGCTATAGTAAACTCAAGTCAAAGTCTTGATCAGTTCACACACAACCTAATAGAAATGTGTCAGCGTTAGGAAGGTCATACGAAGTAACACTACCACAGATATGGGACTAAAAAGATGATTTTCTGTTAGTTTCAGTTAAGTTATGCTCAGCGTTAACTATCTCACACCAAACTCAACTAGCTTAATGTGTGTTGCAGCAGCAGCTCGACGTTCCTAAGATGAAAAGTATCAAGAGCTCTGATGCTTAACTTAACCGTATGATTATGATATTATTTGCAGTTGCCACAAACGATCACTAAACCAGCTGATGTTTGCTTTGTTGGTCTGGAGGCTCATTTCTAAATATGAATTCAAATCCATCTTTTAGCCCAGCTCTCTAATATAATACACATTTTATTGATAATATAATTTGGTATTTTGTATAATTACCTTGTTATACAATAATGGGCTCATGTCATTAAGAACAATTCATCCATTATTCATGCTCTCTTTTCATTTGCAAACCCAACAATGCAACGTGACTCCATTAACAAGTTTATTCCTCTACTTATAAGCTCAGACCTGCTTTCCATCTGTTAAGGGACATAATGTCAGAATAATTCAAACATCTGTATGTGTCGGCGTGGATATTGTTATATTTCCTGCCCGGTGCTGCTCCACCTGTTGCACTAAGTGGAGGCGCCTGACCTCCAATCTACACAATCAATTTTTTCCTGATAATCAAAACCTAGTTGGTATGTTTCAGCTTCTGTTCAAGGCAGCAGGGTCCAATTTGCTAGTGGGATGATGTTATACACACGTACACACGCACACATACACACCTCCTGTGTTGTGGTTCTGAGCAATGTACTTATCTCTCCAGGCTATTATCCTATTGACAGCAATTCTGCTCTCATGTTATCTTCTCCTCCCCTCCTGTGACCTTTCAAAGGATCTCCACAAGCTACATTAAAGTGAGACCGTTGGTGTAAAGTGAAATGGGTGCAATCTTTATTTTTTTTCTGGCCTTGCTTAGGAAAAAGCATGACGATTCACAGATCCAAATCCAAGCATGGAGGCAGTGACTTTAATTTCTCTGAACTACAGCCTCTGTGCTAATGAAACAACAACACCATTGCGTTTGTGCCAGGGGTAACTTCTACCTCAAGGAAAGGTAGAGTAAAAACCTATAGGAGTGTCTGTGGCTCAGGATGTGGAGTGATCGTCCACCACGCAGAGGGTCAGCAGTTCAATCCCCATCATGTGCACCAAATTGCTCCCAATGGCCAACGTGAGTGTGAGGGATGGATGCAGCATGTGCCACCTGGTATGCTTATGTGTTGTAAAGTGCTTTGAGTGATCACTAAGATTGGAAAAACTTGGATGGAGGGGGGGCGAGAAGTGAGGAGCGAGAACTTTCCAGTGAGAAGTGTGGCAGGAAGAGTGTGAGTGCACCATCTTGATGTTTGTCTGTTTAAGTTGAAAAACAAAAGCAGTCTTTACCTATTACCTCAAACACCCAGATGTTAGGCCCTTCTGTCCTCTGACAGCCTCTGTTGTGTTGCATTTCAGGACACTGGATTCCCAATGCCAGTAGAATGACCTGACAATGTCGCTTGCATAAAAGTAAAGAACCTCGAGTTCCCCCTTGTGTTTTTACAGCAGTGATGTAGATTGCTTCTTCTCAAAAAATAGGTGGCTGAATAGGCTTGGTGAAAATAAACCGCCATCAGGTAGCGCGCGTCAACACATCTGCCGCAATTATTTTCTATGTACAACCCCCACTCCAGCGGCAGCGGTTCTTGTGGACGTGCCACCCCATCAACACCTAGTTCCAGCCTTGCCGCCCCTGACAAAGATAATTTGTCTTTACAATTTCCATTTAGTTTAAGTCTAGGCTTTATGTAGTCAGATAACAATTGATATACGGTAGCCTACCTGACTTTGTTTGTTGATCTGCTGCTTTCAAAACATTTTCTCACCGCTCAGATTATATATATTTCAAGTTATTATTCACAACTAGACAACTGCAGTAGGCAACTCACCCATGGCATTTTGTTGTCTTTTGATAGAAAAAAAGGCCTTTTCCATGCTGTGTTTGGTCTTCTGTTGACGCGTTGCAGCACGATGCTTTCTATCAGTGCACGTAACGCGTGTCACATGGCGTGCTGCAGCACAACTGCAGAACTGAAAGGCATCATTTATAAGTCTGTAAATAGTTTTTAAGGAAAATCCTGCTTATTGTACCTTTAAATTCAATAAAGATTCTTGGCGACGGCGCACAAGCAGCCATTCCGTAGCCGATAAACACGATACTAAATGTTGGTATAAATGTTAGTCTTTGTCCGTTTTTTGAATCTGCAATGTATACGACTGACCCCTCCCACGGATTCTTCACCCTACTGCCCGTCTGGAAAAAGATACCAAAGCATCCAGGCCAGACTCCAGACTCAGCAACAGAGACTCAACACCCTGCTGCCCCCAAGCCTAACATAACACGCACTGACCCAGCAAGGTCACGCCATCGGTCGGTCGAGTTGCTCTTTCAAAATGAATAGGCACAGCAGGGTTTCTGCTGGCAACGTCTTTGCCTTCGAAATCAGTTATCTGATACATGTTCTTAATCCATACGCGATTGTTGGTGCTGACACAGTTTAATTAATATGTTATAAGAGTAGCGTAGCTGCTGAAAGGAATAGCTCCGGGTACTGGTGCTGGTGATTGGAAAGAAGAAATTAGCAGTAAAGTTATCAGGTGGTAGTAAGACCACAGTCTGGAAGCTGAGGCAGGAAAGTTATCTTACCATGTTTTCTGTGAGACGAACTTTTGAGGCTGTGGGCACGTTTATAATTGTCATGGGATGTAATCTAGACCTTTTACAAAGGAACCCAAACCGTTGCCTGTCAACTGTGCGTTAGCAAGTGACTGAAATAGGACAATAAAACTTTAAATGAGTGATCCGGAACAAGTTATTGAAAATGGAATGATTGTATTGTTGAATTTAAGCAGTCCTCAATTATTTGATTCAAACGTAGCCTAACAATTTAAGAACACATATTACTGGGACCATTACAGAACATTTCAGATGAACATTTAATATGCAGGGATTCACATTAAAGGCACAGCTGACTATCTCTGACCCACTATTTAGGACATTGACAATACACAAGCGTCTAAATGTTTGCTTCACTACCTCTGAATGTTGCATCATTCTTTTTTTTTATGTTTTGCACCTGGAACAAGGAGAAACTAAATCTCATTCCTCTGTTCTGCATTGTACACAGAAGGATGACAATGAAGTCTCTCTTATCTCTGATTTATCATTGAGAATATCAAAATGTTTATAATAATCCCTCATTGTACAAAAAAATTGTTTACAAAAAGTACAGCAGATTGAAGCGTTTTACTGATTGCCTTTATTGTCTCTACATACAGTATACAATACTGCAGGGGTAATCAACCTAACAGCTACCTGAAGGGTGGAGTGGTATCCAAATAATCCTCCTGAGTAATATAAATTTTTAATGATTTCTCAGTTAATCTCAACAATTAGTCTGTGTCAACATTTGAAAATCATACAATATGACATTTGTTACATTTTTGTACAACGGCTTGTTTCCACTAAAAGGTTTTTTCCCAGCTGAAAATGTCAGGCGCTCTTCTGAAAACCCCCAGGGGAGGCTTCAGCCGAGACGCTTTGGTTGCATCTGGTTGCTGTGATAAGGAATGTCCGTGGAAGTAAATATGTCGGCATGAGGTAGAGAACTTGTTCTGGTCCTCGCTCTGGATAAATGGAAGGCTGAAGCACGTCGGGAGAGAGGATGGACTGGCCGCTCTGTTATGGTTAATGAGATCTTGTGGACGTGGAAAAATCTTTGGAGTACGACCGTTTGGTGCAGCAGCTGAAGTTAGGCGGAGCCCGGTTCTTTGTGGTGTTTTTCTCTCCCCTCCTCCACTGTTTTTTAGACGGCTTGGTAAAAAGTGCTGCGTCTTAACCAGTGCTGTTGGTTTTACCCAAAGTGGAAATTTTTTATATCTCTCGATGACCAGAAAAAAAGGCCAGACGTGACCTGGGGGCGACTCATTGGCGACCAGGTGCTCGCAGGTGCTCGCAGATTGTGTCACCTTGTTGGCTACCCCCGCCCTAATGTGCTCATAGAAATGGACGAAACAAGCCAAAACCAGACAAAACTAATGAAATAAATAATAACGTGCAAGCCAATTTTCCTTGATGAAATGGGTTGTGAAATGTCTGACTGCTGTTTAACAGTATTCTCAGATATCAGCACTTAACAATATCGTTATTATACATACAAATGATGGCCAAAACTTTAAACCCACGTTGTAATAAAGTGGAATTATTCATTAATTTTCACAGAACTGCAGAAAAAGCTGCAAAAGGCTTTATTTCGAATCAAGTCAATGTCTTTGTGATATATGAGGAATATACTGACTCTGCAGTTTGTGAGTTGGAAAGATAGATTGACAGAGGAATGAGGGAGCAGAGAGAGAGAGAGAGAGAGAGCGAGACCACACATTCTGAAGTAGAGAGATGATGTGAAGGAGCAGCATCATGGTGCTTTCAGTTGGGAGGAACTGAATCGACAGCTATAGAATGATAATGTGAACGGACAGGAGGGGAGAGGTGGGGAATTTTTTTATCATTAATTATCTGTACTCTACTCTCCTTCTCTCCTTCCCTCTTCATATGCCAGCAATGTACCATTTCCAGTATAAGTTTAACACTTTCCATTCCCTCAGAGCACTGTATTGAGATCAAATGGCCCCAAATGGCCTGAGAATCTGTACAGCATCTGACACCCTCTGTCCTTAGACTCTTGATTCAGATAAGGAAAAGCTCCTCCAAAAAAAACAACTTAAAAAGAGAGAAAATTGAAGAAACTTCAGGGAGAGCAGCAGAGGAGGGATCTGCCTCCCAGCATGGACAGACGTGCAGTAGATGTTGTCTTGTTTGTCTAGTTTAAGGTAAGATTCATGCTGCAGTGTTGTGAACCATTTCAAGACTTCAAGACTGGTACGCGGCATGCCTGACAACAAAACGTTACAACAATAAAGTTTGGATGAAACGAAGGCTTGATTTAGGATCTCTGTATCCGCCAAGGACAGAAAAGATCAGATTGTGTCTATGTTACATGGTGAAAGTTGCGATCCTGGTGATTCTTTTCATGTGCTGATCTAAAGAGAGGCTAGGCAAACGTAAACGTAAGACCAACTGTCAGACCTTCAGAAATCACACGTCCTCTCAAGGTACTGTTACTTGATCAAACTGATGGGCCAATGACCAGCATCTAAATATTTCAACAATATTTTATTTGAATAATTTGGGAATGATCTTCGCCTTTATAGGCACTACAGCTGAGTATCATCATCGTTGCACTGGAAATTAATTCCATCCAACCATCATCTTCTGCTAGTCGCATGGCCACTTCCAGACGACCCTCTGTAAGTATTTATAGATAAAAGCTTGAACAGACATTTTACTTGCATGCATACTTTTTACTCCTTCTTTGGTTATTCAGACACATGTAAATAATTGTTACTGTGTTTATTGACATCTGCTGCTCGGGATCACCTCGGGCTTACATTTTAGCAAATTATGTGAGCAGTTTTATGATATAATGTACAGTGTGGAGGACAGACAGAGCTGGAAGAACACGAGCAACTTCCTTCTGCAGCAGTCTGACAAATATGCAAGGCTGATTACATAGGCAGGTATACATTAGTATATCAAATCCCCATAGTGACTGTGTCTGCCCCACGACCACTGAAATCAATAAAATCAATAGCAAACAGAAGAGGAGTTGTACATAAAAACCTAATAAAAATGAACACCACCACTGCAAAAGTGCAACTAAATAGGAAAATTAAATGTGGACTCTTAAACATCAGTTCTTTGTCATCTAAAGCTGGATTAGTAAATGAATTAATATCAGATAATCAGATTGATTTATTTTGTCTCACTGAAACCTGGCTGAGGCATGAAGAATATGTCAGTGTAAATGAATCCACTCCACCTAGTCATATAAATTCTCACGTTCCTCGAGGTACAGGCCGAGGTGGTGGAGTTGCAGCCATATTCGACTCAAGCCTATTAATCAATCCTAAACCTAAACTAAATTATAGCTCTTTTGAAAGTCTTGTTCTTAAACTTTCAAACCCAACTTGGAAAACAATAAAGCCAATCTTATTTGTTATAGTGTACCGCCCTCCTGGTCCGTATTCTGATTTTCTATCCAAATTCTCAGAATTTTTATCAAGTTTAGTCCTTAAAACAGATAAAGTAATTATTGTAGGTGACTTTAATATTCATGTGGACGTTGATAATAACAGCCTTAATATTGCGTTTATCTCATTATTAGATTCAATCGGATTCAGTCAGAATGTACATGAACCAACTCATTGTTTAAACCACACTCTGGACCTTGTTCTGGCATATGGTGTTGAAATCGAACATTTATTAATTTGTCCACAAAATCCTCTCTTATCAGACCATTCTTTAATAACTTTTGAAGTCCTGCTACTGGACTGCAAGCCACTAAGCAAAATATCGTACGCTCGATGTCTATCTGATAGTGCTGTAGCTAAATTTAAGGAAGTGATTCCAGCGACACTTGGTTCATTACCATGTCTCAATATCAATGTAACGGAGAACTCCTGTGATAACTTTAGTTCCTCCCAAATTAATAATTTTGTTGATAGTGCTGCAGCCTCACTGCGAATGACACTCAACTATATCGCTCCTCTAAAAAAGAAGATAATTAAACAGAGAAAGCAAGCTCCGTGGCTTAACCCCCAAATCCGCAAACTAAAACTAAAGTCAAGAAAACTTGAGAGGAAATGGCGATCTACCAAATTGGAAGAATCTCGTTTAGTCTAGCTAAATAATTTCAAAACATATAAGAAGGCTCTCCGTAAGGCCAGAGCAGCTTATTACTCTTCATTAATAGAAGAACATAAGAACAACCCCAGGTTTCTTTTCAGCTCTGTAGCCAGGCTGACAGAGCCACAGCTCTACTGAGCCTTCAATTCCTATATCGCTCAGTAGTGACGACATGAGCTTCTTTAACCATAAAATTCTAAATATTAGAGACCAAATTAATCAAATAAATCTCCTCTCCTCAATTGGCAATGATTTAGCTTCTAAAATAGGAACCTTAAAAACAACTGTAACACCTGAAATAACTGCTTTTCTCCGATCGATCTTAATCAGCTAAATTCAACAATTTCGTCATCTAAACCATCAACCTGTCTCTTAGACCCGATTCCAACTAAGTTGCTTAAAGAAGTTTTACCCTTAATTAACTCCTCATTATTAAATATGATCAACCTGTCTCTATTATCTGGCTATGTACCAGAATCATTTAAAGTAGCTGTAATAAAACCTCTTCTTAAAAAGCCCAGTCTTGATCCAGAGGTTTTAGCCAACTATAGACCGATATCTAACCTTCCTTTTCTCTCTAAAATTCTTGAGAAAGCAGTCGCAAAACAGTTATGTGATTTTCTACATAACAATACTTTATTTGAGATTTTTCAATCTGGATTTAGAGTTCATCATAGCACAGAGACGGCACTGGTGAAAGTTACCAATGACCTCCTACTGGCATCAGACAAAGGAATTGTCTCTGTTCTTGTCTTGTTAGACCTCAGTGCTGCTTTTGACACTGTTGACCATGACATTCTGCTGCAGAGACTGGAACATTTCATTGGCATAGTAGGAACCGCACTGAGCTGGTTTGAATCCTATTTATCTGAGCGATCTCAATTTGTACGTGTTAACGATGAATCCTCCATGCAAACCAAAGTCAGTCATGGAGTCCCGCAAGGTTCTGTACTTGGACCTATTCTATTCACCTTATATACGTATGCTTCCTTTAGGCAATATTATAAGGAACCACTCCATAAACTTTCATTGTTATGTGGATGATACCCAATTATATCTATCAATCAAGCCAGATGAAACCAATCAATTATTTAAACTTCAAGCATGTCTTAAAGACATAAAAAATTGGATGTCCTGCAACTTTTTGATGTCGAACACCGACAAAACAGAAGTTATCGTACTTGGCCCCAAACGCCTCCGAAACGAATTGTCTAATAATAGCGTTATCTTTGATCAGGATATGTCTTTTAACTCCCACATAAAACAAATTTCAGATCTTTTTTCATCTGCGTAACATTGCAAAAATAAGGCACATCCTGTCTCAAAAAGATGCGGAAAAACTAGTCCATGCATTTGTTACTTCAAGGCTGGATTACTGCAACTCATTATTATCTGGTTGTCCCAAAAAATCCCTTAATAACTCTTCAGTTGATTCAAAATGCTGCGGCACGAGTATTGACAAGAACTAGGAAACAAGATAATTTTACTCCTGTATTAGTTGCTTTGCACTGGCTCCCGGTAAAATACAGAATAGAATTCAAAATCCTTCTCCTGACCTACAAAGCGATTAATGGTCAGGCTCCAGTTTATCTTAAAGATCTCATAGTACCTTATAAACCAACTAGAGCATTGCACTCCCAGAGTGCAGGGTTACTTGTGGTTCCTAGAGTTTCTAAAAGTACAATGGGAGCCAGAGCCTTCAGCTATCAAGCTCCTCTACTGTGGAACCAGCTCCCAGTCTGTGTTCAGGAGGCAGACACCCTCTCCACATTTAAAAGCAGGCTAAAGACTTTCCTCTTTGATAAAGCTTATAGTTAGGGCTGGCTCAGGTTTGCCTTGGACTACCCCCTAGTTATGCTGCTATAGGCTTAGACTGTCGGGGGACTCACTCCTCTCCTCCTTTCCCTATCTTTCTCGCTCTCCTCCTCTCCCTCTCTATTTATATGCATTCATGTCCCTTAAATGCATGTTACTAACTCACCATCCGGGGCATCATCCCTGGAGTTTCTGTGTCCCTCATCTAGCAGGTTGCCACTATTAAAGATTACTTCTGGACCGCGAATCGTGGCTGCACCTGTTGCCCTGGTCCGGCCTGACACCAAGAAGCCTTGACATCCCCCTGGATCCATCTTTTTATATACCATCGTATCATGTTTTCTGTCGCATAGATTGTCTGTGCTGTATTTTTAACTATGTTGTTTGTTCTGTACACACGTCACCTATTGCACGTCTGTCCGTCCTGGGAGAGGGATCCCTCCTCAGTTGCTCTCCCTGAGGTTTCTTCCATATTTATTAGTGGGGTATCTTTTAGGGAGTTTTCCCTTGTGCGATGTGAGGGTCTAAGGACAGAGGGTGTCGTACCCTGTACAGGCTGTAAAGCCCACTGAGACAAATGTATAATTTGTGATATTGGGCTATATAAATAAACTTGATTTGATTTGATTTGAATAGGAAATCCATTTTATTACAGTAAAATGGGGGGGGGGGGGGGGCAAGTATTGGGGCAATTTCTTTTGTTGTGCCAGCTCTCAAAATGCCAATATGAAAAAATAGTTGTTTGGCAGAACTATCGACTCCTGAAATGAATAAATGAATAGCGTGCACACTGCAGGGCTCGATATTTGTCATTTCCAGATGTTTTGCTCTTTGAAATGTAAAACATCTTTCTATGTCACTTCAGAGAATCAGCTCATGTGTCTGCATTATGACCACATGTGTACATCTAAGATGCACGTTGTCAATTTTAGTCTGATGAATAGCAGTTGTGATGATAGGAGCCCTGCACTGTGCGAGCTTTTTATTTATTTATTCATTTCATGATTATTTATTTTCAGCTCAGCACCTGCACTCTTTGGTCTGGATGTGCGTGTAGACTCCTATTTGCATCAAACAATCGACTCAGACATCTCTGAGCAACTCATTCTAGTATCAAAAACACATGTTGTACATGCCATGAGGTCAAAGGTCACAGCCCATAGCAACAAGATGTTTCAACGTAAACGTCTGTATTTATGAACCTGCTATTAACACAGAGATGACTGACTGTGTGTGTGTGTGTGTGTGTGTGTGTGTGTGTGTGTGTGTAGTGGTGATTAAAGCAGCGATGAAGGAGGAAACACAAAGTGCTTTTCCAGTTAGCCCAAAGGGTTCTGGGTAACAACTGCCCACAGCATAGACAGCTGTTCACTTCATCCTTTTCTTCACACTAAGAAGGCAGACTCCTCGGATTATTAGGCTCTTCTTTTTATCAACATTGCACAAAGAATGTCTTCTTTCTCGTTGGCACAATAGATATCATTTTAAAAAAAGCAGTGAAATGACCAGTTGTGTATTTTTAAACCCCACCTTCTTATGTATTTGCCTGTATTTTATTTCCATTTGATAAGTAAGGGATAACGTGCAGCGGGTGAACCCTAAGCTTGAATCAACATGAAGGTGAAAAAAATAGTCCGATACTCTTTTGCCTAGCAACGGTTGGAACTGCGGCGATAGCAATGTAACTCTGCAGCCTTCTTAAGATTAATTCATATTATGTCAAACTTTGACAAGTGTCCACAGCTCCCAGCGCTAATTGCTGTGTAACTAGCAGTCGAGAAGGCTAAGTTCTTCTCTAAATAGGAATTTAGAATTTTCTGCCCCATAACTGTCAAAGTCTGTTCACATTTTCTTTTCCAATAACCAGTCTGTAATCACTGCCACAGCCCATACCGGGTTCCCTTAAGTGTTTACTTTACGTCTTTTTCAATTCTGTCTATTTCCAGCTCCAAGGACAGAGAGTGACGTATCCTGTGCAGTCTGTAAATCCCACTGAGACAAATGTATAATTCCTGATATTGGGCTATACAAATAAACTTGATTTGATTTGATTTAAGTGTCGTTAAATTTACCGGACTACTTTGGATGGATGTGATTGGACGTGGTTCTATGATCAGAGCGTCCTTAGCAACGTTCTATTATCCACTAATACCGCATAGGGTTGCAGTTTTGATTAATCATAGCACTTCTACTCCACTGGCTTGGATTTTGTGGGAAATCAAACCACACAAACTCAAATTGGGACAAATACACGTACAGGGGAGATTATTTGCATTTTTAATAGCAGAACTGAATCATCAAATATAATACAACTTCAATATTTTAATGAGACTCTCAAAAAAAAGTATCTCTCAAAGCTTCTAAGACAAATTAGCACACTTTTCATGAATCAACCCTATTTTACCCCAATAAAGCCTCTTCAGGAGACGCCATGTTTTAATTCACTGGCTCTCATTAACAGCCACCACATAGAGACAAAATGACAGAAATGTAAGAACCTCTGCGCATCTTATTTATGAGACTGTTACAAAACATCTAAATGAGCACTGATTTGATTTCACATTGATAAATCAGATGCAGCTGTGGAAACAAGAAAGTACATCAGTCACATATCTACATATCATTAATAGTTCAACATTTTGGAAAATATGCTTCAAGCCTTTCTCTCTGAGAGGAAGATGAGACGGTCAATGTAAGTCTCATGTCTGTGTACTAATGTTACAGACAACTCTTAAGTGGGAATTTTCCCAGTTGAAATTTTGAACTTGCGACCTCCAAGCGTTCCAGGTGCACAACACCTATCTTCAGCAGAAACCATGGATGACTGTGACAAACTCATATTTCTTTGGCAAAGTTTTTGGGACAATTTTTACGTTTTCCCCCCGACCCCGCCAGGGTGCCCTGTGAACGACTTCCCCCTCAAACACTCCCAGGATGAAACCCTTGCTTTCGACCAGGTCGTAAGTATCGATGGCTCTTCACTGCACTCGAATGCCGGACTTACCCAGTCACACTTTACGGTGATTCGGGACAGATTGTATCGTGTGAGCCGTGACACACAGACAGGAGAAAAAAACACTCAGTTGTTGGTGTCAAGGAGCCCTTGGGAAATTATTTTCCAGGCGGCTCATCATAACCCCATGTCCGGTCATCTAGGGTCTGACAAAAGGGGGGTCACGAGCAGTCAGACAAACAAAAAAAAGAACCGGCTTAGACAAAAGCGGTTGATCACCCAAACTGTCTGATGTGAACCTCGGTTTGTTTACAGACCGACTTCCTGCTTCAACACACTTTTCTGGAGCAATGAATGATTATTTGTGCCATTTCAACTAATTGTCAGTTTAACCTCCAAATTTAGTGGTATATATTATCTGGATTGTCTCATTGTCTGACCGCTCATGTTTCTTGTGCTGTTGGACGGGTCACCAACCCAACTTTAACATGGAATCCTGTTTCCTGCCAACAGTCAGTTGGTTACTTTTTACCATGACTGCAATTGTTCCTTAAACTAAAGTGGTTATTTTAGCCCAAACCATGATCTTTCTCTAACCCCAACGAAGTATGTCATTTTTGTGCCTGAACCTAACCAACCTTTTATCATAGCGGTGGCAGAGCAGGAAATGGTCACATGCATCTTTTTGTAACATCATTTGTAATGTTTGGAAGCCACTTACGATTGTCATCCTGTAAATAGGGGCATCAGATAAGAAACTGGATTTTGTTGTTTAAGATACAAACCGTACTAGATCAGAATTATTCTTTCAAAGTCATGCTGTTTTTAACAAATCTTGCTGTGAAATTGATCTAATCTAAAACATTGAAACTCTATTGGACTTGGTTTTATGACTTCACCTCTCTTCACAGGAAATGATAGCACATCAAACTGAACCAACATAAAAAAATCAAGCCATTGTGTGAAACAAGTTACAAGTAGCACATGTATTCATGGCCAGCAGCATACCTTCTGTAATATGTAGCAATAAGCCATCACTCACTCATTGATATATATGCAGCCCTAGATTCGTTGGCCAAGAAATCACTTGCATGTGTGGACCATTTATGCCATATTCATTACATACATGAAAATAATTATACTTACTCCTGTGCAAGGAGTCTAAATTTCAAATTATAACATTACGATATTTAATTAATATTAAGCAATAAATTACTTTCTGTTCCATCTTTAGGGCATGGGGAGAGCGAAACGAATGAGGGACAAGAGAGGGAACGGGTGGAAGACAGAAGAGCTGAAAGGCTCTCTCTGCAAAAATATAGATACATAAACCACACATACACGGCATAATTAGTTGAGCGAGGCAGGGTGATTGTGGGAATGTACTGGGGAGGCGATAAGCTTGCAGATGATTGTGATTCTTGAAAGGACGAGTGAAGCCGTGTTGGAAAGACACTGACATTATTGTTATCTGCTAATGAAGACCATTTGAGACATTGTGGTGAAGGATGGAGAGGAATACACACAGAAGGAAATGGAGGCAGATGTGAAGGGAAAGGCCCAACAAAGACAGATATATGGGTGGGGGTGAGTAAATGGTCTATTGTCACTGGAACAAAAAGTGATTGTGTCTTTTGGGCGCACCGAGACAGAACACAAGCGCTGGGTAACTTGAGGAGAGCTAATTTTCTTTCTAACCTTCCAACCTCAGAGGTTAGGAGTATTTTCTCTGAACGGTGGTTGTTCTGAACGTTTTACACACATGTCCTGCACTTGTCCTGACCTCTCTATCCTTGACTGATTTTAAAACAAATTCCCTGGTTTTACAGTATGGACCCTGGTATCCACAATAATAGAGTTTAATACAGCCTTTTCCATTTCAGGGGTTTTGCGATGGGGGTCAAATAAAAGCCTTGAGGATTCTACAACTTGTACGGCTTAGTTTGCTGAGGTTGCAAGCACTGGCCACTATTAGGACAATGTTAACATGCTGATGCTTAGCAGGTAGTTTACCGTGTTCAAATCTTAGCGTAGCGTGCTAACATGCTAACATTAGCACTAAACACAAAGTACAGTAGAGGCTGATGGGGATGCCATTAGTTTTGTATAATAGTAATATTATTTTTGACAAACTAAAATTAGAATGTGATGATGGAGATCCCCAAAACTACAAATGACTAATTATCCTGTGGGGAACATAAATGTCTGAACCTAATTTCATAGAAATCCATTTAATGGTTGTTGAGATGTTTAAAAAATCAAAAATGTCAATCTCACGGTGGATCAATCAAACTTTATTTATAAAACAGTTTTCATACATGTTTGTGCAAAGTGTTTTGCAAATGACGGAAAAGCTGATAATAAGACTGAGATGAATGCAAACACTAAAATAATTTGACAGTAATGCATACAAGAGTTAAAAACGATGTGTAGTTTAGTAATAAAATCAACACAAAAAGAAAGAAAAAAAAAAACTGAGTGAAAATAAATAAAAAACAATAACAAATAAAATAGATAAGTAACTTTTATTTATGTGGCCCAATATCATAAATCACAATTTTTTCCTCAAGGTTCTTTACAAGTTGTTGTTTCATTTTTTTTTAAATCACCTATTCTTACATACACATTTGGATATTCTATCAATTACAAAGGCAACAACAAATGTCATTTGATAAAACATCAAATGGACTGAGAAGTCAGAAAATAAAAAAAGATAATCACTTAATTGAAAATAAAGTAAAGGAGAAGGCAAAAAGAAAAGAAAAGAAAGAGGGAAACAAGAAATTAGAAATAATAACAACACTAAACCAAACCCGTCCTGCAAAGCGCGCCTGAAATGCATCCAAACCCAAACAGATTACGCCCTCTGGTTATTTATTTTGTCGGTACATACACGCATACACATTCCCACACACACGTTACCCGTTGACATTTACATTTATATTTGAGTTGTGGCATCAGGATGGATCTGAGAATTGTTGAATATATTTTATTGAACTGTTCCAAGTTGTTGTTTTTTTTAGCCGATTGTTGTTCTATTGATACCCGTTGTGTTAGGACCATTGTGAGATGTTGATTTTTTTCCCCCTACTTTTCCAGTTTGGTAATATTGTATTCTTGGCAATGGGCCACACGTAGGGGTATTATTATTTGTGTTGAACATGAGTTTAGTATATCCAGGGGGCTATAGCGGATTAAACCAGGATTTTCCAGTTATCTTGGCAGAATTTAGTTCCGACTCCGTTTCATGAAAGCAGTTGCACATAAGTTACCATGGAGATGTATTCTGTGCAGCTAGCCTGCTCCAAACCAGGCTAACAGCCAGGCTTAATAAATCCTGGTGTCTTATCTGTTTAGTCAGCAGTCACTCTGGAAATCAATGTGGATTTTAGTTATGTTTGTATTTTGCCATATTTTGTTTTAACATTGTGACTAGTATTTATCATTCATGTGTGTTATAGTGTGTTTTGAAGAGTGTTGTTAATACAGTTGTTTGAGGTTTGAAATCCAAGTTTGAAATCCCCAGATCCAACTATGCATATGGAAGGGGATAATGGAAAGCTACCGTCAAGTAATAAGGATATTATGGTTGTTGCTTCTTTCCAGAGATGTTGAATTGGTGGACAGATATCGGGACATTTTTTATAAAAACTTTGAAAAAAATTGGGCTGTGTGCTAACTGCACCGAGTCAGCCGCCTCATGATGCATTGTGTTCTGGTTCAACTGAGACCTGCTGTCTGTCTTGTGGGATTTTGAGCAGGCTAAATGTTTTTGGAGATGAGAGAGCCGCTGGAAGAGTGCCTTGAAACCGCAGCCATCAGTCATGTGAGTTTTTGAGTCATGCTAAAAGTTGTCACTTTATCAAGTTTTAATATGTTTTCAGGCAAGTAAGTAACCATTAAGATTCCCAATATGTGATCAGTTTATCCAAATAACACTTGTTTGGAAATGTATCGCAATGTTTTCGGAGATGTAATGGAGACGCTTGCGGAGGGCAACATCACATATTTAGGTAAGAAATTCTTTAGGTAAGAGTTATTCCACCTTAACTTCACCCCACTACTAAAAACAATGCAAGACGACTTAAAGTGATGGATGACGGTGCCATTATCCATCATAGTACGCATTAAGTAAAGATGATGATATTACCCAGAATCAATTACTTATTTACAATGATCCCAAACCAACCAACAGCATAATGGTTTACCGCACCGGAGACACTAATAACAACATTTTACTGGAAAAACATAAACACAGAATAAACTAATCACATTATGACAATCAAAACATCAAGGCCTAGAAACACCAAACCTCCACCACCCATGGCTTGATATAGAAGAAACCAAATGGCAAGACATAGCAATAGACCTTTCTTTCCTCAGTGAAACAATCCAACACCGCAACTACATCTACAGACACTGACACTACTGACACATCTACAGCACAAACACATCCATCCATCCATCCATCCATCTTCAACCGCTTATCCGGGGT
>CALSBV010012185.1:449560-483889 GCA_943590825.1 Bovichtus diacanthus | reverse complement strand
GGGTGTTTCTGTATTTGCGGGGTGTTTCTGCATTTGCATGTGTTTTCTGTATTTGGTTGTGTTTTGTCTATTTTCAGGGTGTTTCTGTATTTTCGGGGTGTTTCTGTATTTGGGCTATATTTTGTCAAATCGGTGAAGATGTTTTGTTAATTTCCTTTTGTTTTGACCATTTGCATGTGTTTTCTGAATTTGCACTGCGTTAACTCTCAGAAGGATGTGCTGTTTCCTGTAATGTTAGTCAACAGATTGTTTTGTGGGGATCAGCGTGAATACATGCCTTTTATTAAATCAAATATTTATTAATTTCATACATAGCTCCGTAACTTTTATTCTTATATTGTATACCTGTCTATTTTAACTTGTATTTATTTCTATTTTCTTGACTCTTTTTTAAAATTGGATCTAAACATCCTACTATAATGTGTTACTTATGCACATGTCTTGAATCTTTTAATGTTTTTGTAAAGCACTTTCAATTTCTTTGTTGCTGATATGTGCTATATAAATAAACTTGCCTTGCCTCATTTGGATATGGATGAGAGGTGGACTCAGTAGCTCAAGCAGTAAAACGTAGTGCCGATTGTTCAGGTCAGATGTCACAGGTCACATGTTTCAAGCAGATTGACAAAGACATGCGAACAGTATATGCTACTATTTTCAGACATGTAAACAACTGAACAGTATTAGTGTCACAAATGTATTTCATCACTGTAACTGTGTAACATTGGTGTTTCTGGACCTGGAATATCATTTCTCCTGTTCAATATGACGATTTGCAATGATGCAGGGGCAAGTAAAGGCTGCTCTACATGCTAGAAAACGTTCTGTGCGCTGGTGCCCTTTTGTTTCCACCTCTGCCCCTCAGACAGCCTGTATTTGCACTGTACTGGGCGGATGGATGAACTTGTTAGTCATCAGCTTCTTCCCACTGGTCACCACCTCCTCTCATCTATGGTTTCAGTAATACTTAAGTTGTTGTGCATTTTCTTCCTCTGCTTTGCCACGAGTCTGAAGCAGCATCTGCAGGGGGAGTGAAAGACAGTGGATTAAAACTCTGGGCGTAAACGTTCCGTCTGCACGTACACACCACTGTTAAAGTCATAAGTTGAAATATCGCTTTTCACAGTGAGTTTTGAATATCCAGATCAAGCGTGGCGTTGCAGGTCTGAGTCAGACGCAGGGGTGTTGAAGCGCCAGATGCTCTAGTTTCAGTGGCCCCATGGGCAGCAATGACTGAGCTTCACCTCCTAGCTTCATATAACAACAAAGTGGCCGTTTTACAGCCACTTCCTGCCAGCTTTATTTTCTATCCAGGGAAATAAACAGGATTTCAGCGAGGTAGTCGGCACTCACTGACACAATTATGTGGGGGTTGACACAAGCTAGCTCAATTTCATTAAGTTAATAATTGGTAACAGTGGTCAACAAGTAATCCCTTAGAATCTGAATCAACCAGAGAAGAGACAGATATATTGATTCCTCCGTACATAAGGACTGATGCATGATGGTATTTGATCAAACAGGTTTTTGTCAAGGTGGACAAACCAAGTGAAACTCAAAGTTTTAGAGTAAGAGCACTTCCCCATGTAAACGCTCCAGGGGATATGTGTAGGTGTAATTTCACATTTTAAAAAGATGAGTAAATGGTCTTTAAATGACATTCCTAATCATTGCCAACTGCTGAAGGCAGAAGCAGGTTAAAAACAATGGAGACTAACTTCCTAAAAAACTGGGAATCTTTCTTGGTGACCTCATCCTGCAGTGGAACACAATCCAAACAGTAAAGCTTCACATGTTTAGGTAACACTGGCTTTCTGCACATCCTATCTTATCAAACAGCTTTTCTCTCCTGAACCCATTGGTTTACAGTTACAACTCTTTCTTTTTTACATTACAGATCATTTAGCAGACGCTCTTATCCAGAGTGACTTACAGTGAACCAACTATAGGGACAGTCCTGGAGCAGCTCAGGGCTAAGTGTCTTGCTCAGGAGCTCAATGGTGGCAGCCTGGTGTTGAACTCATGACTTTCTGGTGTTCTATTTGAAAGCCTGACCACTAGACTACCACCATCCCAGGAACAAACTGTTTGAATAGGAACAACAGTTTAAAAAGGAACAACATCATATTAAAGGTACTGGTAGCACTATGGAGCAATGAGGGGATCCCTCATTGCTCCATAGTGCAAGTTCCGACGAGAAAACTTTTAGCCCTGCCATAAGCAACATGTGCTGAGGTTAGCGCAGCGGATTGGCGTGTGAATCAGTTGACTACGCCGAGCGTAAATGAAATGCAGGAACTAGAAGACCCACCTGTGGGTTCCCTGTCAGCTACAATGGAGAGAGTTGTGTGCAAGATTCTGATTGGTTATTCACAGTTTATGTTTTACACCTTAATATAGTGCACATGTTTGGGTGCTTTGAATGTTTAAATATAGCCAAGGTGAAACTAATTGAAACAGTTTCTATTTTCAGTTTCATATTTCATACGGTATGTTTTTCTGTTTTATAGCCTATAGTGACCAGTTTGTCTGTTAGTTCAGTGTAATACAGAAATGTTTGAAATGTTCCTTGAATGAAATGAAAATAGTATCACTATACCAAAGTTGCCAGTGGGCAAATTGTTAGCTCAGTCCCCAACGAGAGGATTTGGTCTGTCTTTTGGCACTCGCCTCTGTTCAAAATAAATTAAAAGAAACGTAACCTTATACATTTTTTTTTTTCCCCCCGTACCGAACTTGCACTGAACTGTGACCGAGTGTGCTGTTGAGCAAGACCGGCAAAGACAGAGAGTGATGGTGGCCGTGTTCAGAGCACACCGGTGCTGGCGATCAGGGCGGAGTAAATATAGCAGTGAAGCTGCCAATGTAGCAGTGTATGTGCAGTTTTAGTTGTCAGTGGTAAAAAAACACACACTTACTACATTGTGCCGTTACAAGCTGATCCAATAATAAACTTCAATGTCAGAAAAAACAAAAGGCAAATTCCACCTCTGCTCCATGAAATCAATTTCACTTTAATTTATATCCACTGACTCTCTGGAAAGTCTGCCAGCTTTGGCAATAATACAGTTTAGCTTCTAACTTTTCTAGCAAGGAAGCTCTTAGCTTCTTTGGGCAGTTCAGCTTCCAACTCTGCCAGTTTTACATTTCATCCCACTTCAATGTCTTCAGAAATTGCATTATCTGGTTATTAGATGTATTTTATCTGATTACAATTCAAGAAATAATGGTTTGCAAGTTTGTTTCAATGTCCACCTTGACGAAACTACATGTGTGAAAGTAGTGTGGTTCAGATGGTTGGCACAGGAAATATACACTGTTGACTGTGAAGCTGACTTTTTACTAATGAATCAAGAGGAGTAATCAAGAAGCCATAAGGACTGGCAGGTAACTCATTGATTGGGCAGTTTATCTTGCATCACAAGTTGGTCTGCTTAGCTTTCATCAAAACACACAGATCAACGACACCAGAGTGTGATTGGAACCAGACCAAAGCATCTGTATTTCTCATGTTTACATAACAACTTATTTTGGCATTTCTTTTAATTTGTCACCACAGACCAGTCCAAGCTTCATTTTTTAATTCTACATGAATGTGGCATACAATATCGTTCATACAGTGCAGTCGATTGTTTTCTTCTTTTCTCAGCATTCACTGTCCAAAAAAGAAAATAATAATAATTCTTAAAAAATGGAGGAAACCTAACACAACTCAGGGCTCGACTTCTAAAAGGTTGAATTGAAGCCTCAGGAGTAGACAGGAAGGAGAAAAAGGGTGTCTAAAAGCAACGGCAGTCAAAAGAGAGCCGACCCCCTGATGTCTACAGTGAGAGGGGTAGAGGGGTATGGCAGACGAGGGACTGGGTTTGTCCTCCAATGGCCTCATGGGTAAGTCTGCAGGCCTCAGCCCCTCCCCGGACCCATTAATAGTATGAGCAGTACTCATAAAGGGCTCTTCAGGGAGGCGGGTGAATGACTGTTTTATGAGAGGGGCATCCATCTTATCTCCCTAATAGGATTCCCTGCTCCTCATTAAAAAGCATACCGGAGCTTCCTCTTTGCCTTCATTCATGTTGACTGTCTGTGTCTGGACTTGCCTGTCCCAAACCCATGTGCGCTTTATGTCCATTGATACATATGAATGTGACAAGAACATTTAAATTAATGTAGCAGTCTAGTCTCCTTTGTGGCCCAGCCGCTGCTCTGCCTGGCCCTTTCATACACCTCCTCCATTTGTATTTATGCACAACAGTTCTGTTTCTCTGCCTGACTCTGCTTTTGTTCACACCATCTCTGTCTCTGTTCTCTTGACCTCACCCGCCTCTCTTTTCACTTAGCAGATAAATGAGGACTGAATGCAGTCTCGTGGAACCTTGTTGATGTTTCCTGTAAGCCACAACCGGGGTCCAGGCACGTCACCACCTCCCAGAGTCCTCCACCCATCCCCAGAGGTGACAGCTCAGTCCCATTTATTACAGCCTCCCGTGTGAACTGAGCAGACAGGGGCTTCATCTGCACAGACAACACATTGCACAGAGGAACCAGAAATCATAAATGAGTAAATCCTACTATACATAAATCAATGGAAAGAGGAAAAACAATGTCTGCTTGTACTTAAGAGATTTGCATACAGTGTAATATGTTATGTTCTTCCTCTCTGCATGTATGTATTTGTCATGTCTCGTCGAGTCTGTTAACGTTGTTCATGTTGTAGTTATTATTGTATTTTATTTAGTGTGTTAGGCAGGTTCATGTTTAGTATAGTTCATGTTTATTCTTAGTTTTAGTCACGTCTTGTCTGTCATTCGTCAAGTCACCGTGTCTTACGTCCAGTCTGTCAGTCACTGTCTGTCTTTGCACTTCCTGTTTTATTTTGTACTTACCTCTTGTCCCTCATCCCATATCCCTTTACTTCCTGCCTTTGTGTTTACCCGCCATCATCAGCATCTGCCCCGCCCTGATATGACACATGAACACATGATACATTGTTGCCTTCAGTTCTAGTCAAGTTCGTGGTCACACTGACTTTTTTACAAACAAGCCAAGCGCTGTAAGCATTAAGTCACACAGATAGGAAACCAAGTGATCGGAGTTTTGGCGAATGTCCTCCTGCATCATCAGTGCTACATGGACCAACATGGGAAAATTAAATTATGTTGACTGGCAGAAGGTCATGCTGCAGGCAAAAAAAAGTAACAATTAAGATGTGATCAGTTCATTCAAATAACACCTGTTTGGAAATGTCTTATGAAAACATCGCTGCCGGGCCGCTAATGTCAGATTTTTAGCGAGGCTAAAAACTATTTATATGTCACTTTAATTAAGTTTATGTTATCAGGCAAGAAAGTAACCATTTAGGTTCTGAATGTGTGGTCAGTTTGTTTAGCAGATGTGATGGCAGGGTGCCTTGAGACAGACCTGGCCTGTCTTGCTGGAGCATACGTCAGTGTGGACAGTCCGCTGATAAAATCATACTTAATGGTTCATTTAGCACTGTCATGTCCTTTTTGAATTGTGTTCTCTTTGTTTTTCTGTCTTTTGTTGTTCCTGCCTTCCTGTTTTTATTTTAGTATCCTCACCCTTGTCTCTCGTTTCAGTTACTTCACATCCTGCCCTTGTGTGTTTCCCGCCTGTGTGATCACCTGCCCTGATGAGCCTCCTCCACTTGTGTGTTTTAGTCTCTGCTCTCCCCTTTGTCTGTGCCAGTTTGTCTTATCTGTTCCAGTGAAGCGTTCCAGCGATTTTCCTAGTGTTACACTTATTTGAGCTTGTTTACTTGCCTTGTCCCTTGACGTATGTTTAATTAAGTTTTTTTTGTTACTCTGTACTGTCGAGTTATTTTTGGACAGTTCTTTTTGTTGCCTTCTTTAAGCAAAACCTTTTACTTTAACCCTTTTTTGTCTGTGGGTTGTGCTTTTGGGTCCATTTCCTGCTGATGCCAGAGAAACACCCTGAAATGCAGTACATACATATTGAGTATGTAGTATGTTAGTATACAATTTCGAACACAGCCTCACTTTTAGATCCATCCAACAGGTTAGATCCAAAGCCCCTTGCCTGGAACACACCCTTGTTGCTCTCCCTCCGTAAGCCCCAAGCATCACACACACACACACACCTGCTGCCAGATCTTGGTGGAGCTTTTAGAGCTGCATGCTTTCCATCTATGCTTCTGACACAATTTTATTTCATTTTTTTAAGTTCCAAATGCCTTGCAGACTTCGGAGACGATGCAGGAGCCAGTGTTGGACCCGCACCTGTAGCTAGATGGGAAGGACCTGAGGCAAACTGGAGCACTGTGGGTGGCTTGGTGATTCAGGAATGGATACAAGCGAAGCACCAAATCATCACCACCTCCTACCAGACCTACAATCCAATCAACAGGAGTCAACATGTCACTTTTCAAAATCACCAAAAGAGTGTATTGTGTGACTTATTATAGTTATAGTATTATTATTATTATTATTAATAATAATAATAAACTCATTGAAATAGGTTAAAGAGCAAGGGCTCCCCTCCATACTTACCCTCCTGATTTTCTTATCCTTTATCCTCTCTTGTCTTTTGTTCTTTGGCAGTAAGGAGATAAAGAGAAGATCGGTAAATAAGATGCTTAAAGGGATAGAGAACTTTGATAGTATCTTGGGTTGTGCTGCACATCCTATAAGCCCAACATTGGTGCTTCTCTGTTATCTGTTGCTCTGGTAGAGACGAATGAAGAATTCATCGTTTTATTCTTTCACCATTCACTGCCTATGTTGCGAAATGGGTCAGAAAATCACACTTTTAGCACATGAATGTTTGTAGGTGAATTGCTTTCTTTATGTTTTTAAATCAACAAGTGCAACAGAAAAATCTGGTGGCAAGAATTGTGTCACTTGTTCAAACTGAAAGTGGGTAAATCACCTAAATACATTTCTATTATTACTATTTCATATATAGTATATTGCCTCTGTTGCTTGTTTGCTCTGATTTGTGTGCTGAAAGTGTGATTTTCAGACCTAATGGTGGTGAATGGAGGAAGAAAAAAAACCCATAATTCTACAATCTCCTCTACTGGAGCAACAGATCACAGAATCTCAGATTTTGGAGTTTTATCATAGAGCAAGCTACCCAACCAGAGACACTACCAGAGGGACACACATCTTCAAAGCTCACTGTGGTGTCTGAATAGAGCAGGGCTACCTTAACTTTGGCAAACCTAAATGAAGACAGGAAGATCATAGGGTGAAGATACTAACATTTGTGGAATCTGCTGACTTCAGAGGGATGTGCAACATATTTTATGCAGGGCTGGTCCACTTATTAATTTAATAAGTACCCCATTGAGGCAGGTATTTTTGGTGGAAATAAATAAATACTGCATGTTCATTGGAGACACTTCAGTCCAGGTTTTCGCCTAATAACTGATAGGATTTGGGTACCGTTGGGACTTTAACGATTCTGATTCCGTTTATCGATACTGGTTCTTAAGGATTCTAGATTCCGATTCTTTGATGGGGTCAAAACAGGTCACATGCTTATTTCACATAAATAACTTCTATTACCAGCCAGAGCCTATCAAGCTCCTCTACTGTGGAACCAGCTCCCAGTTTGTGTTCGGGAGGCTGACACCCTCTCCACATTTAAAAGCAGGCTAAAGACTTTCCTCTTTGATAAAGCTTATAGTTAGGGCTGGCTCAGGTTTGCCTTGGACCAGCCCCTAGTTATGCTTCTATATCTCCTCCTCTCCCTCTCTATTGATATGCATTCATGTCCCTTAAATGCATGTTACTAACTCACCATCCGGGGCATCATCCCCGGAGTTTCTCTCATCTGGCAGGTTGCCACTATTAAAGGTTACGTCTGGATCATGAATCGTGGCTGCACCTGTTGCCCTGGTCCTGTCTGACACCAGGAAGCCTTTATTGACATCCCCCTGGATCCATCTTTTTTATATACGATCTTATCATGTTTTCTGTCGCATAGATTGTCTATGCTGTATTTTTAACTATGTTGTTTGTTCTGTACACACACGTCACCTATTGCACGTCTGTCCGTCCTGGGAGAGGGATCCTCCTCAGTTGCTCTCCCTGAGGTTTCTTCCATATTTCCCCCACTAATTGTGGAGTTTCTTTTAGGGAGTTTTTCCTTGTGCGATGCAAGGGTCTAAGGACAGAGGGCGTCGTATCCTGTATAGTCTGTAAAGCCCACTGAGACTAATGTATAATTTGTGATATTGGGCTATATAAATAAACTTGATTTGATTTGATTACACTTCTATTCCCTTCATACAGTTTATGGATCCTGTACATTCATATATGATATTAAATAATATGATCAGTGATGGAATGTAACTAAGTAGATTTACTGAAGTACTGTACTTAAGTACAATTTGGAGGTACTTGTACATTACTTGAGTATTTTAATTTCCTGCTACTTACTTATAAAATACTATATGATTTTATATATTATTTTATTTATATTGCTGTGAAAACATCTCTTTCAAACAACTATATACATCTAAGTGTCTCGCCCAAAACTAAAATTTACAAGATCACACTTGAACATGATGACGTTATGATTTACCTTTGCCAAATACTCATTGTTACTGTATAGAGCTTGAATGCATTATAATGCAATTATATGAAACATCGCTCCGTTATTCAGCCATGCAGGACCGTGCTGCCCACCGGCTGCTAACAGCTAATGTTATCTTGCGCTCCTCTGATTTTCAACACGGATTTGTTGTTCACAATGTAGCAATATCAGAAAAAAAGGAGAGGACAAAAACTGCGGTACATGGCACAGCCAGAATTGTGTGCTTTAGAATCCGAAAAGCAGAATCGGATTTTTTTATTTCCTAATGATTCCTTTCAAATGAGAGTTTTGGAAATTGTCCTAATTTGGAACCGGTTCTCAATGCCGACCCTAATAACAGCTGATTCTGCTGGGATTTTCTGCCTAGTAAGCCACATCATGACTGAGCCTCTCACAACAATCAGCTGGGTGCTGCGGCCAATTTTACGCACTTGTCTCTATTGATTTTAAAATGATTGATAAAAATGTAATAATTTCCACTGGCTGTTTTAGGGCCCTGTATGAATCCTCCTCTTTCTGAACATATGTTTGTGGAATAGCTGTAAAAGGTCAGCAGTATTCTTGATGAGTACAAGACTGAATAGTAACATGTGTACTGCCCAAAAATGTTTGAAGTTGTATCCATTCTCAGATGTGTAAAACATATCATAAAAATCATCATGTAATTATATCACAATTCAAGCAATCACTCAAATTATTCTGAGGTGTTTGAGGCGGCGGTTTGGATAGCGCTAATGTTACGCTACTGTAGGTGCCTGGGTCAACAGCTTCTGACATTGACGTTACATGTTCGGCAGCTTCCATATCAACAATGTCCATCGACGTGTCGTTACCATTAGTAGTAACCCTAACATAACTATTGCTATTTCGTGCAAAATAAAAACTAATCGACTTTATTTCTCGTAATTCCCGCACAGTCACTCACAGCATCATTCGACTGACAGCTCGAGGAGTGATTGTTTTGCGTTGATAGCTGAGCTGTGATTGGGGCCTTTAGCTATGCATTGCATGCAGGGAGAAGTACTTTTTAGAACCAAAACGACATGGCGTTCTCAAAGAACTACAAATACGTATGTAACATTATGGTAGTATATCAATTCCTACCTATGCAAGGAGATCCTTTTTTACAGTATGTATACATTTATTTTTGAATGTGTTGTAAACTGGTTCTGATGGAACCACTAACATCTAAGTGTCAATCTGGGCACTGATTAGGAGCTAAGGCCAAGCTCCAATGAAGTCCCGTTCCTATAGGTTTGGTGCTATTTCACTTTTCACAAGTAGTTCCTCTCAGATCGAGTTACCAACCATCAGCTTGGTTGCCAGGATCAGTTTAGGATTCACGACCGGGGGTGAGCAGGATTAAATGCCTATTCTACCAGTGTCTGTAATCACTTGGTAAGATATAACAGTCGCCACAAAAACAGTATTCTTAAAACACAAGCAATAGCAATGGCATCATCATCAGTATGTATTAATAAAAGTCTCTCTCCTCTCAGAGAATGTCAGTTCCTGACAGAGAGCACAGAGAACAGAAGACGCATATGTCTCACTCAGAACATGTCATCTTTCCTCCGCCTCTTGCCCTGACACCTTTAACACCAGTCTCCTTCATGGGAGACACAGATCGGCAGAAAGAAACAGAAGAAATTGTCGTCTCTCAGTGGACCCCAACGGTCTACTCGTTTTTATTCAATAAAAAATGATATACAGTTACAAAGGATTGAAATGATTCAATGATAAAGCGAAAAAGCTGAACGATACCACCAATGAATGCAAAGGGCCAAAAAGTAACTCTAAAAAACCTAAAGTAAGAAGAAGTGATGATCTAAAAAGCCTATTTCCACACACTAACACCTGTGTTATATACTACATCATTCTAAAAAAATTAAGCTGTCGGCTAAACATCATCATATATGGTACACACACACACACCTATATATATGGAACTTTCCATTTAAGGTTATGCACAGTTCACTGTCTGGACACAGGTTAAACGTTAATACATCTTCACATCAGTAAAAAGCAGCAGTTGAGATGTTTGTGGTGGAACACATCCAGAGCGGAGCCTGAGGCCCCTCAAGACGAGCTGCACACAGTTTTTCTGTCCATACGATCATCTTATGTTGGATCAGTAAACAATCCATTCAGAGCACAATGTGCTGTTATCCAAAAGCACGTATGCTCAATAAACAGTCACAAACAGTCTTTTATCTTCTCAAAGTATAGTTTGTGATAGTTTGCTGGTGCGGTGTGGGGACATATGAAGTCGATCTTGCTAGCTAAGTGTGTTAGCCAACCTAACGGAGATGCAATTTTCACAATTTCCCTACAAATCACTGCCAACCTTTCACCATTTTGGGTAATGACTTATTATTAAGTAATAATAAGCTGGGTGGTTTTAATAGAAAACAATATTCAGCTCAGTGTAGCGCCAACGTTACATATTCATAATTGATTTAAATCACTTAACATTGTTTTTGTCCTTCCCATATTTCGCCATTATTATCACATACATGGTGGCAGCTTTCTTGTCTCTCTGATTTGCCTCAGCAACTGACAAATCATATCCACATCACTTACAGCTTCCATTTGGCGCCCACACACTCTTATAGAGGACTGTTAGGCCTTTAAAATGGAGCCTTCTAGTAACAAAAGGGCGACAAACTATTGTACGGAGAAAATTGGATACGGTGCCAGCAGTGGTAGAAATTGGATCATCATAGCCAAACTTCTTGGCAACTATTTGCACACAAGCAAACATGTCCTCCTCTTTAGCAGCAGTAACGCTAGGCTCTAACATCATTTTTAGGGAGACCTCTCAGAGCTGAAGCAAGAGACATTTGGTGTGCTTATGAAGCCTAATTTTGAGTATATATATGAAAATGTTTTTGTTTGTGTTTTTCTGTCTGTAGATGACGGCGATGGGGAAGAGGGGAGGTTGAAAGATGAACCTGAAAAAGTAGGTCCTTCACTGTTTATTACATGTCTATTCCCATTATAATGATTAAGATTAATCACCACTTTAAAACTTTGCTACCAATTGTCTTCCGTCAGCAGTCCCTTGATGACCACAAGGACGGAGACAGTGATGGCAAGACCTGGACTCTGGGGTGAGTTAACATTTCAAGTGCTTTAAAAGCCCAGAAATCATGGTCTCACCAGGGTTAGCATAGTAAACTAAAACTAAAACTAAAATAAGCAGTGAAAAATATTGTTGTAAACTAAAAAGAAATAAAAAAGTCATCCTTCAAGAAAAACTAAACTGAAACAATATTGTCTGGTCAAAAAAACTAAACAAAAAAGAAATGAACGTAAATTATTTTCAGTTTTATTCTATTCTATAATATACCACTACAGAAAAAAGGGGACAGCATGAACGGACTTGACATTCAACCTCTACTATCAAAGAATTCCAAAATCCTTCAACCTTTACTAGACATTGATATGGTTATTTTGTTTATAGTTATTCATTTAATTATTATTCAGATTTTCTAATTCATTGTGCATGTATATATATATATATATATAGGTATATTATGAGACTTTTATGAGAATACATTAACTGGCTATCATTTTCCTCTGATGAGGAGATTCTGATGAGGAGGTGGTGCCCCCATTGAGGTGACTTGGTGTAAATGAAGTCATAGCAGATACTATAATTAATAATTAGATTAAATATATTTATAATTTAGCTAATTATGAATTCCTTCTGATAGCCATTTCAATGCCTTTTTGAGCTAATACCCCTACTTCATAGGGGTGAAAATCTACTGTGAAACTAAAGCTAAATGAAGAAAACTGAAACTAAACAAAAACTACCAAACACACTCTGAAAACTAACTACAAATAAAATCTGAAACAGAAAAGTCAAAGCTAAACTAAAACAAAAATGATAATCTTGGGTCTAATTCAATATTTGGGTTCTTGAAGGTGCAATGTGTAGTTCTGAGCCACCTGCTCCAAATATACAGGGGGCAGTATTTCACCTCTAAACTGGCTCCATACAATCTAAATCAAATCATCAAAACCATCAGTTATTAAAAAAACAACTATAGCATGTTAACCTGTTTATATTTTAGATGTAGTGGTTTGTCATATTTATTGTATTCTAAGTTCTAAGAGTATTATAGTGTATTCTTTATATTGTATTCTACAGCTATATATCTCTATTCTAGTGTTGATATATTTACTGTGTATTACAATGATTAAAATGAAACACCACTTTGAACTAGTCCCTTGATGACCACAAGGATGGTCATGGATGTCATGGATGGGCTCAAGTTTGGACTCTGACTCCGTGGTGAGTTTGCATTTGAAAACAGTTTAACAGAAATCATGGTCTAACTTAATATTTAGCTTCATAAGCACACCTCATGTCTTCTGCCTTGGCTCTGAGAGTTCCCCCTAAACATCATGTTATCTAATAAGAGACATGAGGTGTGCTAATGAAGCCAAATTTTGAGTTATCTATTTAAAATGTCTTTTTTTTTCAGTAACCCGGTGGACGTGCTGTGTAGATGACCGATGACTAAGATTAAGTACGACTTTAAACTTTTGCTACCTATTCATAGTGTTCTCATTATGTCACATGCATTTCCAAAAGAAATGGTGGTTTAAAATATACACAGCACCTACTATTTGATTACAATCGCATATTATTTTTCCTACCAAGATGGCCGTGTGGTGATGCAACAGATTATTATTAATTCTCTTCCGTCTTATACTCGGACAGAGACAGTGATGGCACGGATTCAAGCATGGACTCTGAGGTGAGTACACATTTTAAATGGTGTTTCTGACATCCAAAAACCCTGTATGACACTTCAATAGAGCCTTTTAGTGCCGACATAATGATGACGTCACAGTGTTAGCCGGAGGCAAAACAAAGGACAGACTGGAGGCAAACATGAATCACCTCAGAGTAGTTGGCTAAAATTACACTTTGGAAATGTAATCTAACAGAAAAGGGTTCTAAAGCTGTGTAATCAGACATGTTTAAAGTTATTGTTTTAAAAAATCCAGAATCTTGATTCTCCTGCCAATAGCAAGCAGTTCAACTATGATGTCACAACATTTCATATAACCTGTAAAAGAGGGTGGGGGTGTGGCTGCTCCTGCCTCTGCTGCCACAAGGCCAAATGGTTCGATCAGCATCTCCTTCTTTTCAAACACATATTACAGGAGCGATAACTAATATGTTACAGGTTAATGATGACATGATGAGGTCTCCATTGTACAGACGATCATCTGTTACTCTCGGACAAACCATCTTACTTCTGATGGCCTTTGCTGGAACAGTGGGATTAACACAAGATTGTCTGCAAACACATTTTTATTGTTATTCTACCACGAGATTGCCACTTGCTAGCCACTAAACATTTGTTCAAACAACTGTTTAACAACAGGGAAGTATGATTTTCATGTTTATTGCCCAAGCCCTGAGGATTCCACCAGGGCTTTGAAGCAAATGTTTGTAGTGGCCAAACTGTGGAATTACAATTTCCTTGTCAGTCACGTGATGCTATGGGGCCTAAAAACACTTTTCTCCATTGACTTACATTGGGAAAGAGACATCTGTAAATCAGCGTATAATAAAAACAAGAAGTGAATCCACTTCCCAGTACGAACACTTGAACAGCCTTTATTTTAATCATTGTCAACATGTCCTCAAAGTTGTAAAATGTTAAAATCCAGAGTTATTTTCCCTTCTACATTCATGTGACTGAGTCGAGACCGGCCGTGACGGAGCGGCTGGGAGGCGGGGTTTAAGGAAAACGCAAGTGCGTATGGTCTATGGGCCCCATGGAGGCGGAAGAACGTCGGAAGATCCGGGTGATTGTATACTCGAAAGTCAAGCCATTTTGGCTTCATGCACCACTGAACAATTTCCATAGTGATAACCAGGGCCCCACCTCCAACGCTGTATCCACTTCTCTTTATACATCCATGATATTGCCACAGCTGTTTTTGTGTTTTAGAAAAATAATGCATGAAGACTTGCCATCCGGTGTTTGACAAAAATGAACTCATGAAAAATGGTAACTTTTTCTTTACCTTGCCCGTTATCGGCCAACTGAAAACATGTCCTTGAGACTTCAAATTTTGGAGAGTCATTGAACTACAGAAAGACTAGGCCCACAAACTTGGATGCAATAACAGACATATGATATGACAGATGTGCAAAGACTCACGTTTTAAAAAAGATTCGTGTTTTAGCTTCACTTTTAACTCTGATGGTGTGCCTATCTTCAAATACTTGACTCTTCAAAATAAAAAGAGAGGAGAAAGGTAAAGGATGTGTTCAAGTGTATCCTTATCATTGAGAAGCAACAGAATGCTGTCACACAGATATGCTAAAAGGCAGAAGAAATGCAAAGGTTGGTGAAACCTTTGGGGTGAAAGGGCAGACACCTTTGATGTTTGACATAGTCTCTGGATTTATAGTTGATTCCATGCATTGCATTGATTTAGGTGTGATGGGACAACTGTCTACCCTGTGATGTGATAGTTCTAACCATAGAGAGCCTTGGTATATAGGAACCATAATCAATGGGAAAGATAGGAAAATGAAACACTTACAACCTCCATCGAACATCACAAGATTGCCTAGATCTATCATAACCAGAGCCTTCTGGAAAGCCTCAGAATGGCAAGCATTTCTCTTGTTTTATGCTCCCATTGTTTTGAAATCCATTCTTCCAGGTAGATTCCTCTGGCACTTCCTCCCTTTGTGCCTAGAAGTTTATGTCTTGTAAACAAAATCCATTACACAGCTGGAGCTTATCTCTACATCTCAACACTTGAATGAGTTTGTGCGCGATTTTGGAACCTTATATGATAGTTTGCATATGACAATTTTCACATTCTTCTTCATCTTAATGACAGTATCAGAAACTGTGTTACAGTGCATGCAGTTGGGAAAGGGGCAATGGCTTTCTGTTGAAGCTTTGAAATTGCTCTCAATCTGTACGGTTACAGATGGTAACATCTATGCTCTTACTAAAACAAGTAGAGAGCATTTGCGAGATTGTGATGATCAATTCTTAACCTAGAGTAAAGCAGGTGTTTGACACAATGCTAGATCACTATAATACAACTAAACATGCAAAAGGAATGAGCAGCACTGTGTTTTTTAGAAGTGTTTGCTGTAGAGCTATTAATCTACATGAAAGGGATGCTATTGAGCAGCATGTTGGATACCCTGTCAAAGATTAAGCTATGTTTTACCACAAAGCTGTAGTTAACAAATAGTTCTGAGCATTAATTAAAGAGGAAAACTTAAGAGGGATCACACTGGTTAGGATATTTGATGGCAGTGTTTGCCAAATAGTATCTTTTGCCAATGTTCGGCGTCACACTGCCTGCGAACATGCATTATGTCCAGCGAGAAAGTGTGTGTCAAAACCAAGATTGTTTCTTCAAGGCTACGATGGTCTCTGTCAATTCTATCTGAATTTATGAATTCAATTGCTGTAGACGTCTGCCAACTGTCAGAAAAATGTGTAGTATATAGATAATATGGTATAATGGTTGTTTAACTTATCAAACCCGAATAAGTACACAACCCCACTTCAAACTATGCCTTTAAGCTAATGCAACGTGTTTCTCATAAGAACTTATCGTCATCCCCTAAATTGGTCCTCTTGAGTCCTAGTCCACACGTAAACAGACATTTTTGTAAACAGGGTTTTTCCTCCTTCGTTCTCAAAAAATATCCCATGCACACAAATCCGATTTAATAAAAAATCTCTGTCCAGATGAAAATGCAGTTGAACTCTGTCAAGGCCAGTGGGCAGGTTGGGCAACACCAGGCCAAGCGCCAGGATGAGGTGACTGAGGGGGCTAGTAAAAATTGTAAGGGGACAATTTTTCAGTAAAAACAATTCATTGATTTAACCATGCAATTGCCTCAGAAACTCTAAATGACAACAATAAGGCTAATGTTTCAAAATCGAAGGAAACAGAAAGTTGTGGTTACTACCACGAAAAGCAAGCAGGCTAAGAAACCAACTAAGTTACGTATCGATGTCCTCCGCTGCGCTCCGTCCAGCACCACACCTGCACACGCGCCCCACAGCACATACACACAACAACAAAAGCGAGCGATATAGATACATAATAAGTTTGATAACAGGGTTGGGCGAAATGATAGAAATGTGTCCACCGGTAGAGATTCTGCAATACTGTTTCTACCACGGTGGCTATTCTCAGCTGTTCCTCATCAGGATGAGGAAGAATTTTGTCAGCTTTATGAAATGAAAGATTATCAAAACCTGCAGGAAAAGTCAGGTTTTTTTTTTGTTTTGGTGTGGTATACATTTGTGTGATTTTTATATTCTGCTGAATGAAGTCTGCTTAAAACTTGTAACACTTTAGAAAGAATTTTAGTTTTACTGTTTTGTCTCAAATAAAAGAAGAAATATAATCAAATGTGATGAAGTATGGTATGGTATTTTAAACTATTTATGAATTGAATTTACAGAACAATTACTTTTGGCCATATCGCCCTCCCCTATTTGATAATGCAGCAGTAAGTGACGCAGTTTTAGGCCTCTTTTCGTCAATATAGTGAAAGTGTTACCTTACATTTTTGTGTAAACATGTAAAAAGTCTTTTAGCAATTATTTGGCCACGTTAGCCGTTCATGGATGTATCTATGTACGTCATTGTACGACATGTCGCCTCATTAGTGTTGCCTAACAGATGAGATAACGGCGCACAGTTTGATGTTCCAAGCCAAAAACGTTTCCCTTTCTACATGTCAACACTGAGTATTTTCTGAAAATCTTCACTAAAAAGCTAGATTTACCAAAATACCTGTGTATATGTGAACTAGGGGCTGCTTTATCTGCTTCCATCAGGAGCGCAGTTTCGAATATTGTGAACTCGGTCTCTGTCAAGCTTGCTCAGATTTGTTCCAGAGCATCACATGAGCGGACCCACGCTGCCAAATATGCTATAAATGGTTAAAACCTGCATCCTGACTGAAATGCCCACAGTTTACTGGAACAGCTGCCGTTATCAGCCCAGAACACAGCAACGAATCTGGCCAATGATGGAGAAGTTTGAATTTTAGTGTTGGGGAGTAGCTTTAAATGATATTAACTTCTGTGCTTCATTTCAAACAAGATGATAAATCTGGAGGATGTTTGACTGTGACTGTGCCTGAAATGAAAAACTGTGGATATGGCAAGTTGTGAAATGTAAATAGATATCAGGATTAAGTTTGGAGTGCTCGTTTTTCTGAATCTGTTAAACTGACTTTGAGTCACCAGTGTGGTAGTTCTTAATCTTTCACATCATTTGGATTACTAACAACAGAGTTGTTTCATCTTCCATATGACAGCTCTGTGCTCAATCATTCTCTGGGCCGCAAGTGTAAATTAAAAAAATGTATCTCACCTTTCTCTCACTAACGCTTTTTCACCTCACACTCATTCTCCTTGCAACCTCTATCACCTACACCCAACCACCCAGCACCTCCTGTCTTGACACATCTTGAAGTAAACCCTCGTGACTAATTTGCATATGAGTACATAAAAGTACATGCAACTGTATTTCCGCTCTTGCTTTTCGTGTGAATGAGTTACCTAGAATAGTCTTAAAGTGTGATTTAACACACTGAAAAGGCAGGATGGTGGGTGGAGGACAGGATTGAATAGAAGACCATATAATGGGCTTCTCAAAACCCAGTTAAACTGTTGTTGAGGTCGCAGATAGTATAGTTCCAATATGGAAAATTCTGTTGATTATCTGCTGCTCTTTCTGATCTCTTGCGATGAGCTTCTCATTTTTAAATCATTCTGTGCTCATTTGTATCTGAGTTATTTCTCCAAATGGGACCCTTAGGAGCAATAAAGAGATGAAAAAAAGATGAAATAGTAGACTTTTCTCAGACGAAGTGAAGTTGAATTGCGATATAATTTTAGTAATATTTGAGAAGTAGGATAAACAGACAGTCCAAACTCCATTAATTTTAAGTATTTTCAGAGTTCATATAATGAAATCATATTGGATAGATTTATTACAGTCCTGCAACAGCCACAGATACGTAATTCCTTTTCCTTTTTTGATATCGAGAAATTATAGCAAATATATCAATGTGTTTGTGATATCTATTATATCTATAAAAACTAAAACAAATGTGAGAAAATAACTTTAAAGATAATTAATGTCAATAAAAGAAAACTCAGCAGCACCTCTTACTGCAGCAACCAGGAATATGTTGTCTTTGGCAATATCTCCTCCTGCATCAGCTGTGTTACCCCTGGCGTCCCTCAGGGGTCAGTCTTGGGTCCCCTGCTCTTTTGTATGCTCTTACTACATGCTCTCCCTGGGAAAAATACTGAGGACACAAAAGAGCAAGTTTCACTCGTATGCAGATGATACACAAATCTACCTGCAAACTTCCCCTGACGACTACTTTGCATTATCCCAGGCTACCAATTGAGCAACAACTCCCTGCAACTAAATGGCAGTAAGTCAGAGGTCATTCTCATTGGCATCCCCAATCAGACAAAAAAGGCCGGTATCACCCTATCCCTCTCTCCTCACTTGTCACAAACCTGGGTGTTGAGCTGCACTCATCACTGTCCTTAGATGCACACATCAAATCTTTCTGTCAAACCTCATTCTTGTCTGACCACGAAATTAACAAGTGCTTGACGAACTTGGCAGGGCACACCTAACTTCTATCTGGCAGAGAGGCTGGGTTTGCAAAAATAGAGCCCTCAGACAGGAAAAACAGGATGTACATTTGAAACATGATGCATCAATAATAACATGTCAAAGGACCTAGGTTTTATTCATCCTTACCTCTAAATCCCCTTTGCCTAAAGTTTGGATAATTTAGCAGTAAGTGACAGAAATCAAATGTGCTTTCAGAAATCTAATGGGTGATGTCAAAGCTACACCCTGGTTTTCCTAGTCTATGGTCTGGATGTATTTTTCAGCCACATCTCCACCTTGTGCTCGCCTCATTCAGGGCAGCTCATACATACATCCCTACAGCAGCGGCTCGTCAGCTGCAGCAACATCATGATTATCTTTTTCCGCCTTCATTTCTTCCCACTGCTCTCTGTGGGCCTGTGAGGGATGCATGTAATAACAGAGAGGCATGTCTTTTTGCAAGCCACTAGACCTGCTGCAATATGTAATCTCCCAGAGATGTCTGACCACCGTGAGTCCTAATAACACACTCTGAAATCACACACCCTGCTGCATTATCTGGCTCCCAATATGTACAGTAGAGAAGTAATGATAATCATGCTTCAGTTTGTGTGGTTCAGTGTGTGTATGAACAAACCCTGTAAGTCCTCAATTAACATACCTTTGTATTTATAACCCATATGTATTTTCCCCTTGTGTCTGTCTTCTGCTCAGTGCCATGCCATTGTTTCGACGATCCATTTTTTAGATATGGGCAGAAAAATGTCCGAGGCAAAAATAGAATCTGAGAAATTCCCAAAACTAGAAGCAAAAAGAACAAAAAAACGAATGAAAGCTGCTGAACGGCCGTTGTGAAGCTCAAAGAAGGCGGCTCATGCCATTGCCATCTTCGCAGCAACGTCATTGTTTAAAAAATGGGAATTGTCGATTGAGGCGGGCCCGGGTGACGCAGCAAAGTGACAGCAAGCGGCTAGCAACCTGAGAGGGCACCCACCTGTCACTCAAACCGGTCACACCCCTAATAATGCATAACTGTATAAAAATTCTCCCCTCGTACAGTTGTCATGAATAGGAAAATTAGCTATATAGACCAAAACCGTTTTTTGTACCAGGCTGTAAACATGTTTATTTCTGCTGAACATTTTGAACATTTTAACATTGACTGTCTTTTGGAGCCAACCTTAAGTGGCCACTACATGAACTGCACTTTTTGACACTTTTTGGCACTTCACTACTCAGCCTCGGAGGTTGCCGCTTGGTTAGAACTTCAACTGGCTTACTTACCGTATAATTTCAGTTAGGTTTATCTAATTGTATGTCCTTGTGCCTAATAAACTATATTGTGAAAGTCTGACCTTCAAAGATCAAGTTGGCTGGAGGATATAATCTTTGTGGATTTTCAAGATTGTGCATGTCCCAAGGTGAGTAGGGCCAGGCACTGGAGCCTGTCTTTACAAGCTGACACCGCTGATTTGCAATGTGTTTCTTCATGCCCTGTATGTGCTGTCGAAGTAGTGAATATTTTTTCTTAATTTTCTTGTGCTCCCCCTGCAGCACGTTGATCTGTCAGCCACCATGTAAATAAACTGGAATTAATCTTCAATTCATTCACTTAGAAAATAGCCTAATAAGAAATAGCATATTAGAGAAATATAACTGCTATTAAAAATTGCCAAGTCTGAATCGGAATTAGTGCATAATAAAAATCCACAAATGACTCAGGCCTAATACGAGAAAGCATTATCTGTGTGGATAATAAATTTCTGACATTAAAGATAGCAGAAGCTGTCAATTAAATGATAATTTGGACTCAAGCTAAACACATTAGAAGCCTTCTCCATCCACTGTCATACATGGCTTACACAAGAACTCTAACATTTAAAACATGCTTCATAGCATTAGGATGAGGCTATATTCATTGGACTTCATCAACTATTCTCTTAATTCCTACAAACATTTGCAAGCTCTTGCATTTCTGTCAGTGATGGAAATGATGGCTTTTGTCTATTTTTTTTCCTTTACTCTCTCTGATTCTCTGTCTTTAGATAGACAATCACAGAACACTCCAGTTCATCTCGACCTGAGTAAACTCACTTCAGAGTCAACATGAGTGGTGAGCAGGTACTCAAGTGTATGGATCGGGCTGCTGTTTCTCTCATGTGTGAGTTTGTGTGCAGAGGGGGTTGTGCATGAAAGTTTTGTCAGCGTGTATTAAAAGCAGAAAGGTTAATAGAGTCACCTCAGCCTGCCAGCATAGATCCGCTGAAGGGAGGTGAAGTGGCAGAAGGAGGAGACGAGGCATGACTCTGTACCCCAGAAGTACTTTGGGAACGGACTGTAATGGAGTATGACATTCCTCCTTTGACAACAGTGTTTGCTTTTTGTATTTGTAGTTGTTGTTGCTTTTCTCCTTCAGAGTGATGTGTGATTGACTGAAGCCTTTATTAACAGAATGAATTAGTAACATTCAGATACCGCCTTTGTGATGGTGATTGTATTGTTCATTTAAAGTTCTGTGGCTGCTTTTGTGTGGAATTGTGTTCATTCATGATCATTAGTTTTCAGCAAGAACAGTTTGTGGTTAACAACAGCGCACAACACACTGTTTGCTTTTTAAAGTGTCCGTTTCATGTTACTACCAAAAATGAAAGACGTCCACTCACACTAGCTGTGCGAGGTGCAGTTGAAAAAAAGCTAGAAAAATACATCCATACTAAAGGCCCTGACGCACCAAGTTGGCGAGAGAAATCACTCTGATTGGCATATTATCTGCCAGGAGAATTCAACATTGATGTTGTTGCTGCTGTCTACATTCCTCCTGATACAAATTAAAAAAAATTCACTGCTGTTTTTGTTCTGTTTTGTCATGTTTTTCTTGTAGTTCCTAGAGTCTCTAAAAGTACAATGGGAGCCAGAGCCTTCAGCTATCAAGCTCCTCTACTGTGGAACCAGCTCCCAGTGTGTGTTCGGGAGGCAGACACCCTCTCCACATTTAAGAGCAGGCTAAAGACTTTCCTCTTTGATAAAGCTTATAGTTAGGGCTGGCTCAGGCTTACCTTGGACCAGCCCCTAGTTATGCTGCTATAGGTTTAGACTGTCAGGGGACTCACTCCTTTCCTCCCTTCCCTATCTTTCTCTCTCTCCTCCTCTCCCTCTCTATTTATATGCATTCATGTCCCTTAAATGCATGTTACTAACTCATCACCCGGGCCATCATCATCCCCGGAGTTTCTTTGTCTCTCATCTGGCAGGTTGCCACTATTAAAGGTTACTTCTGGATCATGAACCGTGGCTGCACCTGTTGCCCTGGTCAAGCCTGACGCTCACGTTCATATGATATAATATACATTTTATATCTTCTTTTTTTTTTGGAGACACCGGGAAGTTTTTTTTATTGACATCGTCCTGGATCCATCTTTTAAATATACAATCACGTCATCATTTCTGTCGCATAGATTGTCTATGTTGTATTTTTACTATGTTGTTTGTTCTGTACACACTTCATCTATTACAGTACACTAATGTGTCATTTGTGATACTGGGCTGTATAAACAAACTTGATTTGACTATATAAATAAACTTGAGTTGTGTAGCATAATGAAATAAGCTACGACTGCAATTTGTTGTGCAGCCCTGTGTTGCAGAATGACAATAATAAATATTCCTTGAATACCTTGTGACAATCTATTCCCTGGTATGTGCAGCAATTGAAATGTAAGTGGTATGGCAACAGAGCTATAACACCTGTTGTAAACCTCACAGCCACTGTTAAAATGAAGCACTTACGCACTTGAGGAAGCAGAGTGCCTAACCCCCTTAGCTGTTGTAAAATCAGTGTAACTCACGGCCTCAAGTGCCTAATTGCTTTTATAAAACGATTACCACACAAACCACATAGGTTTTCTAAAACAATAAATTAAATCATTTATTCATAACAAATAATCATTCTTAATTAAAGTTGTGGCTGATTGTTAACTTTGATCTGGATAGTTTCATTAGTTGTGCATTTTCTGAAAGTTGTTCAATCCTCTGAGCTCTCTTCTATGCTGGAACAGGGATGTTTACCTAACGTTAAGAGAAAGAAGAAAAGTTCTCAACATGTTTCAGTTGTTATAAATACTAGTATCTACCATCGGCAACTAATATGCACACCATAACTAGATAAAAGTGGGAATTATAGGCTACAAGTAAAAACATGCAGCTAGTTAAAGTTACATGTTAAGTAACCATAGATCGTTGGTGTCAGGCGTAGTTTGTCTGCTTTGGATGAAGACAATAGTCTGGTGGATTGTTGGTTGTTATTTCACCTGTGAAGTGACAGGACACAGTGGTGCGTCAACATAAATCCCCGTAGCTGGAGGCTATCTTTGTTTCTTTCCTCTGCATTCGTGTTTTTTTAGGGTGACTAAATGCTGCAGTCATACTATGGTACTGAGGTCACAGCTGTATAAAGGATTTGAAAGCGGCTCAGCCAATCATCATCAAGGACCAGAACTATCCGTTTTATACGACAAGAGACGGACCTAGGAGAGAGAGAAGGGGAGAGAGAGAGAGAGACAGAGAGAGACAGAGACAGAGAGAGACAGACAGACAGAGAGAGAAAGAGACAGAGAGAGACAGAGAGAGAGACAAATAGAGAGAGAGAGAGACAAATAGAGAGAGAGAGAGAGACAAAGAGAGAGAGAGAGAGAGAGAGAGAGAGAGAGAGAGAGAGAAAAAGAGAGAGAGAGAGAGAGAGAGAGAGAGAGAGAGAGAGAGAGAAAAAAAAAGAACAAATAAGGCCAAGGCCTTAAAATGTAGACATTAAGACTGGCAGACAAGAACAGAGGAAAGCAGGAGACAGGGAGTTTATTCAACACATGACGGCTAATCGATACTTCTGTTGTCTGAGCAGCACTGGTAGAAGACAAGTTCCCCTGTAACACACACACACATGCACACACACTGGAAATCTGCTGACTTTCCATTGCACCAAAACTGTGCTCTGGTTCCTCTCTCAGCTTGGCCTTAGTTCCTACTCCACAAATCACTTCCTCCCTCTGTAGGGGTCAGGGAAGGTCATGCTCTGTCCATGTATATCTGTAGAATATGTTTCAGACATGAAAAAAGTAAATTTTTATTTTTTTACTATTTACTATTTAATATTTAATATTTGCAGGACGTGTTATGGGAAATGCAGTGATAAAGTAGTAAAGTACTAACTTTTAATTGTTCATTATTATTTACAAATGAACACACACTTCAGAAACAGTAATTTTACCTCACAGCACACTGGTCTACCGCTGCCTTGATTTAGTTCATTTCTGTTATTGTGTTACTTTGGTTATTCATCAACAATAACATTATTGTCTATTGTTAGTGGCATACAAGGTAATTCATCATAGAATACTTACTTACATCACATCTTACATCAAATGTATTTAAGCTACAATTTATAAGTCTATATATATACTATTTCAAATATTTTTATTAAACCAAGATTATACATTATGTATATTGCTGGGTCAATAATCATTTCCTTTTATGTGAAATAATTATCAAATCAAATGCATGTGCATTTAGAGATATATAAATGATATAGGATTGTATTTTGAGGTTGGAATAGTATCAGAAATAAGTCAATTTAAAATAGGAAGGAAAGAAATTCTTTACCTCTCAGTCTATGTTCTTCTCTACAGCCTTCAGTCTTTGCCTCCAGCTCACCAGAACACTTCCTGCCAGTTCCAACTGTAACAGCCCCAGACTGCTTCTCCTCCATCAAACGGTTGTTATGGAGACGGTTCAGTTGTTACCATGTTGTTGTCATCACTCTCTCCAGGAACTGAATCCACCAACTATATTGTTGTTTTGTAAGGCACTGTAAAACACATACAGTATTTATTTAACCGCTGACCTTTATGTTGGTTGAGCTGACAATATTAATAAATATTTTTTTTAAATCTCAGTGTGAAAGAGGCAAGTCTCTCTCTCCCCCACTTTCAGCGTCCGTCTCTATACTATGAGCTGTTAAATGAAGGTGAAAAAAGGCCAAAAGAAATGTAAAACAAAAACAAACAAAAAAAATCAATAATATTAGACAGTTTAAGAACTATTGTTTTTAAGATAACAATATCGGTAGTGTGTTCACACTGTAAAAGTAACAAACTGTACTAAAGTACATTAACAGTACAAATCCCCTTGGTATTTAGGTGCGCTCTGGATGTACACTTCAACGAACTATGCATGTTCAAAGGAATTACAGAGGTTACAAAGTATTGCAAAAATGTGTATTTGTGGTGAGACAGCTCCAAACAGATGTTGGAAAACAAGAAAAGTTCATTTACATTCAGTTTGATTGATGTCTGTGGCAGGCACACATATTGCATTATTTTCTCTTAGTACAAAAGATACATCGTTATTTGTATTTAAAAAACTTAATTATTATGATTAATATGTAATGCATACTGTATAGAATAAAAAAATATATATATTTACTATTTACTTTTTTTGATCACTCCATCACATTCTTGCTTCCTCTCTCACTTCCTGTCACACTTTCTCTCCCTCTGTCACTCTAACACTCTGCTTTCTACATTTGCAGTAATAGCTTTTTGTTGCCGTGGCGATCGATGAATGATACTCCTTGTTGTGTGTGTGTGTGTGTGTGTGTGTGTGTGTGTGTGTGTGTGTGCTTGTGATTCTTTCAACATATAACATGTGTATAAGTGCACACATGAGCCTGAAATTTTGAGACCGGGAGGATAATGGTCTGTTTTTTGAATTTTTATTAATCTATTCAAAAAGCAGTTTGAATCCAAATCAAATATATTTCACAAAAACTGTAAATACAAAACCATGTCTGCACTGTGATTAAAAAAAAAGGCTGCAATATTAAAAATGAGCTGACAATGATGATTCTGTTGCTCTCACGCACTCTACAAACACTGAAGCATTAAAGAAATGCACCATACTAAATGTATCATCTCAAGCCCTTTATAGTATTCATATCATATCCAGACAGCAAATTGAAACATCAAGAGTTCACTCTGTCACACCCACTTTCACCCCAAACAGAATTTTCCGTTCACCAGGTGGCGAGCTGAACTGAACGTTGAGTTGTGTTTCAGTTCACTTTTTAAAAATACTTTATTGACTGTATACAAAAGGAGAAGTTACATAGATAATAAAATATTGACAACAAAAAATTTAATTTTCAAGTGCATCTTTTGTCTGATATCCAGTGTTCTTTGTCTTTTCAGTTCTAACAAAAATAATAATACATTTAATTTATATAGTGGTTTTTATAATACTTAAAGAGAATTTACATGATAAAATGATTATATAAGACAGGGGTGTCAAACTCAAGGGTTCTGGCCTGCGATAATATGAATATTTTCAATAAATGTTGACCCTGTTTGGCCCTTGACGTAGTCCCAGTTTATGATTTTGGCCCTCTCTGTGATTGAGTTTGACATGTCTGACATAAAAGAACACACTAAAAATATACAAGACACAACATTAATTACAAATTAAAAGCAGTTCTGAAATGGGGAGTTTTGATTTGTGATTGGTGAAGTCTCAGATGTGTTTGGAGAGAGATCCAGAGAGACGGGGCAGATATGGAGAAGGCCCCAGGTCCGGAGCTCGGTCCTGAGTGGTGGGGACAGGAGGTTGGCGTCAGAGGAGTGGAGAGTGCGGGAAAGAGTGTGGAGCGGGTTGGTCCGGTTGGAGGGGAAGTGCTTATGGAGGACTTTGTGAGTGACAAGAAAAAAAGACCTTAAAATGGATCTGTTGTGTGTCTAGTTACTAGTTAATACTAGTCACTTTTCGGCTAAGTAAACTAATGCAAATCTTTGTGAATGTATTCGTGTACTTCGAAAGTATGCCAAATGTCAGAATATAAGAAACCCACCCTTGAATTTTGACATTTGTAATACCTTTCAATGGGGTGTTTCCATTTGGAGAGCACGTCGTTAACATTTTTTCCCATTAGTCACTGACACTGGGAACATTTTTTTACTCTTGGGAACCCCGACCACCCCATTCAAAAGTGTGCCAAATGTCAGTATATAAGGAACTGACCCATAGATTTTTGACATATGGCATATGGTTAGTAATATTATTTTATCATTAGTTTGTGTAATATGAAAACATTTATCTATACATTTTACATTTTATGATAGTTGCTAAGAGACAATTAATGTAATATATATTGTATGTATATATAATTAGTATAAATAATGTTTTCTAGACAGTTTACAAACCAATAATAAACCAACAATGTGTTAAACCTACAATATCTGGTCCATCTATCTATATAATGTTTATAGATGTTTTACAAATAATTTGGCAATCTTTATTAAATACTTAATATAGTATATAAAATGTTATACATATGTGCAACAACAAACATACATATAGCACCACAAATAATTAATATAGATTATTAATTATCATTTCATTGTTTGTTAACATTAAAATAAGTATAAACTAAAGTTGAATCAATCAATCAATTTATCATTTATTAATGATGGTTATTATAAAATGTTACCCATGTTACATGATCTAGTTGATTGTCTGACCTCTTGATACAGGAACTAGACAACAACTTGTAAAAGGTTAGTACACAGGTAATATTAGAGTAAAACACACATTAGTCCTATAATGTTTCACGTTTAACGTGAAAACATCTACATAAAGCTTTTTTTTTCCATCAACCACATTTATTTTGTATGCTTAAAAAAAAAAGCACAAACTCCCCAGACCTACGGCGACCACAATTTCTTTTAAAATAATTTGTAGGCAGAGGTCAGTAATGCTAGGCCAATACACTATGTGACATTGCATTACATACATACACTGTACAAGTAGTGGTAAGGGAAGCAACGTATCACAAAACGCACGGTTCAGATCATTTCATGCCTTTGAGTCACGGATCAGAAAAATAAATATAAAGGAGACAAATATAAATTCTCTTTCCATGTATTCTGTAACACACTATATTTCATCCTTAAGAATGTGTGTGTGTGTGTGTGTGTGTGTGTGTGTGACATTATACAGTCTTGTCAGATGTCCTCCTTGGGTGTCCCAGCAAGTAGTTTTTCCTTTGGCACATGTTTGGCCAGTGCTGTGACAAACCCATTGGCATGGTCCTCTGCCTCTCCCTCTGTTAAGGTGTTAATCTTGATAACTTTGTCTTTGCGTTTCTTGGCTGCTGCAGCACATTGGGTGGGACATCTTTTCCCCAACCTCTGTATGAACAAGGACAGTGTCCCAGAGCAGGCTGTCTAAATAAGAGTCATGTGCCAGAGTGGCTGACTGAGCCAGTGAAGATTTTGACTGCTCAATATTGTGAGTCACAGAGCAATGTTGTGAACCATTTACCGCCAGTCATGTGCTAGGCTGGACCTAAAGACTAATTAAATATGATCATGCTCGTGATTTACACCTGAAACAGACAGGAAGCGGGTGGAGGATGACCAGATGTAAGAGGTATATGCCCGAGCAAACACACCGTGCATGACATTTTGTTGAGTGTATTCTGGGGTTGCTGTAAATTAACTTCCCAGTGCATTTCTATGTATTTCTTATTACGGTATTTTTCGGCCTTTTGCAAGCCGAGAAAATTCCCTCAACTTTGATTTTATCCCTTTGCCAACCACATGCAGAACTTTTAAATCTGAAGGCTGAATGCTTGACAGAGGTAGTTTGCGGCGGTGGTCGGGCGTGTGGACGGGATTGGGGTTGAGTGCTCAAAGGATTTACACAGCTATATCCTATGAGGATATTATAATTTACCTCGTAAGTAATCTCGCCGTCCACCTTTAAAGTGGTCCAATTTATCATAATATGGCCCCACACTGTCCTCTCTTGTGGAGACACACTAATGCCTTCACATCTACAAAGATGAAGAAGAATTCAGATGAATTTAGGTCCTCATTACCAATGGAAAGAAAAATGCCCATCTGACTTCATAACACTGCAACAGTATGTTTACAACAACATGGTCTGAGATAAGTTGCTTCTCCTATGTTATTAGCTAGCAAGGTATACATTGTATTAGACATTGGAAATATTGTTAAATCCCATTAAAAATAATGTATAGTGAAATCTGTAATTTAAAAACATAAACAACCATGAAGACTTCTTCTACTCTGAAGCCATCATCTATCCAGCAGGGAAGCTGTTTCTGTTTCTTTTTTATTCACCTAGAGACTATGTTCAATCAAAAAACTCTGCAGGGCTGGGAAACACTGTGTTCCAGAGGACTGCATTGACATCCATGTTATGACTACAGAGAAATCAATAAAAAAGTCATACATTATCCCAAAAATGACAGCTGGAAATGACTAATTACTTTTCCCCCTGAATGTTTGCTCTTATGTCTTGTACAAAGTTAAAATCCAGCATTAACTTTTCAAATGGTAATTTTAAGGAAAGGTTAGTAAAATGTGTGTTTTTTATTTTTTTAAATCAACAACTTGCTCTTTTGGTTTCTCCTCACTGAACTACTAACCTTTCATTTTCTTTTACGGTTATGGTTAGTCCTCCCAAGAAAATGTTGTCAACTGTTCTCCAATAAAGTAGCTCACACTCGCGGCCAAAGTCGCTAAGAGTTGCCAGATGATGTTGTACGCTCATTTGCATATTGATATTGATTGGATGATTACTTTTATAGGTATACGAACAACAGACACATGTAAACGTAATGCAACACTTATTTCCACTGTGACCTCGTTGTTAAGACGATACATCATTTCACATTAACTCATCAAAACCATCACATTAATCTAACTACAATAGTTATGATTGCACGGTTTTGCAATGCGTTATCATATGCGATGCTATGAAATATAAAACAAACATGAAGTTATCAGACACAGTGGTAACCACAAGCTTGGTTGTGCCGGTTGCGGCGAAGGACAACATGCCTGCACACGGCGCACGAGGAGGAGGACATTTACGCCCCGAAACCTGCTGGGGAGTACAATGTTATTATAACTGCTATAAGATGCAACTATAATGAAAAGCCAGTTTGTAATTAAGCATATGGATATTAACAATGAGAGAGAGAGGAAGTGTGTGTGTGTGTGTGTGTGTGTCGTTAATCTCTGTTTTGTCCTTGAGAAGCTGAAGGCGAGCCCAGTCCTTCTGGTCCCCATTACCACCTGCCAAGACGTGCCGCCCACATCTCATTTACCAGGGTTCACACACACTCACACACACTGGCACGCACGCACACACAAATATATATAGACAAACATGTCCAATGCCCTTCAACCCTCATCTCTCCTCAGTTTTCGTTTCTCCACCGCCCCACCAGCAGTGTAATGTTCAACCTCCACCTCATTAATCTGGAGCCAACACACACACACACACATATACACACTGATCTAGCACACTTTTTCCATTCGCTCCATAGATGAAGTGTATACGTGTTAAGAATAATTTAGAAAAAGATGATTTTTCCTTTAAACCTGCTGACACATAGTGATTCTTTGTTCCTATGGCAACCCTTCACACCTTTCAAACGTCAGATAGGCTGGAGGGCAGAGCTGTCTGCAATATACAGCACTCCCTTGGTACATGTCTAAAATTCCACTCATTAACATATGTGTTACATAAAAAAGCCAAGCAGCAACAGACTTCATGCTTGAGTTCCATGAATAACCCACTTCTATTCGCTTCTCGAGAAAACACAAAAGTCTTTATCAAAACTATTCCACGCAGGGATTTGCATACAAACAAAAATACAAAAACAGTAAATGTTGAAGTAGGATTTAATCTGTTCCAGACACTGTAGCTCCAGCACACTTCTCTTTTCCCTTTGTGGAGGTTTACTTTAAACCAGCTCCAGTATTTAGCAGTCAGCCCCCTCAGAGCCAGAAGTAGGTTCATTCTCCACATTTAATGGAGTTAGCTCTGATTCAGCTTCTTTGGTCAACTCTTAAGTCTACTGAAGGACAACATGTCAGCTTCACTGGTCCAGTTTTGCAAACCTTTCCACCTTTACCCACAGAGCTCAGGACAGGAAAAGACTTTTACTCCAAATCATTTCTAAACCAATTCCAGTCCTGACCTTTAAATATAAGACCACACGTAATTAGTAAGAAACATCTACACTGCTGACATAAGCAGGCAAATTAGTTAGTATAGTTATTATAGTTTAATAACTTTAGTTCGTGTAGACAACGAGGTTCTGTAAGACCGCACAAGGGGCTGCGTATATAAACAAACTGCGTATATAAATATCCAACAATGCAAGAATGTAGAATGCAGTCTGTCTGTTGGATTTATGGCTCATCATGTCGTGTGTGTGTGTGTGTGTGTGTGTGTGTGTGCGTGCGTGTGTGTGTGTGTGTGTTTGTGTGTGTGTGTGTGTGTGTGTGTGTGTGTGTGTGTGTGTGAAAGGAGCAGAAGGAGAGAATGACTCGTGTCTGAATTTGATTATCTTACCAACCCTTGGAGTGCCACAGGTTAAGTTATTTGGAGCGGTTCTGTAGTACTTCTGTACTTTGTAAATAGTGAATCAAAATCTACACAACAGGCCACGTCCGCTAACGGCCACCATACGGTCTCTGTATGTTTTCTTTCACAAATTAGTGCACCTGTCAGTGCCATTACGTTACCGGTGATAGAAATGAGGGTGTGTGTGTGTGTGTGAGTTAAACACGTTACGTGTTTATCTGCACAGTTACGATACAGGCGCCCAGCGCTGCCAAAAAGGTTCACCGCCCTTTTGCCTAGAGCTCAAATCAATTTAATTAAACGTTCTTTTGAATGTAAAGCTTGGCATGGTGTGCAGCAAGTCCTTCAATGGCCTGTATCAGGCATCAGTGAGCATCAGTGAGCATCAGCACCATCATACATTTCCTGCCAAATGTTGTCCGTTATGTAATGTATAGTGTCTGATACAACGGGATACATGCATTTAGTATTTGGCCAACATAGTCGTATGTTTGATTTGTATTTAGCATAACATAGTTTGTGTTGGTGATTAACATAATTTCACATTACATTATTATTACAGATGCTCTTATCCTGAGCGACTTACAGTGACTAACTACAGGGACAGTCCTGGAGCAGCTCAGGGTTAAGAGTCTTGCTCAGGGGCTCAATGGTGGCAGCCTGGTGTGGAACTCACAACATTCCAGTGTTCTATTTGAAAGCCTGACTACTAGACCACTAGACTACCACCATACACATAAATAATAAATAAATAAATAATACATTTTTTGCTGACCGCGTTGGGAACATGACAGACGGTTGGCCGTGCTTATGATTTCTAGGGCAGCGTTGCGTATGGAGATCCCCCATCTTGATAATACTCCAAGGTCTCCAAATTCAGTGTGGCTGCCTGCTCCAAGAAACAACACCACCTCGAGACGCACTGAGGTACGTAAAACTTGGGGCATACACATTTAATGGGGCTTTGATTTTATGGAGGCCATAACATTTTCATGGCAGCTTTTGCACCCGTGGGCGCAGACTGTAGCGTCTCTACCTTGAACGCGTGCATAGACTCACTTCGAAACCCAAGAAACAGCAGCACGAGTACAAGTGGAACGGGATTGTTATACCAAATAACGGTATTCACACCTGTATGTAGATTGTATTCCATCTTTCACTGTCAGACGGGTTTTGTAATCTCTAATTTTGCAGATGCACCGTTTGTAAATCATGCAAAGTGCACACAGCTGACAGAGGTGGAAGAAGTACACAGGTCCATTACTTGACTAAAAGCAGTAATGTAAAAATTCAACAAGTAAAAAGTATTATCAGCAAAATCAAAAGTATCAAAAGTAACAGTAGTGAAAAAGAAAAATATGACTCCAGTGACGTGATGTGTTTTTATATATGACATCTTAATATTGTTAATACTGATGCTGCTTTGTATAAGTAGCATCTTACTGTTGTGGAGGGTACTTTGGTCCAGTGGTTCGAAACCAGGATTTATGTGATTTTTTTTTTTTTTTTTTTTTTTGCAATATTGAGGTATTTGGTTCAAAATATCATGATATTTGATTTTCTCCATATTACCCAGACCTACTTTTACATTTGTCAGCCTCAAACAGAAACCATGTGATAAGTTAACAGAGGAAATCACTCTTTGGTGGAAGTGCTAACAACTCATAGACATCTGAAATATGACAAGGGAACAATTGATTTAATCCTTTAACAACCCTATTGGCAAATCAAATCTTAATCTAAATAGTAACTGTCAGATAAATGTACAAAATGTCCCCCTGAAATCTAGTGGAGTAAAATAGTAACATAAAATGAATATAATGTACAATTACCTCCAAATTGTACTTTTCCAGCACAGCGACTAGATAATCTTCCCACTGCACTGGTAATAAAAGGTAGTTCACCTTCTGTGCTTTTCTACACTCTGGTGAGATGTTCCAGAAAGATTCCAAGTTCACATCAAGTGATCCGTCTCCTTTATTTTGACTTGACTAACTTGTGTTGATGTGTGAATGTGACGCGGTGTTGATTGACAGCTGCTGCTTGTGATCACCTGGCACCTACATTTGAGCAAATATGTGAGCAGTTTCATGATATAATGTACAGTGTGGAGGACAGACACAAGAGACTTTATGTTTTTTTCATTTCTGTTTTTTTTTATGTCCTGCATCTAATTCATATTTATCCATAAAGGGTTTTTACCATATTGTCATAAAACAAAAATTACATAACTTAAGCGACTCATTAGGAGAAGATGCCATGAATTGAGATAATCAGACAATGTCATATTCCACAGTCTGGCACACATGTTGGGTCATAAACAGTTGCCCTTTCGAGGATTGTGTGAACGGATTATTTGAAATCTCAATCATCCCTAAATATATTTATTTTGTAAACTAGTATTAAGTGTCAGAGAAGAGGGCGGTCATGATATTTTGTCCACTTTACAATATTCTAATATTGGATCTCAGTCATATTTTGACACAATAAAATTCTTTCCTCCTCCATCTACTGGATGCTTCTCTGAACACGAGTCATTCTCTCCTTCTGCTCCTTTCACACACACACACACACACACACACAAACACACACACACACACACACACACACACACACACACACACACACACA
>CALSBV010012185.1:429505-449550 GCA_943590825.1 Bovichtus diacanthus | reverse complement strand
CACACACACACACACACACACACACACACACACACACACACACACACTGGCCATGACCTGACTGTTTGGGATTCATGGCATCAGTAGGATGATGAGGAGATGGAGATGGGATGATGCATATTTCTATCACCCACTCCACACACACACAAACACACTCAAATACACACGCACACGCACACACACATAACACACCATTTCTGTCCCACAGGCAGGTATCCTCACAGCTGCTCACTCATACAAACTGTTGACAGGCTCCACTCACAGTGTGACACTGAGAAAAATGCATGTTTTACAAACAGGTAGTGATGCGTTCATGCACGTTAAAGAACGTGCGCTCATACATGTGCACGAGAAGGTGATGGTATTTAATATAAGCAGGGAGCAGCCGTCAGCCACAGTGCCCTTCATCTTCAGTGTGTGCGTGGGTGTGGCTGGCACGGAACCAACCTGGCTCATTATACACACTGACTGACTAATAAACCAACACACAGCAATGTCAAAGAGACGCAGAGGAACAACTGTCACCTCAGCGCTTCATGCAATTATGATGTCAAAGCCTCACAGACATGCATGTAGTTACGCGTCGTCTAAGTTATGTGGCTGAATGGACATATATCCGGGGTTCAGTGTTAAGGTGAGAGGTTGTTTTCTCCTGGTGTCAGCTGTGCCTTCGTAAGTGCTGCAGTGTGTTTCGGCCAAAGGAGCAGCAGAACCAAAAAGGCGAGCAAAGTGCGGGGAAAAAAAAAAAGGAAAAACTAAGGAAAGCAGATGAAAATGAAACAAAATATGAAGTGGTTGAACCATAGGATGATATTAGCCACCTCCGCCAGGAAAACTCTCTTTTTCCTTCTGTCTTTTATTTTTCTTTTTCCCCCTTATGGCTCCGCTACTCTCACATGTAAACAACTTCCAAACACGCACACACACACACACACATAAGAATCCAACACAACAGACTGCCTTGTGAGTCTCTCTGTGTGTGGAAGAATGGGCCATAAAAACGGAGCCGCTAATGATAACGAGGTCAATGAGACGAGTTCACTGAAGGATAGAAGCTGTATAAGTCAGCATCTTGCGGTATATTTTTCTCGGGTCAGTGACAAGTTTTCTTGTGTTAATGGTAATTATGAAAGCACAATGAAACGGTAAAGATCAAAGTGTGTATTAAAGGCCACAGGCTTGATATTTTTGTAGCAATTCAAGGACATCCAGAAAATAACGGTTTCAAAGCATCGGCAATGACATCAGTAGGGAGGAATGTAGGAGGAGGTTCAGTGGAGTGTTGAGGCCATCGTGATATCTACTAGTGTATAAAAACAAACATTTCAAAGAAAAGTAATAACTATTGGTGTCAAAATCCCAGAAATTGAGATGCGAGGAGAGTGTGAGGGATGAAGATAAGAATAAAATCCACAATAGTAAGAGTTGATTTAGACATGTTAAGTCACTGTGCTTTTCAATGGAACAGCTGTTTTGTGTTTTATGCTCAGTAAACTTATTATTGCATTGAACTCTACCTGAATGAGTTTTTTTATTTGGAATGTTGAAAATATTACATGTGGTGGAGAACCTAAGGACCCAGCAGTCGGTTCACTTCACCACGTCAATCTTTCAATGAAGAACAAAGAACAATCCATACGGTATAACAACCTCGCAGGAAGAAAATACTTCTTGTGTAGCATCAAGGGATTATCTGCATTTCTTTTTGTAGTGTGACAATAAATGCAGTTTTCCTTAATTATGTTTCTCAACATTGATGTTATTGGAGCTCCTTGGTGTTGACAAGACATGACTTTCCTGGATATTTTAATCATACTGTAGAGCATTCCGCTGGTTGATGTGTGTGTGTGGTGCGATTGCTTCGTCGCCATCTCAAAAATAACATCTTTTTAAGACGAGACAAAACTGACGTCATTAAACAATAATTGTATCTAAATCTCCATACAATATTGTTGACAAGTAAGTAACAGCAGGTCTAAATTAAAAATCTAAAATATTTCCATTCAATATGTCTGTGAAATAAAATAAAATAAATTGATTTTAAGATTTAAACTTTTCTCAGAATACATAGTTCTACTTCAGTCAGAAAGTGTGTAAATAAAACGTCTTTCTAACGTTATCAGAAGCTTTGAGAGAAAAAGAAAGATGTTAATACATATTTATAAATGTAAGCCAGTCATAGACAATGCATCCGTTTTGATAAACTATGATCCAGCTGTGTACATTCCATACATCTGAAGCAGTTATATAAGATTTAATTGGATATATTTCTCCTCCTGTTTGGCTGTGTGGACAAGGCCTCTAGCAAACACCCACTTCTAACACCTGGTTACCGTTTCATGAAGCTCATCACTTTGAACTGCAAAATGTCTTTATTTCTTCTGACGCCCCAGCTGTCATTTGGAATTTATTAGGAGCCTGATGATGAAGAATCCAGCCGATGAGGAGGCAAACAGTCATCTTGATTCTGGGAAGGTACCGAAGCCGTTTAATAGACCCGAGAGTCCACCGTGCATACAGTGTAAAGTATTGATGAGGTAAGTGTCCTCCTTAGCTACATCACAATACTGCCTGAGGCTCAGTCTAGCCTGCAGATCCCAGGCCTGCTGCTCGGGGCAGCGGCGGGGTAGGGAAGGAGGGGAATAGGTACGCATCTCATGCCTGAAATACAGAAACAAGTAAACACTGAAATGTCTCACATTCGAGATGAGCAGCTTATGTGAACTAATGGAACGCAAAGAGTCATTTAAAGCTCATGTACCCTCAACTGTCTTTGCTAAGTCTTCACTTGACACTCACAGCAGTGTCAATTAATGCTTTTAGCTAGGCTTCCCAAAAATGCATATTTAGCATATGGTACCATACACATGGTAGGACTTAGGTTCAGATTATAACTTTTTTTTGTATATACTGTTGGAGTTTTTTGCCTGTATGTTCGCATTACAAAGATCTGTGTTGAGTCATTTTTCCAGGGATATGAGAATCAAGTTGAGTCTTTATAAATTAAGTCAGGTATACTTTAAATTTTTTTTTTATTGTGGTTCCATGAAGTTACATCCCCTTTTTGAAGATTTGGAAGAGAAAATATGACCTTCATAGTTTGAATCGTTGCCGTGCCGTTATACACTAACATTCTTTGCCAAATATATTTTGGAGGAAATGGAAATGCAGCATGGATTATGTTCACTGGTAAAGTGTTTTTTTTTTTTCGATTGAGGAAGTATGAAAAGAGGACTTTGACAGCACAGAATGAGGTTCACATCCTGCTGTTCATCCTGTTGTTAAGTTAAGGCTGCTAAATCACTTTTATTATAATGGTGGAAAGTACACAGAGGGCGGCTGTGGTCGTCCACCAGTTGGAGGGATAGAGGTTCGATTCCCAGCCTCTGCAGTACAAGTGTCCTTGGGCAAGATACTGAACCCCAAATTGCAACGGTGTGTATGAGTGTGTGTGTGTGTGTGTGTGAGTGTGTGTGAGTGTGTGTGTGTGAATGGTTGTCACTGATGAGCATATGGCAGCCTGTGACTCTGTGTGAATGCTGACATGTTGTAAAGCACTTTGAGTGATCGCTAAGATTGGAAAAGCGCTATATAAATGCAGAACATTTACAAAATGAAATGTTTTTGTTCAATTCAAAAAACTGTTTAATTATAATTGCTCATGTCACTAAACTCAAGTCCAGGAATAATCAGGACAATGTACTTCAGCTGTCGGTGCTCGGCTCCCTCCTTCATGCCTGCTGTTCACCGGGCAGCTGTTCTGTCACTTTACGTTACCGCTGCAGGTCTTCATACCATTGTACTAACTCCACCTCCACCCTGCATCCACCTGTCGGCTCTGAGTGTATGTTCCTCTGCAGGAGAAGTTTGTATTCTCACTCCCTGCCATGCTGACCTGAGTGTTTCTTTGTGGGCAGTGACACTTTACGTATTCTACATTCATGTATCAATCAATCAATTTCATGAGTTTGCTGAATTAGATGTTTATAACTGCGGGGAAAAGCATTCACATCATTTATTTATTTATTAATTTTCTACTATGTTTCTTTCTCTTTTCTTTTACTATGAAGTTGTTAATATGAAACGAACACAGACACACATGCAGACTACACAGAGATACATTATTGGCAGAGCTCTGCCTCGCTGTGTTTGTGCCCAGTTTAGAGAGAAAGACTGTACATGAGATTAAATGCAGACTGTGTGACAGTGGATGGATGTAAATATAGAACTAGCTGTGTGCACTCAAGATTGTTCTCATCCACGAGCATCGTAATCAAACAGGTGACATGGGTACACATTTGGATGCAGAGTCACAGAGATCCCCCCTGTCTGAGATCCCCGAGCTCCATCCAAATCGTAATTAAAATGAGGAGCGTCTTCTCGCTCGTATCTATTGTTTTTTCTGTATGTTATTTGTTAACTGTACATTTGTTAATTATTCCAGTTTATAATGGTGCAATAGCCTGGTCAGCGTGTGAAACACTCTCTGGGAGTCCCTAACCCCTTAATTAAGCATTAATATAATTAATTTGCATTAAGCTCATTATTTACTATCTATACTGTAATGTATATTTGCATACTAAAAGGTAATAGTCCATGAGGCATGTTCATTTGGCGGGACCATGTCTCATAGTGACCTTGTTTTCCATGTTTTTTTTTTCCCATTTCACACATAGCCAGTATAAAAGAAGGTAACCTACGCAGAATAGGGGCACTAGATACGCTAAGTAGTTGGCGCGGAGGAAGTGTACCTGCATCTGGGGAGGGAGGGATGGTCCCCAACACGAACATAAGATTTTCTTCCTGTCATTTTGTGTTGAAAACACATTCTGTTGCCAACCCAGCTTTCAAGACATTTGAGAATGTAATGGTCTACTGTGTCAAATGCTGCAATCTTAAGAGACCTATGGCGGAAATGTTATTAGCATCAGCACTCAAGTCTCAGATCACTAGCTATCTTTGTGAGAGCAGTGCTATGAGTAGCTCTGAAACCCTGACACTTCTCTAGAACACTGTTCTTATTAAGGAAGTTGTTTATCTTGCTTAAAAATGGAAAGTTTGATATGGGCCTATAATTGCTTAGAATTAGTCTAAATTAGGCTTCTTTAGTAGAGAGCCTTGGAGGTGTCCGGGCAAACTCCAGTTTCAAGGGATGTATTTATCATTTTCAGGACAGAGTTTAAAATACTATTAAAAACATTCTTAAAGAGTAGAGAAGGGACCGCGTCGAGACAACAGGATGGCGGTTGGTTCAGAGTAACACTCTTACAAAGTGCTGATGTTGAGATGCTGGCTAGTTTGCTGGTGGTTGCCTGCCTTTCACAAGGTTAATTGCATGAATCACCGGCAGTTTTAGCAATGCCAGCTCTCAAATTTGTGACTTTATTTTCAAAGAGGGTTGCAGATTCCTCACATTTAGGGGCAGAGGCTTGGCTTAAAGGGCAAGGGGTGGGGGAAGGATTTAACAGGCGGTCAATAGTAGGAAACAGTATTCTAGAGATATTTTTGTTTTCTACAATGATTTTAGAAAAAGAAAGCCCTACTGTGTTACCTCCAACTCTGTTGTTTTCATTCTTATTCCGCTGCTCTACGTGATCTCTTTAGGTCATGGACAGTGTTATGTATCCATGGAGATGTTTTATTTGATGACTTCTTTTTAACCTTGAGTGGGGCAACTTTGTTCAGTGTGCTAGTCAGGTTGTTATTGAAGGCAATAACCATTTCATCTAATGAACAGCTCTCATTACATGGATCAACAGAACGTATAAAGAGATGGAGCAGAGCGCTCTCAAGGCAGTGATCAACCTGGTGGAGGTCAGTCAGGCATGAAATAAAGCGACCAAATGAATATTAAGCAAACTTGAGTTGTACTTTGGAAAAACATACCGCAAGGTGAAATAGATTGCTCCTAATTTATGTAAAATCATCATATAAAAGCTGAATATCAATTGTATGCTTCTGTTGTGAAAATAGAGCATGAGTCTTGAAAAGATCTCCATCTTACATTTCATGAAGAACATTTTCTCTCAAACTGGAATCAATCTGCATCATATGTATATGATGGGGTGTAATGTTTTCAGAATTGGGATGTAAACACATCACTAACAAAAACCTGATCATAAACTCCAGTAGCCCGATTGTGCTGTGTATCAGCTCTTATACCAAGAACATAGTCAACTGGGTTCACCATTGCCCGCTACTCTGTGCTCTTACTTTCAGAATTTAATACACCAAATGGATTTTCCATTTTTTGGAAACATTGATCAATTTTACACTTTTGTGAGGTTCCTGTTAAGAGACAATTCCTCAAAGATTATTTTGCTTGATTATTATGATATCATCAACAATCTCTTCCATGGAAATGACAAATTAATGCTTCTTTCCCCTACACCTGCCACTTTAAGTATGGCTACTGTTGCAGCGCAGCTGTCTACTAGACTCTTATTGAGAAGGACGGAGTCAGAAGGGAAACTTCTTGATGACAAATCATCAAAATGACTTTGCTGCTAAATGTTCAGCTGTAGAGGGGCCTTCACCAGGATCAGAACAAGGTCCATGTGCTTTATTAAGGTGCTTTCTACACCCAGAAAAAATGCCATAAACTTGTGAACAACCAGCCTGACCGCATTTAAGACAAAGTGTCACTCCTGAACAACTACAAGTGCTTTATCAGGGAATGAACATTTGCCCGGGGGAGTTTGTAAATAAAACATAAACATCTCAGTATCAACTCAATGCTGTCAGCTCTGCAACCCTCTGCAATTCACTTTAGTGGTACCCACATCAGTTTCCTAAATGGTTGTTTGCAAGAAGTTGTACACATTTGTTGTGCAAGGTCGATGGCTGTGGCTCAGGAGGTGTAGTGGTCGCCCACCGGTCAGAGGGTCAGTGGTTCAATCCCCTTTGCAGTCAACAGGTTGAAGTGTCCTTGGGCAAGATTCTGAACCCCAAATTGCTCCTGATGGCATGTGAATATTTATCACTGAGCATGTGGCAGAAGAGCACCTTGTATGGCCTCTGACTCTGTGTGAATGCTGCCATGTGTTGTAAAGTGCATTGAGTGATTGCAGAGATTGGAAAGCACTATATAAATGCAGTCCATTTACCAAAGACCAAATGAGCTTTGAAAAGCTCATCAAGAATATGTATCAAGCTGTCAATCACATGGAAGTACTTGTGAATCACACTCCTCTGGGTCCCCAGATGGGGCTTAAAAGCTTTCAATAATGCTGTGCAGATGATGCTGTCTCAGTCTGTGACACAATGCAAACACTATGCAATGTGTCCAACGATATATGAAACTCTGCAATGATGGCCATACATGCAGTTACAGTATGTGGCTAGGTGTTTTAGGTGGCTTCAATACCACCAAAGTCCAGCTTAGGAGAGATGGCAGAGATGGTGGGCATACAGAAATGTTACCAGATGTTTAGTTGAACTGGAAACATCAACCAACAGTAAATCAACTATTTAAATATTCGAGTCGAGAAGTGAGGTATAAATAGGTTTGATTTAATATTTATGTACTTACATAGCCAAACCTGCTTCTATGATCAGCCAGAGTTACAAGGTAGTCATGCCCTTTGAATAGTCATCTTTAACATGCCTTGAAGGACTTATCTCAAACACACACACACACACACACTTTACCGTGTCAGATCCAAACAAAAGCTTTGTCACTTTCTGCAAAAAGAGTAGTGTTGTACAAGTCAAGCATAGGTGCATATGTATGTAATGATTATACTGTATGTAACATACCCATCTTCACTTGTCATGTATGTGCAACCAACATCTTGACCATCTGCCATCTGCTTTCTGTCCGAGCATACTCATTCATGATCCTCTCACCTCCAGGTTTGTTCTTCAGAATGTCTTCAATCATCTAAGTGGGAGTATTAAAAAAAAAAAAACAGTAATAAAATGTAAGGTATTGTAAAACACACCATGGTCATGATTTCACAAACTGTCATTCATCTGTCATTTATGACTCAATCTTCAAGTTTGGCAGTTATTTTAAGGATGTAAGGAAATGTGCAGAGCAAGACGAATACGCTCATCTCTCTTTCCTGTAGATGGAGGACTACGCTGCAATATAATGGAGTCATCAGAGTCCCCCTCACTGTAGCTTGCAGAGGAGCTAAACGAATCGAGCAATCATATTAACAATACAATGGTGTGATTAACACTAACTAAAGGACAATTTAAGTGGAAAAATCCATTATTATGAGAGGACTTTGTTAATTACAAGTGGAATGCAAAGATTTCTCATTAGATTGGATAAGGCCCACTACTGCTCCGAAGGGGGTGGGACAGGTGAGCACAAAACAAGATTATATCAAACTGAGAAACAATAAATCAGCAGATACGTATATCTCACATATATTCGGAACATGTTAGGCTTAATAGGACTGGATGGATGAATATGAGGCTCTAAGCTAATAAGCAACTCCCCATTGGGATTTGGGTCTTGAGGTAAACAAATCTCCCAATCTATGGACAACTGCAATCAAGAGGTCATCTTTACTTGAACATTGTAACCCCAAAACTGACTTAGGAGTCCGTTCCAGGTTAAGTCTTAAGCCTGTCTTCTACTAAGTACTGAGTTATCATAACAGCAGTCCGAGTATTACAGCAATACACTACCGGTTTCTATTAACTCTGCGACTATAGCAGCATACAAATGTTAAAGTGTCACCTAATCTTTAAAATGTACTGACCAGCGAAGCCAATGAGCACAGAGAACAGCTAATGTTTATACAGATGATGTCACAGCTCAAAGACAAAAGAACCTGATAGCACGACTCAGGAGGCAGATGTAAAAAATAAAGTCTCTTACCAACAAAAATAGAAGGATACAAAAAATTCCAGCCAGGCAAACAAAGTAATAAAGGGCTAAAGCAGAATCTGTGATGAACAGGCTAAGGTCAAAAACTGGATGTGTATGAAGTACAGGCAGGCTATAATCTGAAGGCTGAAGCTAAGTCACAAAGACAATCTGGCAGCACACTGGTGGAAGTGGACTGGTAAATATACTGAAGAGAGAATTAGGGAATGGGGAGCAGTTGAGTGGAGAGAATGAGCAGGTGAAGGGAATCTAGTGACAGGAGGGCAGGCAAATGGGAGTTAGATCACAAAACTGGCAAACAGAATAAGAATGAGGAAAGCATAAACAGGCAAACTGAAAACCATGACAGATGAGCATAATAAACAGCTACCGAAACATGAATCCATCTTTGACTGATCAGTGATTCTCAAATGTTGCTTTGTTTTCGTCAAAACCGCAATTAGCAAGGGCTTAAAAAAGGCTGTAATTCTGACTCGGGCTGAAACGATTCCTTGAGTTATTCGATTGTCCATTATAAAACCTAACTACCCTAACACAATAGCACCATAGTCTGGCTATGGGAGACAATATGTTGAGAGACGTTAAAGGAGGTGAATTCTCTTGAACAACTTTCATTACATGTTGACTTTGTAAAAGCATTCGTAAGAAAAACGTGTAATGAAATTGTATGCATGTCACAAAGCCTTCCAAGAAGACTGTGAAGCTGTAGTTAGGGTGAAATGTATAGTAGTTGCACAACTTAAAAAGCAATGTAATATTATTATTATTATTATTATGTATGCCTTAGTTTTAGGTTGTATGTATACCTTTTTTTCAAAGCATTTAGAATATTTTCATTTATTCATTTTCGCATTTCAGAAAATGATTTTTAAAATGCACTAAATGGCTTTAGTTTTGACAAATAATAATATTCTATGCAATTTAAGCAAAAACAAATGTAGATTTTCTAAATAAGGGGACCAGTTAGTTCATTTTAAGAAACATGTCTTATTTTGTCTTTTATATATTTACTATTGCTCATTAATAAAGCAAGAGTATTTCTTATCAGATTACTGGAAGAATCAATGGAATAATTGGTAGAAAACTTGACTACTACTGCACACAGCTAGTTCTATACTAAAATAGCTGCAGCTCTAATACTGATGGCAAAGTCAATACAGGCATTCTTTTGGTACCTACATAACATGTTATTGGCTAATGGAGATGAAGACATTGATTAAGTCCATCCTTTATGGACCTAAACAAGATGAATTGCATAACTGTAAAGCTTCTGATAAACATGCCTGCAGGGAAAAGCCTCAGTTGTGCGAAGCATAAATGATGCATGGAGTAATGTTATGCCTTCACTGTCAAAAATTCAACAATGTATTAATCAAACACATTCGATTTGATTAAATAGCACAACATGAATTCTAAAAACTAAATTGCTAAAATGTGTTGGCCTACAGCTCTCTGTTCACAGTAAAACACACAAGGGCTGCACCAGGGTGCAACATTAAAGTCTGTCCACCTGCAAATGGCTAGTGAATGTTTCAATATTACCAGCCATTCAATATATTACCATTGTTTTTTTTTGACTGGTGAGTAAAGCAAATCTTGCAGCCACCTGCATATTTAACCAGCATGTTAAATTGTGTTAATTTTGTGCCCTGGCTCAGACCAAACTACAGCTAAAAACTGACGCCTTACGTTAACAGTTACAAGTCTTCAGTGCACCTGCTGTCAGTAAAGTCTGCTAGCAACTGATGTCAGCTAATACTGCTCTGTTAAGAATTGAATACAGTTGTTGCACCTGGTGTTTATACTGTCCATAAAGCACTAAAAGTGGTGTACACTGTAATGTTGATTAGCTAGAAACTAATGCTTAACGGTTAGCATCTAACCATGTGAATAGTGGAGTAAGCCTACACTCAAATGCTAGCTAGCTGTATTGTTACTCAATAGTTTTATCATAACACACATTAAGTTAACCAATAATAATACATTTACCTGGCATTTTAAAACCAAATTCTGTTCTTCCTCTGTTCGCTTTTTCCAGTACATGAGAGACATGTGTACTTTTGCACTTGGTTGACTTATTTGAAGCTATTGGTTGAATTGTTATTCTATTGTTTCACTTTGTTGCTCTTACTTTGGTTTGGCTTATTTGAAGATATTGTTCTACACTTGTATGATTTCACCTATTTGAAGTTTATGTGCTTGCAAGATTTTCGCTGTTTAGAGTCGTATCCTCATGATTGTTTGCACTTATTGTAAGTTGCTTTGGGCAAAAGCGTCAGCTAAATGAACTGTAATGTAATGTAATGTAAAATGGCGAAACAACATGGAAAAATTGTAATGATGGGGGAATGAAAAAAGGAATGATAGCACATAGAAAGCTACCATTTCTGCAATACTATCATGCACTAGGGACATGGACCTTTAAAAAATAACTATGAGACATGGTCCCTCTAAATTGGCAAAACCAACCCCCTGGCTCATGTACTATAAGCAGAGCAGTAAATGTAGCTGCCTGGGAACAGGCAGCTGATGTACGTAGATCTTGCTGGTGACACAGCTAATGGCACAAATATAATAACGGCACCACTGGTCCGAATGTCTCCAGAGCTCATAAATAACAGAAATAGGTACAGAAATAACAAGAGGACATTTTAAATGTAAAACATCTTACATCACTAATATTGTTCCATACAGAGCAGCATTTAACTACAGGTAAAGAGCAGTCACTGTTAGAGCTGTTCTCCTTCAAACTTTGATCAGCTTGATTTAGCACTTCTGGATTTGATCACTGATATTACAAGCAGGAGTCAGTGATCACATGATCGAGATGGTAGAAGTAGATGTTAGCCTTCACATCATGGAAATGAAGCACTCAGCCCTCCAGTCCATAAATCACACATACTCACACTAAGTGCTTCTAACATGCTTACTGTTGTGAATAGATGTGAGCTGCAACACTTACAGCAAATCGATAAAACAGGTATTAGACATCAGTTCAGGTCAGTGAAAAGGGAAATGGTTTAATCATGACGGTGGTATGCAGTCACTGCAACAGTGCACCACTGACATTCAAGTTGAGATTGTGGAAATAGAGGTTAGGTGCAAATGTGTAGCTATCCAAGTCGTCTGAGAACTTATGCACGTGCGTATAGAGTGAACAGGGCCAGGGTGGGCACAGAACGAAATCCTCACAGTGAGGCATGTAAAGTATGACGTCATCTACGCCAACCTTCTCCTGGTAGGCAATCTGTAGGTGGCCTATTGCATGAGAATCCTGGGGTCTGATGAGATGGAGAATCAGCCACTCCGGGGTCTTCATATCTTCATTTTAGTCGCAGGCTCAGGTTGATGATATGCTGAGGGGGCTACCCCAGTTTAACAGCACAGGTTGTGGTCAGATTCGGCCATTGTGGGCAGGGCTGAAGCACTTTATGTGTGCACATTAGCATAGAGGAGGTCTATTATCCGGTTTTACTTGTGTTTCTCTCCAGATATCACAATGAAGGACTCAGAATGTTGCTTCTGCAGCCTCGCATTGGTTCACTGTGACATGACACACCGACACTGTACCCACACATGGAAGATTTTACGTAGCACAATCAGGGGTTAGGTTCGGGCTTGGATTAGGTTAGACATGACTGGTTGAGGTGGGATGTAGGTTAAAATATGGTGAAAGACAAATGGAGGAAAATATCAGCACATATCAGTTTTCCCATTGTTTTCTGTACCAAAACCACTTATTTCACTCTCCTAGAAGACAAAGCAGAAAAATGACAGACTTCACTTTTTTAACGGTTTATTGAACGAAATGTCCGAGTTTGTAAAATACATTGGAAACACAAGGAAGAACCTTGTACCAAAGCCTCACAAGGTTGCGAAGTCCATTGGCAAATGGCTAACAAAGAGTGTGTATGACAGTCATGGTAAAATGACAACTATTAGGAGATGTATCGGAGGTGAAAAGTGACATTTATATCCTATGTAGGCTCGTTGGTTTTATGGATAGTGTCCAATTTTGCACTTGAATAGATGTTCCATCAAAAACATTCGACTTTCTCACATCCAGGAATACAGAATATTTTTGTTGATGAACGGGCTGACTCCAGACTCATTTTGATGGAGCGGATATAGTATATGACGCGTTCCATCAAAATGAGTTTTTACATGAAAAAATTGACTTTGGGCTGTTCTGCTTTTATATGTGTTTCTGAAAGCTGTTTCTCAGCTTTAATACAATGTCAACATTGTTGTCAAATTCAAATGATAAGTATAGTTTTGAAGCCCTTAAACTTAACATTATTGTAACATTGTTTTTTCCCGGCACACAGCTGTTAATTGACAAAGGCTGATTAAAGTTTATTGACAGATGACAGATCGTAGTTAACAGAGGAAGATAGCTAGCTTGACAAAATGAACTCCCATGAGGTATAAATTGCTGGACTTTTGAATCTCATTCCAGTTAGAAGTGTTCCATCTGACAACAATTGGACCAAGATAATTCCGGATTATTTCACCGGCACGTGTTGAGAAAGTGAGTTGGAGGAATGCAATGAATGAATAAATTCCACTCATGGCTGACACCATGATGGCATACAATGTCTCAGATTATAGTTATTTAAATGAGGACAATGTTAAAGAGATTGAGAATGTAACTGCAAACTCTACATCAGCGAAGCTACAAACTCTTCACACCGGAGGAGAGGGTGAGAAGACCAAATCAAGGAGATGACTCATTGTAAATGCTTAATGTTCAACTACACGGTCCTTGTTTTTATTGTTTGTAAAGGCTTTTAAAAATCACTAGAGCCGGATGAGAAAGCAGCTAATAATGTTGTGTGTGTCAGTGTGTGTAGTTTAAGTGTGTGTCAGTGTGTGTAGTCTAGGTGTGTGTAGTCTAGGTGTGTGTCAGTGTGTGTAGTCTAGGTGTGTGTCAGTGTGTGTGTAGTTTAGGAGTGTTAGTGTGCGTAGTCTAGGTGTGTGTCAGTGTGTGTGTAGTCTAGGTGTGTGTCAGGAGTGTGTGAGTGTGTCTCTCAGGTGTCTGTCTCCTAGAAATGACATTTATTAACATATTGAGGAAATGTTGTGCAGTGTTTAATTCACTCAAAGAAACGTTGTGTCTGAACATAATCCAGGGAGTTATTACCTTGTCACTACACAACGTAATATGAAAACAGTTTAGTAATCTACAAACTGAAATTTCTCATCGACGTTGGTGGTTAAAGAAGCAAATAGCGAGGAACTCTTTCAAAAAATAGCAAAACAAATAGCTTAACGTGACATCATCTGATATCACAGGTTAACAAGTTATGTTTCTGAATATGGGGCCATATTAACATGGAAATGATCAGGTCCCATTCAGCATTGATTCAACATGATTTAGCTTGCCTTAAATCTTTGTGAGGACTTGATTTTTCATTTTCTGCTATGTCATTTTATAGATAAAACACATCTGGTTCTCCTTGGGAACATCAGCTCACATATGTCCCTGTCAAAGGATCCGGTGAGCTCCAAGAGAAGCCAGCACTGAGAGCAGACTGGATTGGTCTTTGCCAAGCAGTCTGCCAACATGGAGGAGTCTTTCTTGACCCTGAAGCCCTGCACACTGCACAGAAACCACCTGGCCTTAATGTGATGCGTCAGTGGTCTCTGCAGACCACATCAGGGACTTCTGCGCTGAACACACTACAGATCCGGTTTGTCCAAAACCAGTTTTGGCTCGTCCATGAGCGATGACGGGATGTGTCAGCTAGTAGGCATGTTTGAGTGCTCATGACTGTGTTTAAATATGAAATAATAATAAATAGATATCAAATAATGTTACATATATTCTGCATTATTACATAAAATATACACTAACCTAGATTGTAAATTATATATTATGTAATTGGCTCAATTTTGTGCAAGTGACTCATTATATATAATTATTCCGTATGAGATAATCTATTTTCTATTTTATATATATATATATATATATATATATTATATAAAGTGACTTTGAATATTATAATAAGCGCTCTATAAATATAATTAATTATTATAATATTATATAAAATTATATGTACATCATATTTGTTGATATTATATTTAAATGCACACTATATATTACATCATATGTACAGTATACTTGTCTAATTGTGCTTCTAGGCCCATCTACTGTACTGTGTGTCATACATGTAGACGTACATATTCAAATATTTGGTATCACCTTTGACCAAAACATTTTGTGTTAATCTTGACTTGACTGAATGTGAATTTTTGTCTTTAATTCCCTTCTGCTCAAAAATAACATTTGATGACAGTCAAACTTTGGACGAGCATAGCTCATAGAATATTTGATGGCGAAAGATATGGTATTGACAAAGACTTTCCTCTTACCTACAGAAGAATCTAATTTGTCATTTCTTGCCGACGTATCCTGGCTCCTCACTGTGAAGCCGCAGCTCTGAGCTCTACACTGAATGACAGGTCAGGTCCGGTGCCATGTGAACAGATTGAGTCGATCCGGAATTGATTTAGAGATAATTGCAGGTAACCTTTGGAGAGAAACGTAATGCAGATACGTAATGTAGCAGAACAAAATGTTTTACTCAACATAATGAGGGAATGTTTTATCTGCAAAGTTCCAACATTTTTACCGAGAATGTATTTCATTTGTTTTCCTCTATTTAGGCACTCAGAGCTGACGGTTAAGGTCGAGAAAGCTTGTGGTTTGGATGAACCATTTCATTATATGTTGACCTTTTCAATATTTAGCCAAAACCTCACATTTTGTATGAATTTTATCTTTCAAAACAAAAAAGTCAAAAGTCAGGTTATGTTTGACATTATTTATTATTATTTCTAAAGATATGATGAAAATGGACGAGTATTTTTAGAAGTACAACATAAGAGTCTTGCATCATTTCAACTTGAATGATAAAAAAATACTGACTAATGATAAAACTAAGTGTGTTGACTTGTGAGTTAACGTTGACAGATGGACAAACGGACAGAGAGACAGAGGGGGCTGTATGAGAAAGATATAAAGTATATATATTTTCTTTTAAAAACCTAAATTCCAATCTAAGATATTATTTCGCGGTCAGGTGATGTGATTTGCCACTTCATCTTAATGTGGACAAATGTTTCTTTCCTCGTGACGTTGAATGCCGTCTGTGTGCAGCACAGACAAAACCTCTTTATTTTCATTTAGCTCGTCTCAAAGAGCTGTTGAAATTCATCCACATGCCTCGAACATGACACAACTCGAGACACATTTGTCATGATCAGTGTCTCAAAGACAAAGCTGATTTCAGGGTTTCCCCACAAACCTGACAAAGCTTGAACAACAGCAACCTTCCTGCCACGAAGACTTCACCTGCTGATAGAAGCGTCAATACCGCACGAGTCTGCAAAACCCCGGATTATGTGCGATAACAACCTTTTTGGAGTACTTTCTTTCTAAAAACGTCTGACATGGCAACTACAGTATGGTAAGGTACTGTAGGTAAAGGAAATATTGTGGTTACGGTTAATAAACACATGAACAGTAATTGCAAATATGTGACTGTATGCAAACTTCAGCCTCCTGCATGAAATTCTGACATGCTACATACCCATCAACCAACCCATCAACCAACCCATCAAGCAACCCATCAACCAACCCATCAACCAACCCCACCTCCACAGCCTCACTTTCTGCTTTGCAACATTAAGGACACACTACTTGGCAACATTGGCACTGGATCATGACAATTAAACAATATGAACGTAAGGATACTGGGTAACAAGTAACCTGATGGAGTTCCCCTTCAAGTCATTGCTGTGCACTGGATTTCGGTGTGCTTGGGAATGCAAAGGATACTCATCCTGCCTCTAAAGTGGTGGAACGACCTCCACATTGATGTCAGGAGACACTCTCCATGGCAGACTGAAAACCTACTTGTTTCGACTGCACCTCAGCCAATAAAAGAAAGAAAAAAAATGTCTGTTCTTTGTATGTTGCAGTTACTTTGGTTTGGCTTATTTGAAGCTATTGTTCTACACTTGTATGATTTCACCTATTTGAAGCTTACGTACTTGCAAGATTCTCGCTGTTTAGAGTCGTATCCTCATGATTGTTTGCACTTATTGTAAGTCGCTTTGGACAAAAGCGTCGGCTAAATGAACTGTAATGTAATATAATGATACGCGTGTGTCCTCGGATTTTGGACAATTGTATAAACATCTTGATATTTAATATGAAACAGCTGACTATCCTTTGTATTCAGTCTAGCAGTGTAACACTATTTTAACCTAAAATGTACAGAGAGAAAAGTACCAACTGTGCACTCCCTGATCCCAGGGTTCATGTCAGTGGTAGTTTTATGTACTGTTCTCTTAGAGACTTGGCACAGTCCAGGAAAAAAAAATTCTGACTGCTTCTACAGATGACATGTAACAAAATCAATAGCTCAGCCTCTCTGGCATCAATATTTTATAAGCACTATGAGCTGGACTAAGGAAGAGGGTGAGGGAGAACCGGGGTGGAGAGAAAAACAAATGACAGACAAAGAGAAGAAGAAGAGTCGCTGAATAAAGAAGATAAAAGCAGAGAAACATAGAAATGTTCAAAAGGGCTGCTGGACTGAGGGAAGGAGGCGAATTGAATCTGTGACAAGAGCCCTGATAAATGTTTTTCTCAGCACTTAATCAGTCAATCAGCAACAAAGCCAAACTCAGCTCATGAATACATCACTTGATGCTGATAATGTGTCAATTTGCCTTCAATGCTCCTGTGGCTGTGTTTTCACTTGTGTGGGAGAATTGACAGCTCTGTATGTCGTGCTTTTCAACCAGGACAGGTTCTTAGCTGCGCGAAATTATATAAGATAAAGCCATTTCACAGTCATGCTCGAATGATATTTCACACACACAAAATGGTGAAGAGGAGGCAAAGTGTGGGAGGGTGAGATGAAACCCTTTTGGTTTTACGTCTGGGTTTTTTTTTTTTTTTTCTTCTGAAGTTTGAGGCTATTTCTGCCTGGGGACATGTTAAGCTGTGGACCTCTCAGCTCCAGTTACACTGAGGTCTTCAAAGGCAGAGACAAAAAGACGAGGGAAGGGAGGGAGGGAGGGAGGGAGAAGGAACACAACACAGGGAAGAAAAAGACCAAGAAAATCGCTCAGAAGAAAATTAAGAGAAAACTGTAGCTGATATAGGAGGGAAATGTATTTATGTCAGTTCTGTGACTGCGCTCAGTCCACATTTCTGGAATACTTTCACGATCTAATTACAGCCATCACACTCATCTAACTGTTATTAGGAGGTAGGTTAAATGAGGTGATCGTGCTTATTATTACTATTGCTAATTACTGCTACTAACCTCTTTTTTCTGTTTTTCTCTATTCATCACATTATGTTAAGAGAAAGCATCTACTATCCATGGTATTAGGAGGAGTTGTAAATCCTAAAATAGGGGAGGGGTTTACTTTTGAGGTTTCGTCACACTCCTGCACCATCTATGTTTATTGTCACATAATTGTTTCATTTTATCACCTCTTTTCTGCCAATAAACTAAACTACACTAAAGAGTGCCGGGAAGCTTATTTAGTCTCATCGAGATCCAGAAGTCTAGAGTCCAGAACCTGCGATAAAAGCACTTGATGTAAAACCTGACAGCTCAAACCTTACCGTGTTTTTGGAGAAATGTTCATTTTCTTCAAAGTCTCTTCTATCCTGCCACTTGAAAGAAGCATACCCTGAAGAGATGCCAGAGTGATGGGGCTGTCACATAGTCGGTGCTCCGAGCAGGTGGGCGTTCAGTGCCTTGCTCAAGAGCAGGGCCCAGTTGGGATGTTTTTAGTGCTGTATTTTTCTTTTATCACATGAGATGTTGAATTGACGTTGAAACGATCTCACAGTGTTGTTTTTCTCCTGCCTTTCTGTTATTTGCTTGTTCTGTGGCTGCAATGCTTTTTGGTTGCAAGGGTTCGTCCATTTTCAAATACCTTCTGATTTAAAATTCATATGAAAATTGACGGCTTGCTTTCTCAGCATGCTTTTTAGAATTCCGAATATATGCTGGAAAAAAGATTTTAAACAATCTGTAACATCCTGATTTTTGTACATTTTATTGTATTTATTTCATTTTGAAGCACAAACTTCTCCGGAAGTTACATTTCCTGCCCTTGTGTGTCTTCCTCCTCCTCGATTATCTAAAGTTGCCCTCACTGACTCACCTGCCCCTGATTTTGCCATTAGTTCCCCCTGTTTATATACTCGCTTGCTTTCCCTGTTGCCCTGCCAGATTGTCTTTGTTCCAGTGTTTCCCATTGTTCAGCATCCATGGTTTTTGACACTTTATTTCCCGGTTGTTGTATGTTTGCATGCTCCCTGTTTGCCTGTCTCTTATATTATTATTTGCTCGGTTTGGACTGACTTCCTGTGTATGACCTCAAGTTCTTTCAGTTAAGCCACCGCTTTGATCGAGGCTGAAATATCTTCACTAATGAATGAAGTCCTGTCGAGACATTCATGGTCCCCAGAGGATGAATCCTACTAACTTTGTAGTTAGTCCCCTGACTTTTCCAATAGTGCCACCAGCATATTTGGACACAGATTTAAGAAATATTTCAAACTATTGGGTGGTTTGCCATGGAATTTGCCTCAGACATTCACGTTCCCCTCAGAATAAATTGTAATAACTGTGGTTATTGTAGCACAAAGCATCACAATTTCAATTTGTCTCTGGTTAAGGCCCAAATGTCTGCCTCGACTCAGCTAAAATAGCGCCCATGGTAAATATTATACCTGCTAAACATCAGCTTGTGAAAGATTTGTAGATATTAAACACATCAATGAATTGATCTTCTAAAACGGTTTGACTGTGTCTAAAAGTCTGAAAGTCAAATATATGTTTGTCCGCCCCATTGTTGTTAAAACACATGAATGAGCCACACTGTTGCACTCGGTGTCCTGTTCCTTCATTACCATGAACACACAAACACTGCAGTTTATTTGGACTCAATCCCACACACAGCCTCATGTCATCTGTCTGTGGTGCTGTCACAGTTCTGCTCCTCCCACCTCGTTACCTCACCTGCCAGCCACTCCCACCTCGTCACCTCACCTGCCAGCCACTCCCACCTCTTTACCTCACCTGCCAGCCACTCCTACCTCTCCACCTCACCTGCCAGCCACTCCTACCTCTTTACCTCACCTGCCAGCCACTCCTACCTC
>CALSBV010012185.1:415779-429495 GCA_943590825.1 Bovichtus diacanthus | reverse complement strand
CCAGCCACTCCTACCTCTTTACCTCACCTGCCAGCCACTCCTACCTCGTTACCTCACCTGCCAGCCACTCCCACCTCGTTACCTCACCTTGGGCTCCCACCGGGCAGTAACTGAGAAACCCTGGTTGTTTAGTTCTTTGCCGGACACACTCAAGGACTTTCTCAGTTACCCTGATCCATTTCTTGGATCTCGCCTGGCTCGGGGAGGTCCTAAGAGTGTTCAAGAGGCTGCCCAACGTCTGAGGAAGAGATCGAACCGTCACAGTGGCTCCAAGGCGGCCCCCCACCCTGTCTCCGCTGTCGAGCGGCGGCAGGGCCCTGTCTCCAGTCCTGTTCCCGCTGTCAAGCGGTGCCAGACCACTGTCTCCACTGTCAAGCTGCACCAGACCCCTGTCTCCGCTCCTGTTCCCGATGTCGAGCGACGGCAGACGCCTGTCTCCGCTGTCGACCTGCGCCAGACCCCTGTCCCCGCTGTTGAGCGCCGCCAGACCCCTGTCCCCGCTGTCGAGCTGCGCCAGGCCCTCTTTTCTGCCGTCGAGTGGCTCCAGACCCTCGTTTCCACCATTGAGCTGCGCCAGACCCCTGTCTCCGCTGTCGAGCGGCGCCAGACCCCCGTCCCCGCTGTCGCCGAGGTGCGTCAGACCCCTGTCTCTGCTGTCGAGCTGCGTCAGACCCCTGATCGAGCCCTCTCCCAGGCCTCCTCTGGCCGACCTCCAGAGCGGCTACGCCTCCTCCGGACCCCCTCCGGACCCCCTCCGGACCCCCTCCGACTGACCTCCACAGCAGCTACGCCTCCTCCGGACCCCCTTCAGCCGACCTCCACAGCGCCAGGCCTCCTCCGGCCAACCTCCACAGCGGCTATGCCTCCTCCGGACCCCCTCCGGCCGACCTCCACTGTGCCTACGCCTCCTCCGGACCCCCTTCGGATCCCCTTCGGCTGACCTCCACAGCGGCTACGCCTACTCCGGCCGACCTCCATAGCGGCTACGCCTCCTCCGGACCCCCTCCACCCTCCCTGCTGAGCGTTTTGAAGATTATTCTCAATACACTATTATAAACTGTTTGCAATTGCTGTATAAAAATACATATACCATAAATGAAACTATATATATGAAACTATATATTTGTCTGTTTGTTTGTATAGTTGTTTTGAATATTAACATCTTCAGTAGGAACCAATGAGCTGAGATCCCCATGATGGACTAACACATTGTTGGTTTTGTTAATAGGAAAACATTTTAAAAAATGTAGTGTTGACATTAGAAATAGATGATTCAGATGTATTCATACTCTGCTTTGATGTTTGGTTCATATTGTTCTCTCTTCCAATTACATCATTTTTTGTCTCTTTTCATTCGATCCTATCTCCTTGAGGCACAGGTCAGGTCATGTCCCCCTGGGACATTTCTCATTCCTGTTTCTTATTCAATCTGCCTTCCTGCATTATCATTTTCTATATCTGGTCACAGGGGAACAGGCAAGCCCCCTCTCTGGCTGATGGTGGCCAGAGTCATAGAGGAATAATAATCAATCACTGAGCATGCTGCCACAATGAGCACTGGTCCTGAATCCAAATAAGACAGTTTGTTGCAGTCTTGTGGCTTTTCTGAGGAGACTGCCAGTACATTTAGAATTTCTGGCATTTTGCCGGCTGCTTAATTTTTGAGAAAATACGTTTCGGATTTCTAGATGTATTTATGGAACTGAATGTTATGGATTCAAACGCAGCACACTCATTTCCCCAAAGGTAACATTTGGTGCAGCCATGTATATTGGTATTCATTATCCACTGCAATATACTGCAGTCCAGACTGTCATCATCCTCGCAACAGCGTCTGCTGCTTTCTCAATTTTGGGGCTTGTGTGAAGGCGGTGTGGCAGCCTCACAACGACAGCAAACACATCTGAATGCCAGCCATCTTAGCCTTATCCCAGCTTTATGAGAATTCAATCTTGTTTATTTGTCTCTTGTTACCATTGGGCAGCAGGGCTCCACATTTGTCCTGCAATGAAATCTAATCATAAGAAACCACATTTCCCTTAACACCCACTGCTGTGTTCTGACCTCTCAGAACCCAGAAATATACTGTCATCACAAGAGTGTTGATATCGCCACTGTTTAGTAATAGTCAGAGATCATCCCGTTCATTACCAGAGGCTGACATCTTCCATCCCCATCATAAACATGATTCATCAAACACTTTCAGTATGTGGAATCCAAGCATCAATCCGACATGCCATATCGTGCAACTTAAATCTCCTCTGTGGACTTTGCAGCTTGAAACATACATAGCTAGGCCAATGCTTTGATGATTACAACATCATTTCCACATTTTTTTGATTAACATGTTTATTTGATCTATTCTTGAAGTTTCTGTATAACTATTTACTGCAAATTTGACTGTATATGCAACGTGATTATAATGTTTTTTTTCGCTACACAATAACGTATTTGGAGCTTATAATCAGATGACTTGCATCGTCTGTAACACACCTGTGATTTGATCTCCTAATTGACAAGCGAGCTTGATGAAGCATGCACGAAATAGGTTGCAAACCTAACAAACCTAATGAGTCAATTTCTGCTGTGGACCAGCAGACAGTGTTGGGATCCTCACAGTATGGAGACTGAGCTATCTTCTTGCACACAGCTGATCGAGCTGTACTAACAACAACAACAACAACAACGTCTCAACCGGCAGCACGCCGCATCAACAAAGACAGCACACTGCTTCCCTTCATCTCAAAGGATTCGACAGCTAAGCTAAAGGCTGAGAGCTAAGTAGCCTATACAGCTATGCTGTTGTAAATGTATGTACATGTGTTGTTTTTATTCACAGAGCTGTATTGTGTGATCTGTTGTATTGAGCTAACAGGTCATATTAGGTTGTTTCACCAGGTGATGTGTTAGTATTGTACACACACACACAGTCACATGCACACGAACATCTTACTAACGCGGCACCATTATCATACCCGTTACCATCTCACAATCATTTGTGAATTTCTCTCTTTAACATAACGACACACACAGAGATCAGGACTCAAAGCTCCTGCTTCATATGTCCCCTTTGTTCTACACACGTTTGTGCACACATACGCAGAGCACGTAGAGACAGCCACATGACCGCACACACATTCTTTTCGGCGCTCCCCCGACAGGCACACACACCCTCACTCCCTCGCTCTCTCTCTTCCACATACACACACTCACATTTGTGTATATATTCCCTTTCAATTGTTTAATATTAGATATTTTGACATTTATTATCTATTAATAAATGCTTTTTGGAATATTCATGCTAGTTTGTTTAATGTTGTACACAAGTGAGTATTGCCAACCTCTGCTATCCTCATTCATTGTCTAATATATTTTACAACACTACATTAACTGGCAATCATTTTTCTCTGATTTACAACTTTTGACGGTGGTGGTGCCCCCATTGAGGTGGCTTAATGTAAATTAAGTCATAATTAATAATTATATCAAATATGAGCAAATGTTCCTACTTCATTGTAGTGCCAGTTCTTATCAACCCCTATTTATGATTTTAGGAATATTAATAGTTTTATTAATATTAATTATCCTAAATATTTGTTAATAACCAGACTTGGTCATACCAGAATCCCATACATGACGGTGACACTGGCGTGAGGCGTAGCAGTGTTCCAACAACAGCGACAACCAGTTGAAATGTCCATAGATCACTGACAGTTGTCTGTGTGTGTGTGTGTGTGTGTGTGTGTGTCTCCCTATCTTATTTTAACCAACAGAGGACAGATCGGGCCTTTCCCGCTTGGTGACCTGATTCAAGATCCACGACTCAGAACCAAGAGTTAGCACAGCGTGAAGGGAATAAATCTGCTTGATGAGGGAGCTTGCATAGCGGCTATAGGAACCAGACGGCGCCTGCTGCAGCATCATGCCAAATGTACAGCGTCCCCTCTGATTACTAAACAGACAGAGAGAGAGAGAGGGCTGAACAGCACATGACGGATGCCTTTTTGCAGCGTCCTTGGAAACGGTGGTCACTCCCAGCCAGAAGCTGGCCTCTCTATCACTGCAGCGACACAGGGCCTGGGAGGCCAAGGAGACGCTTACTTCAGAGGAATATAAGTAAACCGGGGTTGACACGGAACAACAGGCCCTGACACACAGGCACACACATATGGCACAGGTTATTAAACTCAAACTCCTCTAACGACGGAGGGCTAGATTTCATTGGGGTCTGTCCCTGATGGGCATCACTGGACGTTTTTTTGGAACGAGAAATTGCAGAGGATTGTGTATGTGTGTGTATGTGTATGTGTTGTAACTAAAAATGTGTGCTCGATTCCTAAAAGTAAGTTACCAAAATCAATATCTGACAGCAGCTTGGAGGAATGACTTCATTGGCCTCTATTATTTAATCAGGCCATGTCTTATCAGGTCATATCATATGGTGGCTATTATAGCTGTTACATGACTAACATATTACTTTCAAATGGATGTAAATTTCCATAATGGCCTCTCATTTATCACTGATGAAGGTGACTGTAAAGCCTGCACACACAGCAAGCATTAAACAAGCTTCCCCCAGTAACACAGGCTGCATCTGTTGAGGCACAAGATAAATAGCTTGGAAAGGGGTGTGTTTGTGTGTGTGTGTGTGTGTGTGTGTGTGTGTGAGGGTGGAGGATGGAATGATGAAGAAAAGAAAAGTAAATCTGGACATGTCTAGATGTCTACATTAAAGCTGGGCAAAGTGTCGTTAATTATTTTTAGATGTCTAGGTTACGTATACATAAGATTGAATCATTTTGTCGTTTACTTTTGGTGGTTGTGTGAAATGCGGCTCTTGGCAGAAGTACTGAGACGTTAAAGAGCCATAAAACTTGGAAGGACAGAGGTCGACGTGGGTGTATAAGTCAACGAAGGTAAAGACTGCGGTTCATCTCCTGTTTTCTTTTTTTGTTGCAGGTTATTGTTGAATACAAAGCAATCTTCTAATAATGGATAGCGGCATAAAATAATGTACAACCAAAATGATTTCGGGTGAGGTATCTAAAAACAATGGTTCATTTAAAGGTTCGATGTGTAGTTCTGAGCCACCTGCTCGAAAGATTTATAGTGCAGTGTTTCACCTCTAAACAGGGTCCATACCTAAAGAACTAAAATAACATACCAATGTTTATATTTTAGTTGTAGTAGGTTGGCATATTTATTGTATTCTAATTTATTTTGTATGTATTGCATTTACTCTTGTGTAATGCCTGTCAGTCAGTCAGCAGGGCAAGCATACCAAAAGTGTCAGTTAGCTGCTAACTTCAGTAGATATCTCTGCATCACAACACACAGACGTGTTTGACGTCAACACTGTTACCTCTTCACACTCTGTTCATAATTTTAGTTCATTGTTTAAATGTTCTAAGTTTAAATTCTTTTTTTTTTTTTTTTTTTTTTCACACTAAATGCCAAAACAGACAGTTTTTATGTGAAGAGCTGTTTTTTCACAAGAAACTGTTTTTAGGCCTAAGGCGCTGGAGGGGCGTCCAGTCTAAAAGTAGGTCAATGACGTACAATGCACGCACCACATTATTAAAAGAAACACTGCTCACAGTGCGCTTCCCACTTGGTGCTGAGAGGAGTCTGCAGGCTGCAGTCAACAGGCTCATATTTACTGTCATATCATTAACCAGCTGATCTTGTGCGACCCTGCGGTTCATTTGCTCACAGGGATGCGTAGCGATCCTGTATGAATAACCTGGTTACTTATGTTCAATGTAAACATTAAAATATGATCCTGATATTATGATAAAACCGTTTGTGCGCAGGTGCATCAGTGAGTCAGTGAGTTCAGCAAAAGAGAGCCTTTGATGATAAACAATGATCTATATTCTGAAATAAAAGTACAGTAATTTATGTCACAAGCCAGAACAATCCAGGTGTTTTTTATTAATTAGTTACCAGCTAGAAATCAAGATGTTTTCTCCTGGAGTGCTAGCTGTCAGAAATGGCCCACTACTGTTTCAAACACGGAAGAAACAGCTTTGTGAGCGAGTGAAACGTAGTCAGAAAATATGGTGTGCGGTGGTCGGTCTGATTTAATGATTTGAAAGCAGCACCAGTGAATGATGCAAGTAGAGCATCGTGCCGATGAACCACAGCTCTACAATGTTGGTTGAGAACTTTAGTGTCTATAAAGCTATCATTGATACGTTTCAGTCTAAATCCTGTCCAGACCATCCAGCAACAGATCCACGGACGACCTCTCTCTATGGACGGAATATAGAAAATATGATAGGACGCTACAAAATATAGTAGGAAACAAGCACATTATATTGTCTCAATGCAGAGCTGATCAGCTGTAAAATATATCTTAATTGCTTTACTAATTTTGATTAATGTCGAAAGTATTCACCATAAGATGGATAATGGAGGCAAACAAAGAATTTAAATAAATCTTGGATCATAAACACGGTCAGGACAGCCATAAATCTCATACTGAAAATATCTGCAACTCAGTACACAAATGAAGACAAAGACACACGATGCAGCTGATCAGTAAACCGCAAAATGGTATGGAGTCATATAGAAAGTAATAACCAGGTTATGCTCCATATCATATTCAAAACAACAAGTCATCAGCAGGGACTTGTGTGCATGTAAAGGTGCTAATTGACAGGCGATGTTGATGACATCACACTGAACAGAAGTTTAATAAAGTTAGTTTTTCAAATGTTGTTTCTTGTTTGTTTAACAAGTTTTACAGGAAGTTACATGCTCAAACTACTTCTTGCTAATCAGCTGAGTGCAGGGAGTGTGTGCAGCCTCCTCTGAAGTCTTGTTCATCAAGAAATAATCCCAGCATGTGATTATGCCACAAATGGAATTGAACTAAAGAGCACCTTCTAAATCATTGCCCGGTTAAACCATAAAATTCCAAAGAAAAATGTAATTTGCTCATCTTTACAAAATAGTTGGTGCTGGAAGTTCTTCTGACGTAGACACTGCTTGCAGGTCAAGTGGTGGCTACCACTGGTGTTGGCTAAATTCATTTGTGGCATAACGGTTGGTGTCGCCTCTCATTCAGCAGAACAAAGTTATATCAGATTAGATGGTGTGACGCTGCTAATATAATTCCCTCCATTTTGGACGTTTCTCTCCATTCCCTCCAAGATCAACACTGTCGAGATGGTTTGCACTTAATCAACAGCACATTTTACGTTAAATTCACCAAAATGAATCTAATTTGAAACCACTGTGCACGCTTACTTCCACTTTGTGCGGAAATCCACAGATTCTGGTACCAAATTAGGCTGGCTATGACATATTTAAACAGCTATCTGTTTTAATATGTTTATTCTCATTAACTCTTTAAGAAAAATACTGCTGAACAGATGAAGTCACCGAGGGTAAACGTTTCCATGTGGCTGAGTTGGGGAAGATCCTGCAGTCAGAGTTAATAGGGAATTATGAGTACAGCTTTCTCGAGTTTGGGTCCTAATGACCCATTGCGGAATTAATTCCTTTTCGAATAACAGAGAAGTTCTGGTCCAAAATACATTTGTTTTTCTGACTAAAGTTTTATGTTATTGAAGTAAAACAATGTTAAAATATGAAATATCACAATGCACTGTTCAAAAAGCAGGCATTGATATCAAATATGGAGGAACAGAGCATTTAGAACTCTTTGACTGTGTTTGCATTCTTTCTATACCGTACGTCTGTTGCAGGTGGATACAGCCGGTGGCAACCGGTCTAGGGTTACCTCGCCTCTTACCCTGCGCAGGCTGGGATAGGTTCCACTCAGTAAAGTATACGCGTGAATACTGTAGATAATAAATAGACAGATGGAAGGATAATCTGCCGGATATATCAAGTATATATTCATTAATCATACCTGTGGTCCACAAAGGATTAAAACATTATTTGGGATATGATGCAAACGCCTCAGGGGTGAAAAAAGACAGAAAGACGTGAACCAAGCCAGTTGTTGAGTCAGTTCCACTAAGACAGGTGCAATTAAGAGAGGACGGGAATGTTCGGTGATAACAGCCAGGACCATTGCTTGAAAATAGAATAAAAATATATAAATTACTCATTCAAAGTGTGAAGTTGGAGAGTTTTTAAAGTTCATTTACCTCCATTAATTGGAGCAAAGACATTATCTTGGTTTTGTTTCAGTAATAGATGAAAATATATTCATCATTAAATGATCATTTGCTCTGAAGAAGCTCCTCCCACATTGCACAAAACATTTAGGTCAACTTTGTTGGCTACTCCACATGCAGACACATAAACACACAAGGCCACCTCTGCATTGGATATACAATCACACATAGGTACTGGTAGTTTAGGCGTGAACCGGCACTTTAGAGGTAGGCGTGGTATCTCCTTCACGAGGAGCTGTGCAACACTTTGTGTCGTTAAGACTGTGGTTACTTTTTGTTTGTGAATGTCTGTCTGACAGTGTGCCAACAGGGCATGCACGCCCCTGCTACCATAATTCATTTATTTTGTGCAGAGAGTGCATTTAGCACATTCCTTTTTTTCATTAAATAGTCTCATAAAATATACTCAAATATAAATTTGTGAATAATTCAATTAATAACTATTATTATATCAATAGCTAGTACATGTTGAAGGATTTAGGGCAATGATAAATGCTTTGTGAGTGTGTGTGTGTGTATGCGTGTGTGTGTGTGTGTGTGTGTGTGTGTGTGTGATAGAGTGAGAGACAGACGGATGTATTTTGTAGTTAACATCCTTTTGCAACTGGCTGGCTCCTCCATGTCCTTGTGGAAAGTCTGAGGTGATAGTGGAGCAGCTAGGTTGCACTATTCATAACAAGTGTGTATTTTGCGATAAAAGCAACACATTTGGCACATATGTAGGTTTATAAGTAATGAAAAGATGTAGATATCAGGGTGCTTCAGATTTAGCTCCTGAGTGCCATCGCAGCCATTATTATTTTTAAATGGCCGCAAAATAGGCACCAAATATGCCTGAATGATGTAGAAAATTGATTTTGTGACTTTTGATTATTGCCAAGGAGTGATGAAGCTGATTATATCTTTGTCAGAAGACCACAGACACGTTTCTTTCCCTCCTAATTCTTTTAAGGGTGCTTTTCAACACTTTTCACACTAAAGAACAGCAAGATCTTCTGCTCTCAATCGGTGCATTACTCTTTTAATTAGCAGTACAACTGACAGAGATATCGCTTGATAAACTTTGAGACATACTAACTATTCCACCACTGCAAGGTGCCAACTATATATAAACTATATATATATTTATGTGTGCGCGCATTAAACAATGTGTGTGTGGTTCCGTCTCTGTGTGCATAAAAACGTACAGGGTCAGACAAAGAACGTGAGAGCGGAAGCTTTGAATCCCCTCAGTGAGAGGGTTTGTGTGAGAACATAACGTGTATATGATAATGGCGCCAGGTTAGAGAAGATGCTTAGTGTGTATTCAACTCTGTGTATAAAATAATAACACATCGACTCGGCAAATGTGGCAAAGCCCCCTAACGTTAACCATCAGCTCATTACAACGGATCACACAATACAGTTCAGTAAACACATACAAACATTTACAACAGCATAGCAGTTCTTTACTTACTAAATGCTATGCCCAGTGGAAGTTCAGTCCATGAATGGAGACTTGTCACTTTGCTTGTTAGCATTACTGGCGATTCCGTTCTTGTGATAAGAAGCCAGGCTTTGGAAAGTTGTGGTGGAGGAAGCCGGTCGCTCCGTTGGTTATTTAGCAGAGTACAGTTAGCTTGTTGCTAAATGCTCATTGCACCTTTTGTTATATTTTGTTATATATATATATATATATATATATATATATATGTATATATACACACACGCATACACATATATTTACATATACTGTATATCTCCACACTCTTAATATTATTGTTTATTTAACAGTTTTTCTTCTCCTCCTTGACCAGCCCAGACCCCTGTACTGCAGGATAAATTAAGTGTCACTGTCCTGGACTGCATTTATATGGACTGCATTTATATAGCGCTTTTCCAATCTTTGTGATCACTCAAAGTGCTTTACAACACATCAACATTCACACACATTCATACAGAGTCAGAGGCTACCATGCAAGGTGCCACATGCTCATCAGAGATAACCATTCACGCACCCTCACGCACCCTCACACACCGTTGGCCATCGGGAGCAATTTGGGGTTCAGTATCTTGCTCAAGGACACTTTGACATGCTGACCGTAGAGGCCGGGGATCGAACCGCTGACCCTTCAAGTAGTGGACGACCTCCACCTCTTGAGCCACAGCTGCCCACAGTGAAGGGGCATCCCATACACACTCCGGAGACCACCCTGGATGATGCCCTCCCATCAGAAGACACCAGGGGTTTTGTTGTGGCAGCCCATCCAAGTCCAGCAGCAGCACCAGGGACTCCTGCAAGATTCACATTTTATTTATTTATCCACAAGTTTCTCCTGCAGAGAGAAGAACCTGTCCATCCTCTCCTCTGCCTCCCTCAAAAACTTGTGCCCTCCTTCAATATCTCAAGAAGCTCATCTTTCCTCTTTCTTTCTCCTAACTGGCCTTGGGTGGCTTTCTTCCTCCTCCTCACCACTTCTTGGTCACCCACTGCTGTACTTGGCCCTGGTGTGTCCTCAGAGATGGAGGCAATTAGTACAGTGGGGTTGGGTGAATGACTCTGTCCCAATACCTCATCCACAAGGACAAACCACGGCCAAGTTGCAGAAGTCACACCCTCTCCTGGCCTTGGATACCTGCAATCCTAAAGCAGAAGAAAACAATCATAGCACAAAAAAAAAAAAAAACAGCAGCAGCTTAACAAATATCAATAAAAGTGTTTATTAATTTGTAACATTTTTCAGTGACCTTCCTCTGCAGGCCCATTTTCTCCAAAATCACAAAAAATAGAAGAGAAAAGAGAAACGATTATGAAAAGTGTTAACACAGTATAGATGCAAAATTTGGAAGATTGGAAAAGGTGACAGCAGGACAAACAGACCCAAGTACAAAATGGTCAAATGGAGATATTACAAATGTGATGTTGTGGCCTTACTTGTAAGCTGTACTTGCAGATAAGTTGTGTTTCATTCTGCCCCCTCAGGTTAATGAACAGAGCTGTATGCTCTTTGCTCCCGAAAATAAAACCTGTTATAACATAACAATGTTAGAGTAAGTTTAGCTACACACCACCAAACAAAAGCAGATTAAGTAGTAAAATAAGTATACATATATAAATAATATATTATGTATAATCAATCCCAACGATTGCACTGGACTTTTTAAGCGAAAAACAAGCAGGGTTCAACCTGTCTAAATGTGTTCACAGGGGTCCATTTGTGTACGTAATATGAAGTATAAATTATCTATACGCCACAATCTATGTAAAATATAAATCAACATTTGAAACTCTTAGGTTGGAAAGTGAAGGTCTTAAAAGTTTGACTTTCAAATGCTGTAACTGTATGTTACAGCAGCTCCAAGCAGCTAGCTTAGCTAGCATCAACGCTAATGTCCCAGAACTTAACTTCTTAACATTAATTTTAGCAAAAATGTGATGTTTTATGGTCCCTTGGTTTTTTAACATTTGTATCGTTAGCTATTTGAGTTATTTGAAACTGTCAGAATAATCAATATACAGTATAAGCTGTTACAATGTGCCTTATTGTGTCCTTATTTAGAAGTATTAAATGTGATATGAAAAATGTTATTGAATTAAGAGACTACACATAGTATAGTGGCCAACCTACTGTGAAATAAGATGCAATATTTGTAAACTGTGAAGTGGAAGAGTACACCACTTAAAAGGGTGACTGAAGATCTGATTGGAGCAGAGCAGCGCTAAGTGCCAACAAGGGGCCAATAGGACCTGGCCCCAGCCAACCAATGAGAGAAGACTATACCCAAAAGGCGGCGGGTATAAAATATGTTGTAAACAAGAGATCTGTGAGACAGAGTAACTACTTAAATGTGGTCTGTGGACAGTGAACTAGGTCCTCAGCTGAGTACTTTCGTAATGTTCACCATATCATCATCGAATAAATACAGTTAATATGAAGAGAAGTTTTCTGAAATTGATTCTATGCGTCTCTATTTCTAAATAAAAGAACACGACAAAATCCAATACTTACATTTAAAAGTATAGTCCTCTGCTGCTGCTGGGTCGGGGGACCTCACAGTGAATCTTGGGATACGTGCGGCTGTGAAGGATCCATCAGTTGTTTCCTCCAAATCCGGGAATGCACATTTGTCGGCAGCATTCTTAAAACACAAAATGCAGATTTCTCAGTTTTGAAAAATGGAAAAAGATAACCAATAATGTTTTATTACATTTTCAGTAAATTATTAGATTGTTAGGATTTAAAAGTTTTACATTATTGGTGAAAATGTTATTACAATATTGGTCAAGTAATTACATTATTGGGTTTTGTTACATTTTCGATCGACACACCTTCATCTGTCCAGCTGCAGATGGTCTAAGTGCGCGCGCGTGCGTGTGTGCGCGCGCCTGTGTGATAACAGGGAGGAGGTTTATCTTAAACTATATGATGGATTTCAGGGCCACTGGCTTCAATCTGGTAATTTCACACTCAGATAGACACTCAATATGCTAGAACACAGAGAAAATTCTTTCCATATTTGACGTAACCTGCTCACCATGATCTTGTCCAACCCCTCCAAGGCTTCAAAAACATTTCATTGCAGTGGGGTTTTTTTGCACCTCATTTTACCCCTGAAGTTTACGTAAACTACCTGACAGTGTTCCACACAGACCCTCCAGTGAAACTGTCAGTTTCCTTCAACTTTGAAGTGACAATCACTATTACTGCATGTGAAAATATGATTTTAGGAAGACTTCCTCTTTCTGCTCTGAGCGAGAATGTAGCTGTATTTGTAAGAGACATTGTCATATTTGGTCCTGGTCGAGTTAGTGACTTCTTGTCACATGGGACAGCAGTTGGTTGTGAATTCAGGTGGTCTGTCCTTCATGGATGAGCTGGACAACTACAGGCCAATTTGCCGTGACGCGCTATTCCTTTGACCTTGGCTGCATTTTCATGAATTGTTCTATCATGGACGCCAAAGGATGACTCCTAATGATTTTAAAGATTACCTAGTCTTTTCTAAGGTGCCACCCGCAACTTTCACTTTTACTAGATGCGATTAGAGACGTCCTTATCTGTATCTGTTCAACCAACACAATGATCCGTCTCTGTATCTGTATTCGGATAGGAGACTGTAAGTGGGCGTGGTTTATACAGGAAGTTATATTGCTATATGCCTTAGAAACAGTCAAACCACACAGATTAAATTTTGACCCAAGAGGACAACACGTGTCATTAAGTGCTGCTGTTTCAAAACAGTATCCTGCCTAAACTTTGACATAATCCTGTGTGTGATATTCTATCAACATAATATGTTCCTCTGGTCTTAACTATAGGCAAAATATTTCACCATTTGTTTTTACTCAAAAATTAGGTCTAAAAAAGGTCTATTGACCATAAATTCCAAAAGTATATACATATATGTATATATATATATATACATATATGTATGTATATGTATGTATATATATGTGTATATATGTATGTATATATATGTGTATATATGTATGTATATATATATATATATATGTGTATATATATATATATATATACATATATATATATATATATATATATATATGTATACATATATATATATA
>CALSBV010012185.1:373282-394822 GCA_943590825.1 Bovichtus diacanthus | reverse complement strand
GTTGCCCCCGCGACCCGACCCCGGATAAGCGGTTGAAGATGGATGAATGGATGGAACATGTTCTAGTAAAAAAAACAAAAACCCATGTACAAATATGAACCTAAAGTTTAGCATATGTTTGACTTCTACTGTACACATCACATTTTTAATCAGACCAGCTAGTTCTGACCTTGCAGTGTGATTATCTGACACAGACCCAGCGTTATGTGCGGGTCCACAAAATACATTTTCTTTGCCAATTTGCCAATTTACACTTAATTTTTTTTCTTTAAGAGCTATAAACAGACACACATGTATGTATGTATGTATATATATATATATTTGAATATATATAAATATATATATATATATTTATATATATTTGTACATATATATATATATATATATATAACTTTATTTTCAACAGTCTAGCAACATAGTGTATGGAATATCATGCTTTTCTTGATGGATGTGACACAGACAACATTATAAAGCAGCTCTTTTTGTCAACGTGAAAGGTGAAATGGAAAATCAGCAGTGGTGGTAGAATATTCAGATAGTTTGCGTGAGTAAAAGTAGTACAGTGTAAAAATACTGTTACAAATAAAAGTATAAAACTATTAGCATCAAAATATACTTTAAGTACCAAAAGGAAAAGTACTTCTTTTGCAGAATGGCCCATTTCAGAATCATACATATTATATTATTGAATTATAATTATTAATGCATTCAAATTCTGAGTGACTGTATCTGTACATGTTTCAACTAACACAAAAAAGTGCAATGATTGTATGTTTTTCCAGCAGCCGGTTTGATTCTGCATTTGCATAAATGCAGGATTCACCAACTTCTTCTTGCAAATGGTCTGTTAGACAGAAGACATCCTGCATGTAGATCTTTACCACTGTAACCACAGCAGAGGCCTCCTGTATATCTGTGCCATTAACAACCATAACTAGGGATGTCACCAGAAATGTAGTTGTCGATACCATTACCAATTAAATTCCACGATACTCGATATCAATACCAAATAAATTATTGAATTTTTATGAAGGTACTTGCTTTGTTTTTAAGCTTTATGTATTATAGGCTATTTAGAGCTATTGTTAGGAAGTTAAACAGGTCATAATTCCTTCTCTATTATCTATTTTTAATTGATGTCTCCTTCATTCGTTCAAATTTCAATTACAATTGAACACATCATAATACCGTTTTAATTTACATTCGCCTTATACACATTTTTACTGAATAGAGATTGAACGCACCATAATGTAACTCAATGCAACTTCTGTTAACGTTAGCTGTAACCTCCGTTGTTTAGCCAAGCAGGACTGTGGTGCCAACATTAACGTTAACTGCCTATTTCAACACAGATTTGCTTTTCACAATGCCTTCAGGTTAAAACGTACCAGCGCTACTTTCAGTTCGTCTCTGGCTAAGCAATAGTTATACACTGTGCGCACAATTATTAGGCAAGTTGTATTTTTGAGGATTTATTTTATTATTGAACAACTACAGTGCTCTCGGTCAATCCAAAATGTTAATAAACCTAAAACCTGAATATTTAAGAAAGTAAAGTGAGGTTTTGGCTTTCTTAGGAGTATATCTATGTGTGCACAATTATTGGGTAACTATTGGTGTGCATAATTATTATGCAATTAAATGAAAAACGAAAATTTTCCCATCTCACTTGTTTATTTTCATCTGTTAAAGTGTGAATAATAAACAAACAACTCAAAATTTACAAATAAACATTTCTGACATTTCAAAAAAGAAATCAGTGACCAAGACCCTTCTTTTCAATAACAGTCACACGCCTTCCAATCATGGTCAGTTTCTTGATCTGTTGACTATCAACATTTTGTGCAGCAGCAACCACAGCCTCCCAGACACTGGTCAGAGAGGGGAACTGTTTCCTTCGCTGTAAATCTTCCGTTTAAGAAGCCCACAAGTTCTCACCAGGGTTCAGGTCGGGTGAGGCAGGGGGCCATGTTGTTATTCTTTCATCTTTAAGGCCTTTACTGGCCACGCAGTGCAGTACTTGGATGCATGCGATGGAGCATTGTACTGCATTAAAATCATGGTCTCCTTGAAAGATGCAGACTTTTTCCTGTACCACTGCTTGAAGAAAGTGTTTTCTAAAAGCTGGCAGTAGGTTTGGGAGTTGATTTTGAGTTGATCTTCAACCCGAAAAGGTCCAACTAGCTCATCTTTAAGAATACCAGCCCATACCAGTACCCCACCTCCACCCTGCTGGCGTCTGAGTCTGAGTGGAGCTCTGTGCCCGTCACGGATCCAGCCACGGGCCCATCCATCTGGTCCGTCAAGAGTCACGCATCTCATCAGTCCATAAAACCTTTGAAAAATCTGTCTTCAGATATTTCTTGGCCCAGTCTTGACGTTTAAACTTGTGTGTCTTGTTCAGTGGTGGTTGGGTTTCAGCCTTCCTTACCGTGGCCATGTCTCTAAGCACTGAACACCTTGTACTTCTAGACACTGCACGCAGGTTGCAGTTCTGGAATATGACAGCACTGGAGGATAATGGGTTTGCTGGTACCTTCACATTTTGATTCTTCTCAAATATTTGGCAGTTAAATTGCATTTCTTGCGACCCTGTTGACTATTTGCAACAAAACGTTTGATGGTTCTGTGATCACGCCCCAATATCTTAGCAATTTCAAGAGTGCTGCATCCCTCTGAAAGACTTTTTTACAAATTTTGACTTTTCAGAGTCAGTTAAATCGCTTTTTTGGTCCATTTTGCCTGAGGAAAAGAAGCTGCTTAATAATTATGCACACCTTGATATAGGGTGTTGATCTTCTTAGACAAAACCCTCCCTCACACACAATTGCACAATACACATCCCCTGATATGCCTAAATCCAAAAAGCATTCAAGTTTATACAGCTTGAAGTTGGAAAATATGCATAAAAATGATGATATGGTCAAAATACTTTCTTGCCTAATAATTGTACACGGTGTACATGCATACATACAAAATTCCCTTTTGTCCCAAAGATGTCCCGGGGAAGATATCTGTTTGTCTCTGGGACAGGGACTGCCCATTGTTCCAAAACCCCAAATGACCCATTGGACCGAAAGCCCATTTGGCCGAAAACTCCTTATTCCGAAAGGGAATGCCCATTGCTCTGATAATACACACTCTCCCTGCAACAAACAAAATAAAATATGGCTCATTTTTATGCAGAATGACTGTGATGTTTTTTTCTTACAGGAGAAGGCATGACCTGCCATACACTGCCTCTAATTGATTAGTACTTAGGTTGGGTTAGTTACGTTAGAGATGAGGAGTGAGGTGGGTCGGGGTGAGGGTAAGAATATCAGGGTAAGCCAATCAGAGGCAGAGGAGGACGTACATGCCTTCGCTGTCGTTATGCCATATGTGTTTCTGTTTGTTGCAGGGAGAGTGTATATTTTCGGAGCAATGGGCATTTGTTTTCAGGGTAACAGGCTTTCGGTCAAATTTAATATTTTCTGGTCATATCACAAGATCTTTCTGAGTAGTTAGGGTTAGCCTAGTTGTCATGGAATTGTAGAGATTTCCATTTTTCTATTGAAGGACTCTTCTGCTAATCTTCCTGCCGTCCACATATTAGAAGATGTCCAAATAAAACTTTAATACAATCATAAAAGCATGGTAAAAAAGCTATGAGGACGAAGCGAAGTGGTGAGGGTGGTTTTCTCGTTACTGCGACTTTGAATAAACACACTACAGTATATAACAGACACAGAACATGGCTACACTGACTCACTATCACCTCTAGAGGAACAAGTGGTATTACAGGCTGAACAGAGCAGCTAGCTGTTAGCATGCTAACTTCAGTAGATATCTCTGCATCACAACACACAGACGTGTTTGACGTCAACACTGTTACCTCTTCACACTCTGTTCATAATGTTAGCTCATTGTTTTAATGTATTAAGTTTAAATTCTGGCATATCTTACACATTGAACCTTTGACATGCAAAGCAAACATGCCTTTATTTCCATAGCTAAGCATTTACGACTAATAATGCAATACTCACAAAACCTTCTACTGAGCGAAACATTTAGTCCCATCCAAAACAACAGAGACAGCGGGTAGGGCTGTGATGGGTGAGGAGTTCCGAGAGGTAGGGAGGGGCCAGGTTGTTTAAGGCTTTGTAGTTGGTGAGTAGTATTATGAAGTCAATCCTGTGTTTACCGGGAGCCAGAGGAGGCTCAGAAGGACCGTGGTGATGTGGTGAGCAGGCGGGCAGTGGAGTTTTGGAAGAACTGAAGTTTATTTGTGCACAGTGTGTGTGTGTGTGTGTGGGTGTGTGTGTGTGTGTGTGTGTGTGTGTTATTATATTGCTTGTTTGACGTGCCATGTCAAAACCCTTCCATGTCCTTGTAATTGCCACACGATGAAAAGTAGAGTACATGACATAAACCAGTCACTTGCTGAAGTGATGTTACATGTTGGATCTGTTTGTTTGGGGAAATGATTCTACTTTTCAGTTTCCATTGACAGTGACAATAAATAAGCAACAGAAGAAGAGAAATGGGGTAATTTGTGAAGGTAATGGTTGTTGTGGATGTGTACTGCACCTGCGTAGTGAGAACAAGTGATTTAATTAACTAGCACATAATGACATGTGCATTAGCATAGCTTCCCATCTGTCTGTGTGCTTGATAGTGCAGTTGAAAACTACATTTGAGTGGTTGTTTGTAGCAGGAAACACAGTTTTATCAAGACCTGGATCAGTCTGCTTCCAGCATCTCTTTGAGCCTGAGCCTCGGCCACTACATAGTAACAAAGGAGGTCATTCAGGCAAAGCAGCCACTCCAGTGTAATTGACGGCTGGAAGGCAAAATGTAAGAGCAGTGTCCTTTAACTAATTGGTCTCTTTCATTCTGTTCCCAGCACATTTGATCAGTCTTTAGGATGGATCACATGGCTGTAGAAAATGTAAGAATGAAATGCCAAGTTTCTAATGGGAGTTTGAAGGCTGGCAAATAAAAGAGCTTTGTCTTTGTTATGTTGATAAGATCAAGTCTGACTGATGAAGAGAAACACTCAGACTAGGAGGACAGAATGTGAGCAGCATCTGCTTGAGCGGTTTTCTGTTCCAAAGGAACATTTAATCAGGCAAACTGACAAGTTTCTTGTTAGCAGCAGGTCAAATGATTTGTGATGAAACATCTTTAAAAAAAGAAGTAAAACTGTTGTGTTGGTATGATCACCATTATTGTCTTAACATCCGTTTATCAATCATCAAATTTTCCTAAGTCACAGTTTAGGTTACATTGATTTGCATCTGTGTTTGTCCAAAACGACTGATAACAAGTGTACTCAAACTTCAAAGAGGTAGATATCATCAGAAACAAGAATGTTCCCTCTCAAACAACTGAAAGCCAGTTGCAGTACGAGTGTACTTTTTTCTTTTACAGAAATTAAAGATAAAAGAATGCTAGCATTGGCAGCTGCAGCATTCTGGATTAGCTGCATGAGTACAACAAGAGATGACAAGTGAATGAGTTCTGCCTGCAAACTGAGGGAAAGGAGCAGATCTCACACATAATGCATGTCCAAATGAGCTTTTGTGACACTCCATAATTCTCAATGTATTGATATTAATAAACATGAAAACTTTCCGATGCAAAGACCGAAAAGACTGAGCGGAAGCCTCCGGAGGCTGTATTACGCATGGGAATAGCAGCAGGGCACTGCCTGAGAGGCGCTGTGTGAATGCGACGAGACATCAGCCTCAAAACTGCTCCTAAAGTTGCCGTTTAGGAGCAGAGGCCGCGTAGACGTTGAGTGTCGCCCCAGGGATGAGGAGAGGAGACGCTGAGCGCAGAGAGAGGCGTGTGTGCGCCATCAACACGAGGCGTAAAATTAGCACTCGTGGTATCATCATGACACATTTTATTAGAAAAAACACTTGGGGAAAGAAAACCTCAGGGAGGGACTAATAATATAATAATAATAATAATAATAATAATAATAACAGCTCTAAGAATATGACTAATAATGATAGATGTAGCAGTAGGCATCAAGCAGGACCAGGGCAAGAGGCGCAGCCACGATCTGTAATCCAGATGCAACCATTAATTGGGCAACCTGCCAGACGAGACACAAAAACTCTGGGGATGATGCCCTGGATGCCGAGTTACTAACATGCATTTATGAAACATGAAATGCATAAAGATAGAGAGTGAGGGAGCCTGAGCCAGCCCTAACTATAAGCTTTATCAAAGAGGAAAGTTTTAAGCGTACTCTTAAATGTGGAGAGGGTGTCTGCCTCCCGAACACATACTGGGAGCTGGTTCCTGTCGGAGGAGAGAAGTCCCCTTTTGGGCCAGATGTAGAGTCAGCCAACTCTTTAGTACATTTAAGTAGCTATTGGAGTCTTGGTACATTTAAAAGTATAACATGTTCAAAAGGAAATTCTCTGCAGAGTATGCTACCGGTAATATATATATATATATATATATAATGTATAATTAACAATTATATTAAATATAATAATTAAGAATTAAACTGCCGATAAACAGGTTGTGCTTGCACTTTTATCCACAACATTTCCTGTCGTCATTGGTGGAAAGTGGGGCGAAATGCTTCCACCCGCTCTTATTTTTTACAAATTCAGCACTTTTATAATGGTATCACATGTTGGGTGATCCCACCCCTTTTGGTCCGACTTCGTTGGGACACGAATAGCTTTGGGGTTCTCCAAGGTTTTCTCTATATGCAGTCTTGTTTACATGTATTTTTGGCATTTGAGGGGCCCGCAATAAAACATGTGTTTATCCATGACTCCATTAAGTCTGGGACTTGTCAAGTCACATTTTTTAAACACACGTGTTGCACTCCTGAAGCGTGTATTACAAGCCTGGCTGTAGGCACACTGTCTCCTTCTAACACTAAACAGGTATTGAATACATTGATTACCCACTATTATATTCAATGACATTATTTATATGTTACAAAGCACAGTACTTACTGGAAGAAATTTACATTCCACAGGAGAGGAGCTTGATAACTGAAGTACATTGTACTTTTGGAGACTCTAGGAACCACAAGGAACCCTGCATTCTGGGAGGGCAATGCTCTAGTGGGGTAATAGGTTAATATAACCTCTTTAAGATAGGAGGGTGACTCACCATTAGCGGCTTTGTAGGTCAGGAGAAGGATTTAAAATTATATTCTGTTTTTTACAGGGAGCCAGTCGCCAGAAGCTAATATAAGACAAATATGATCTTGTTTCTTAGTTCTTGTCAGTACATGGCTGCAGCATTCTGGATCAACTGGAGAGTCTTTATTCTTTAATTATTGTGACAACCTGATAATAAGGAATTTCAATAATTCAGCACAGAACAAATGCATGGAATATTTTTTTCATCGTTTTGAGACAGGAAGTGTCTGATTTTTGCATTGTTGTTTTTTGTTCTTCTTTCTTGTACTTCTTTTCCTGAAGCAAAAAAGAAAAATCACACTGATTCATAATTAAAAGTGTTGGATGAGCTTTGCTGTCAAAAAAAATAATTCTAATTAAAAAATTAAACCTAGCGCAATATCAATCCAATCAATCTGCGTTAAGACCAGAAGTTACAGTCCAGCTAACCAGTGTGTCTACAGCAAGTCCAATGGACCCAACAGTGCAGAGCCTGCTGCTTTCATTTGAGAGCTGTATCAGATTAACAGTAGAACTATACAGGCAGTTTGGAGCCAGGACATAAAAGAATGTGCTGCCTAAATACATGACATGAAACAGCAGCATAGCTTTGCTTTGATTTGGTTTTAATCAGTAGTGCAGAACAAATTATTCTCAGCCAGAATCAGGTCAGCACCGTCTGCAAACCTCTCAGCCACACTCGGTCTTCTCTTACCAAACCTCTGTCAGTGTCGAACTGATTTCACTTCTGTGCCCTTGTGCTGCTCATCTGTCATTGTTCGAGCACAGTGGATAGTAAACATATGGGTATATACCTTCATGTTAGGGTGGTGGTGCTCTAGTAGTCTAGTGGTTAGGCTTTCAAATAGAAAATCGGAAGGTTGTGAGTCCACTACCAGGGCCAGTGAGCCCCTGAGCAACACATTTAACCCAGAGTTGCTCCCGGGGGACTGTTCCTTTAGTTGGTTCTCTCTGAGTGGTAGAGGGTGTGGCAATACCCATGCAAGCACTGCAAGCTTGGTTCCAAAACTTAGTTGGTCTCTGAAGGTCCAGTGCTGGTCTGCTTTGAGCAGGTCCACAGCTCAGTACACTTGTGTTTCATGATATTTCTGTGACGTTATTGAGAGAACACACACACATATAAACATCTCTGAAATCACTTCCGCTTCTTCTGTACTGTCGTTTTTCAACCAGCATCGGTCATTGTGATGAAAAAGTAAATCCTGCACTCTCACACATATAACACATGGTGACAGCAGGATCCTCAACATGCAGAAACATTTCCATAAGTGTAATTAACTGTGAAAAACCCTCTTCCACCATACTTCAGTTACCATGGTGTTACCATGCACACACAATGCACACTGAATGAATATTCAAGTTGGAAATATTTGCGTGAATGATTTGCAGATTTGATGATGGATATGATATTCTGATATGTTAGTGGTGTTATGTTTGCAATTAAATGTGTTTTGTTTATCTTTTATATTTTGCATATCGTCATATGAACATAATTGGTGAGAATTGAGATTGCCAAACAGGTATGCTAAATCAACTTTTTTGATTTGATAAATGATATGTGCAGACACTATTATGTTGATATAACGATTCTGGTCCCCATCAGTAGAGTTCATCACAATGGCAGTTCTTTACCTTTTTACATGACACAATTTAGGTAATTCTGACGTCTGGACAAATAATATATGTATGATAAATGTGGAATATGTATGATAAATCTCTGACTTTGTCCTTTTGTCATGCCACTGATATACAGTACAAGGCAACATCACATGACGTCTAAAAACCGACATCCCTCCCTCTCTTCAGACAGATGTCCTCTGTCCCAGACCCCTTCAGACTTATTCTTTACCTGTCACATGCCTTCAGACTTTCCTTTTATTCCACATCCTGCCATTCCCACATCCCTACAATCACCTCATTCCGTTCAGCTGGGGTGTGTGCGTTTGGTTTGAATACATATTTTAAATATATGTGATAGGCACGGGTTCAAAATAAAACAGTTGCTTTTATAGAGAGAATATGTACCACAGTTTGCCAGTGACATGCATTAATGTGATAGTTGTTGACAACGCATAACAGCTGTACCGTGACATATTAACTGATGTTTTACATTACTGCCAGGAAATACTTCTCATTTCAGTGCACATTTGCTTCCATCCTCAGTAGGGTTAATAGGAATTCACAAATGCTGAAAATTGATTTATTGTCTAGGTGTAACAATGGAATGACTGAAGAAAGAACAGACCTCAGAGGAGCTGAGTGTCACCACTCTGAAAGTAATGTATTTCATCACTGGAAACATACAGTATATGATATCTCCATTTGACTTCTTCCACTGAACCTGATCCTGTGTGTTTTGCCATCGTTCCTCGGGTCTAAATAGCCTCCAGTGCAGACTACTTTCTTTACCTAACCCACTCCAGTCAGTCCACATTAACATCCTGTTCTTCCACATCAACAAACCACAATCCCCTCAATCCTAAGGAAAAAACGTGTACAACCTACCGGCAAAAATGCAAAAAATAGATGCTGTGATGATGGTGCCATCAAAGGATAGGAAGTGGTGCAAACGTGGAACAAAGAAGCTCGGACAGTAATTAGTTTTGACAAAGTGGAAAGAGTTGGGGTATAAACACTGCGCTTGTCATCTTGTGGGGACGTTAAGCGCGTTACTTCCGAAAACGCTCCAATTAGCCCAAGAGGTGACAGCAGAGAAGACGAGGAAGTCTTTCGCACAACACACTTTACTTCAGCGGTCCCCTATCATGCCAACACTCACAGCTTTCACACTGGAGGAGTCACAGTCGAAGAAGGTTCGAGTCAGCAGAAACACTAACAAGCAAACTGGATTCATCCCAACAACTCTTATTCCTACAACAGCACTGCAACTGCTTTTGCCCCTTTGCACAGGGTTCACAGTGGACATGGAAGTGCCGGGATATGTCAATTGTCGCAGTAGCCTGGCTCATTTCTTCATTCCGATCAACAAGCGATTTGCTCCTCTACTCTTTTCTCTCTTTCTCTGTGTGCTTGTGTGTGTGTGTGTGTGTGTGTGTGTGTGTGTGTGTGTGTGTCTACTATTCCCTCTTACTCTATGTTTAAAGGCAACTGACAAATATGTGGAATAAGTAAGTCATTTAAAAAGCAGAATCACAAAAAGCTGGGATACTCAGTTGTTTTTTTAATAAATATAGTGGATCGGTGAAAATCAGGAGAATTGAAACTCCGATAGAACAGCAGGGAGAGGGCGAGGGAAATCAAAAGTGTTGGCAAGCATGGAATGCTTACTTTATCATTAATTAGAATCAGATGATATACATCACATATAATATATCAATAATATTGTTTATAATAGATTGTGTGTTTTCTTTCTTTCTATTTGCTCACAACACCTGGAGAGCATAGACCTGACGCTGAAAATACCACTGATGATTGCGACTGACTGCCGCGCCTCCTGTGTGAACAGCCTTATTGGTTACTGTGGGCGCCAAAAGCAAGCATGCAGCGCTTCTTCACAAATCACAGGGTTTGTAATCTCAAACCTTCCTAATCACATTTGTAACCAGGAGCAGAGATTTCCAAGAGGATGCCTGCATATAGATATTCTTATTAAAATAGAGCTGCTTTCATATTGAGTGTTGTCAATACATATAAAGGATTGAGTTGACACACACACACACACACACACCTTTTGAGCTGTTTTAATGCATATAATGAGCCTGCATCATACGTATGAATAACTTCCTCTGGCGTTGAGCCAGATTGCTGCTTTGCCACCATGCGTCCTAATCAGCTTATGTTTCTGGAAAACAATGATAGGAAATTAAATCTGTTGGGAGAAATTCAGCGCAAATGACTGATGATTTCATACACATGTACATGTATATACTGCACAAACCAGATTGTCTTGTGTCAAGGGTTAATCTCTGGGAGAAAAAGAAGTCCAGGTCTGGACCTCTTCACCAACACTTCTAGTCTTCAGCACAATCAACTAGTTACTGAAAACAGGTTTGAAGAAGAATTCACTGGAGACAAACAGAGTCCGATGCAATAGAGTTTTATTCTTCTAAAACAGAGAACAAAACCTAAGTCCGCCTCGAGAGCAGACTGAAGAAATATTTTCTGATGCTCGCTTTCATTACAAGAATCACTCCATCCTGATTGGTAAAAAATAATTTCTTACAAACTTGCTCTTTCAGCACTATGATGTAGGTCACAGGTGTGATATGTTCTCACTCTCGTGGCCAGCTGTGGCTGTGGCAGGCCTGACCTACACGCAGTCCTAGTCTTGTAGTGTGTTGAACCTGCACATAGCTTTCTGGTGATAGAGTGAACCTGGCTTCTATACTCCTCGAGTCGCATGCTCGCAGACTCTGACTTTTCACTAGATACGGGTATAAGATTACATGCTGAATACACTGATTATATATGTATATATGATTACACACTGAATACATATATTATTGTTATAATTTTATAATGGAGAGCCGTTTCCTAAGAAAATGTACTACAATAAATCAACGTACGCTAAAATGGCCTTTCATTAAAGCCACTGTGTGAAGGATTAAAATAAATACTGATACTGGCATCCCCTGCATGTCACATCAAACAGAACACTCGAACATGCCAGTGAGAGAACAGTATAGTCCTGGGCCATGAGCCTTTGCATTTACAAAACTTATCTTAATGAGCACTTTTTGTACAGCTGACACCTCACACATAAACTGGTGAATAAAAGAAGAATGTGCTTCTGAACAGGTGTATGAATAGTTCTCTATTGTTCGCTTTTGTGAAAACATACAGGGATTTAGTAAATATAAAAGTAAATATAAAAGCTTGTTGGAGCCTTTTAGCCTTTTATTATTATTCCAGATGAATTTGCTCAATAAATCATTAATGTTATGAAAAACAGTGATTGAAAAAATATTAAAATGTTGGTAACTCGAGGATAGTGAAATTATTCCCTAAACATTCCTCATACATTGCCACAAGTGATGCCTGAAGTTTCTCCCTGAACGTCTTCTAAAATTCAATAGAAAAGCCAGAGCTTTCCATTTCTGCACTCTGAATGGCCTCCACTCATGTATCTATTGTTAGTCTCGTTCATGCTTTCCACTTTTTGACAGTCTGAATTTGCAACTTTTCCAGAAATTAATTTTGAGCTTCATGAGCTTCATGATGCATACAAAGACTCATGAAAATTCCTAAAAAACTATTGATATCAAATGTGTCTGAGGTCAGGCCACCTGCAGGTGTCATAATACTATTAATTGCCCTGTTTTCCTCAGTTTGTTTCTTAAGTTGCCATGCCAGCAATTGACTGCATTTTTCACTTTGACACACAACTCGAAGACTTGCATTGGGTTTGGGATGCCGCGGTTTGAACTTTGATGCGGGTAGAGAGGGCAGTCAAAAAATTAACTGCGTGTGCTGGGATTTAGCGAACACCAGCGGAGTCAAAAAGAGAATAAAATAAGATTAAAGCAGGCCATGAACCGCTCGCAGGCTACAGTCCCGCTCTGAGCTGCCACCTGTATCAGTAGGAAACCATAAACTAAAATAAAGTAACAACACAACTTTAATTTATGACCAAATGTACCGATAAACTTAAATCCACCATCTTTTCTGAATCTGTCCAGGCATCTCTTGACACATAATCCAGCAAAAAGCATGTGTTAAAGTATGAATTCATTCCATCTAGGTATGCTCCCTCTTCCTACAGTTACTGTGGTCTCTTTCTGATTTTAGAGTTTTATAAAAGTAATTGATCCTGTGCAAGCTTTCAGAAAATGAACAGCAGCAAGACTGACAGACATAATAATTACATTTAACAGACATTTAAATGTACCAGTCTAAAGATAACTTTTAGTAAGAACTTGAAATTCGAAAAAATTGCTGTGCTTCACATCAGTTTCTATTGCCCAAAGCTGACATGGGTGGGAGTAATGCACACAATATTCCTGTTTTATTGACACAGATGGTCCCTGTGTGTAGATATGCATTTTTTAATGATACAGCACAAATGTATAGCAAAGTATTTTGTGGGGGTTCCGGGACAATACTTTGAGAATCACTGGACTATAGATACTTAATTTATTTATATTCAATATATAATAGATTATTATAGGTTAAGTCACCCAACAGTATAGAAAGTAATTAAAATGAGCTCCATCTTACTTATGGTACTTATATTTTGATGCATATACTTTTTTACTTTTATTTGAAGAAAACCACGCATCTCATTGCTAAGAAGGAGATGATCCACAGCAACGTAGTCCATTACTTTATGTTTTGGTTCATTTTTGTATTGTTTAAGTAAAATTTTGAATAAAAGGACTTTTACATTGAAGTTTGCTACTTTTACTTAAGTTAAAGATGTTAGTACTTCTTCCACCGCTGCTGTTTTGATCTGTTTGCATACAGTGCTTTAAACTCTTTTTTAGTGCGTATCACTCATTTCCAACCTGTATTTTCTTTTATTTTCATGCATTTCTGTTGAATAATACATTGTTGGACAGAATATAAGTATAAATGAGTAACTGTCACATAACTTACACTGTATATAAAAAACATTGGGTGTTTTACTAAATGATTCAACATGATGATGTCATGACCTGACTATCTAGATATGATCATGCTATAACATATAATAATAAGTAAATGTTGCCTATGCACTGTCTGATGATTTCAGCTTCAGCTTGCAATATTTTAAGTTTGACATTAAAATGCGTTTTGAGATTCTATCGTTGCTATGGTTATTGCCGCTGCTATCGCTGAAACCACGTAGCATGCATGTTGTATCCCGGTTATGAACGAATAAATGAATAAGCTTTATTTATAGAGCACCTTTATTTATAAGTGCTTTACACGTCAGCAACAAAAAAAACAAAAACACAAGCTTAAAACCAGACACATCCACAAGGAGGAAAGAAGAATATGGTCATGAGGCTTATCCCGGTTTTGACCATATTCGGAATATGATGTGAAATGAAGCACAGAGAAATCGGGTTATTCATATCCCGTATACATGATAAATAGTAGAATCCTGGTTACTGAAAGTTATGCATGCTATTTAATTTCCTCTCTGCTCTGATCGTCAGCTGACAGCCTCTCTCTCTTTAATCTTCTTCATGCTGCCGCCATGTTTTAAAAAAATAAGTACTGTACTGTACGTAACACAGATAGAGCTTCACTACCATTTTTACTCTGAGATGTCATTGGAACTTTTTGTATCCTAAAACTTTTCAACCTAAATACCTGTTTCATAGTGATACTACTTACACTACATTGATGAAAAATACTATATTTAATTGACGGTAAACAAATCAAATTTGACAAATAACCCAATAAACAATCACAATTTGATTATTTTTGTCGCCCGTGGAGAATATCACCAGGCTCCATTAAAAATCACTTTGTTTTGTGAGTTGTTGAGTTCGGGGGAACTTTATAAAGTTTAAATAAGTCTATCTTTGACATATTGTAATTATTCGTGCCTACATGTAAATTTGAAAAACGCATAATACATCAAATTATTTATTTCTTTGTTTAAAAAGCATTGTTAGTTTGTCCCGGCCTGTTACTGCACCAGAGTATCAGAGCTGCTGCACACACTGTCACATTTATTTATTACTGTATATCATTCATCATTCGCCCACTCGTATCGCTTTCATTTTCACGTAATTCTGTTGAATAACACATTATTAGAGCTTACTTAGACAGAATAAGAGATATTATCAGACAGTGACTAGAGGCCTGTCTCCTTCAGCCAATTCGCAATTGAATGCATAAAAACAACAACAATGTATCAATGTTTTACAAAAAAAAAGTTTCAGCATAATATTGTCATGACCTGGTGAATATGATATGATCATGATATGATAATAATCATTAAAAGTATGCTCTGTGTTGGAAGCACATTTCCCATGTCAAATATGATAAAAACAGATTATTTCAGTAAACTGCGTCGGCTTCCATCCCTGCTCCACCTGGTGGATATAGAAACCATTGCAACTGATTTCCACATATTCATAGTTACGAGTCGGCCACGCGTTTACTACATCATCCTCGGGGGATTTCTTTTCAGCCATGGACCTCACAATGACCCAGCAGGGATCCCTCAAGGATCTGCCAAGGAACCATCAAGGAGGGAGGGGCCATTGTAGGTGGCTGTATCTGTATCTGTAGGTGCCATGCCATGTTTACGACGGCCTATTATTGCAAAACCCTATAGACCTAAAATTGGCCATTTGTCAGAAAACCTTTTTTTCTGTCTCCCAATCCTCTGTTCCATCAACAACTCCATTTGACAGCATATGAACAAGTTCACCGATAACCTGTTTACCTGAGGGGGAGGAGCGCTGCTGCACATCCCTGTGTGTAACAAGGGGTGGGGGTGTATCCGCATTGTCAATCTGCCTATGTAGGCGAATGTTACCATCTGAATAATGCGCCCTTTAAATGGCAGGAAAATACTCAGCCATTGACTTAGATTAGGGTTCTGTTGGTGAATGGCACAATAGCTTCCTGCTGCATCTAGATAGCAATGTGCCAACAATGCGCCTGATGACCCCTCAGTTTAAGACCAACACACCCATGGGCGCAGAGATGGGTGCAAGTACTAGTAGCAGAGTGCGTGAAAATGACAACTGCATCGGTCTGAAACTAGCACTGACAGTTGCACTGGACTGTGCGATGCTTGGCGCCGGGTGTAAGATCCGGCCCATTAAGTCTAAACGGCCATTAGCTCTTGTGCCTTGTGATCCACTGATTCTGTGCCCACAACGTTATTTATTCAAAATGTACTATACAGATCTGATCTATACTGTTCAGGCTTATTCTGTTCTTCAGCAATACGATCACCATGTCAGAGCCTGTGCCTTGCTTTATTTGCATTAAATAAACTAGACAGAGGTGAGAGAATAGCTTAAATCACAGCAAACAATAATTTGGAACTTCTTGATGAAAGAAGTAGGTGCGAGAGGATAATTGCTTTTTCATCCTTCTTATTGGTTTACATATCAAAACAATGACCTTGACCCTACTAAGGCCTGTACACCTCAGCTACTGTGTCCTTTCAGCTCCTCTTGCCCCTCTTCTCCTTGTACTTCTGGTGGAGGCAACACCAGCAACAGTCCCTTCCTCCCTTCTTTGTTTTTTCTCTCCCCTCACCTGTCACTTATGATTTGTGACTCACATTATTTTCTTTATCCCCATAATAGGTGCTTGAGTCATAATAAGGTTGCTGAGTAGAGGTATGTGCCACCACTCCTTTATGCAAGGCCTTTATGTTACCTTGAAGATTTCAGAGCAGCAGGAGCGTGAGAAGGATCTTGACAACAGCCATGTTATTGTTTCCACATGCTTTGCCCTTTCACTTTGCAGATAAATTACATCATTAGCATTTTGAAGCCCTTTTAAAGAGGCAGTAATTTAACATAGCAGAGAGCAGGGAGATGACAGCAGACATGGCGGAGAGTGAATGAGTAAGATGGGCTTTTCTTTTCTCATTCATTGTGGCCTGAACACAGGAAAGTTTTCTGAGAAACTATTATTAAAACAGCCATTAACACACCATCAAGATGCTTTGAGCATCATACACTGCGGCTAGAAGGTTTTTTTCTATCGTTTCATTATGAAAGACAAAAAGGAGTTCTAATGACTTTTTCTTGCAGCTGTCTTCCACTGCCCTCACTGCACAGAATAAGGTTGTTTTTGATATGGAGCTATACTGCATTTGTGGCTTTATGCCTGAGAATGTTTACCACTTAACTAAAAGGGAATAAGTTAGAAAATAAATAAAACCCAAACATTGACATCCCATGTCTACTCAGTCCTGGCTCTAGCCTAGACCACACTAGGCCAGAAATGAAAATATCTAGGCCGCCTACAAAATATAAAAATCAAATCAAATCAAGTTCATTTATAGAGCCCAATATCACAAATTATACATTAGTCTCAGTGGGGCGTACAGACTGTACAGGATACGACCCCCTCTGTCCTTAGACCCTCGCACCGCACAATGAAAGACTCCCTAAAAAAAACCCCACAATTAAAGGGGGAAATATGGAAGAAACCTCAGGGAGAGACTGAGGAGGATCCCTCTCCCAGGACAGACACACTGTAATAGGTGACGTGTGTACAGAATAAACAACATAGTTAAAAATACAACATAGACAATCGATGCGACAGAAAACTTGATACGATCGTATATAAAAAAGATAGATCCAGGTATATAAATAATCAATAAAGGCTTCCTGGTGTCAGGCAGCACCAAGGCAACAGGTGCAGCCACAATTCATGATCCAGAAGTAATCTTTAATAGTGGCAACCTGCCAGATGAGAGACACAGAAACCCCGGGGATGATGCCCCGGATGGTGAGTTAGTAACATGCATTTAAGGGACATGAATGCATATAAATATAGAGGGAGAGGAGGAGAGCGAGAAAGATAGGGAAAGGAGGAGAGGAGTGAGTCCCCTGACAGTCTAAGCCTATAGCAGCATAACTAGGGGCTGGTCCAAGGCAAACCTGAGCCAGCCCTAACTATAAGCTTTATCAAAGAGGAAAGTCTTTAGCCTGCTCTTAAATGTGGAGGGTGTCTGCCTCCCGAACACACACTGGGAGCTGGTTCCACAGTAGAGGAGCTTGATAGCTGAAGGCTCTGGCTCCCATTGTACTTTTAGAGACTCGAGGAACCACAAGTAACCCTGCACTCTGGGAGCGCAATGCTCTAGTTCAGGGATGGGTAACTTTAAGGATAGAGAGGGCCACAAAAAATGTGTCCTTACTACCAGAGGGCCACTTTGTGACCATGCATTTCCATCAGTAGGATACTACGGTATAACCCCATCATTTAAATAGCCAACTATAGCTACTACTTGAATGAAAATAACTAAATATATACAGGCAATGGAGGTTTATTGTACCAATTTCTATTTTTCAACATTCTACAGCTCTCTCTCTGTATTACAACAGGACTATGAACCTTTCTATTTTTCATATTTAGATGCATTTAGTAGTCCTAATTCTTCAACTCATTTAATTAGATTATTAATTATTAATTAGTTTAACACATAAATAGTTCATCTGCATTCCTGAGTGATACATTATTTAATATGCAAATAGAGGCTAAAAAAATCAGAACTCAATGAAAACAAACACCAACACTGAGTTTAACAACTAATATTCATCTTTTTATTGCATTTCTACTACTACTACTACTACTACTACTCGTCCCTGATATTCCATTACATAAAACCATAAACATAACCCATAAAACAAGAATGCATTGTTCTCCAAGTCAACTGATCCTCACCCACAGCTGCATCAGTAAGCTACACATCTTAATGAGATACTTGTGGCCTCTCCTGCTGCTGCACAATAGACTGAATGTCAATATCAACATTTGTACATCCAATCTGCATGAGCTGGAACAGTGTCTCGTCTGTCAGTCTGTCTCTCCCTTGACTTGATCTGCTTCATTGTAGAGAAGTTGCTCTCGCAGATGTATGTGCTGCCAAACATGCTGACCATTGAGAGCGCAAAATCCCTGAGGAGTGGAAAGCGGGACTCGGGTAGCAGTCTCCAAAAGGAAACTCCCCTCCTGGCGCTTTGGTAGAAAGAAGGGGTCTGACTGCTGTTCGCACATTTCAAGTTGCAACTCAGGGGGCTGCTCGCTGATAGCAGCAGAGAGGGCGTCAGTGAATAACGCGATGCGTGGCTGCATGGCGTGGAAATCTTGAAAGCGTTTCTTAAACTGCTGCTGCAGTGTTTCTATGTCAGCTCTGTACTTGGGTAATGTTTTCTCACATTCGGGGGCATCTCTGCGCATCTCTTCACATGAGGGGAAGTGTGCCAAATTAGGATGGTCGGATGAAAATCCTTCTTTAAACAGAGCCAGTTTAGTAAGAAATGCGTTCATGTGCGCATATAGATCCGACACGGTTTGGCATCTTCCCTGTAACTGCATATTCAGGCGATTAAGATGCAATGTAATGTCTGCAAGGAAGGCCAGGTCGAGGAGAAAATCTGTATTCCTGAGTTTTGCGCAGTACGCACTTGTATCGCATTGGATGGTGTCCTCCAAGAACACGGGGATTTCACGGCTGATCCACCTTATCTCTGTGTGCATCTGTAAATCACCGTACGCGGCGTTCACTTCATCCAGAAAGGCTACAAACTTCCTACGATTGAGAGACCGGTTCCCTCCTCGAATGAGATTGGTAGCCTTGGTAACTAAATCCATGACATGGCTGAAGTTCATTGATTTGGCACAGAGAGCCTCCTGTAATATCAAAATGAAATTGGATTTAGTTTAATTTCTTACGAAGAATACCAACATTCATAACCATAAGAATAGCCAACTATAACGTTACCCACCTGATGTATGATGCAGTGCAGTATTGGACAGTCAACGCTGCTCTGGCGGAGGAGGCCGGCGAATCCAGTGCGTTTTCCTTGCATTGATGGCGCACCATCGGTAACAACAGCTGAGAGCTTGTCAAAGCCTCCATGCTCACATACAACATTTTCAACAGCGCCGAAAATATCTTGTCCTGTGGCAGAGCCATGCAAAGATACCAGTTTCAATAACTCCTTGTGTACTTCAAATGAACTGTTATAGTCACATCGGGGCTCTCATCCAACGCTAAGGAAACATATGCAGTCATGCATGACTTGTTTTAGCTTTCCCTCAACATGATTTTGAATGTCAAAAATTCCTCGAGTCACTGTTCGACGGGACAAAGACACGGTTTCAAAATTCATAGCCATGTTGTCATCTCCCAATGCTTTAGCCATCTCGACTGCACACCTCTTCACCATTTTGCCGTCCGACAGGGGCTTCTTAGATTTAGCAAGCTCAAGGGAAACAGTATAAGCTGGCGTGAGAGACGATTCCTGTGTAGTCGTGGCTCTGGCAAAAAGTGTCTGCTGCCGGTATACTTTCCCTTTGAGGTCAGTGACGATGGGAGCTCTGGCAGCTCCTGTGTACTTGTTGTATGTGTCTTTGTGGGTGCTGTTGTAGTGGCAACTTAAATTGTAATCCTTCATTGTCGATTTAGTTTCAAGGCACACTAAACACATTTGCCTTTGAATTCTGTAAACAAATAATCTGTTTCTCATTTTGGCTGAAAGATACGGTTTTCTTGGTCCAGTTTTCTTTTTTGAGCGCTCATGTTTTTTTCCCGCATGAGGAGGAAGGCCGCGAGATCAACACAAGACAATCTGCACTTGGCTGCAGGCTTCCTAAATATGGGGTAGTACCCTCTAGCGGTGAATATTATATAATACGAATGGGGCTTTGGTTCAAATTATTTGCTTGTCTACAACTGTGAAACCAATCATTTTATTGATTTTTGTAAATTGACTCGCGTGCCGCACAAAGTGGGGGCTGGGGCTGCCAGTTGCCCATCCCTGCTCTAGTTGGTTTATAAGGTACTATGAGATATTTAAGATAAACTGGAGCCTGACCATTAATCGCTTTGTAGGTCAGGAGAAGGATTTTGAATTCTATTCTGTATTTTATCAGGAACCAGTGCAGAGCAGCTAATACAGGAGAAATATGATCTTGTTCCCTAGTTCTTGTTAATACTCGTGCTGCAGCATTTTGGATCAACTGAAGAGTCTTAAGGGATTTTTTGGGACAACCAGATAATGAGGAGTTGCAGTAACAAATGCATGGACTAGTTTTTCTGCATCATTTTGAGACAGGATGTTCCTTATTTTGCAATGTTAAAGATAAAGATAGAAAAAAAAAAAAAGAAAAAAAGGCAGACCTTGAAATTTGTTTTATGTGGGAGTTAAAAGACAATACCAAAGATCAAAGATAACACAGAGATTCCTTACGGTGGTGCTGGAGGCCAAGTTAATGCCATCCAGAGTTACTATGTCATTAGAAAATACGTTTCAGAGGCGTTTGGGGCCAAGTATAATAACTTCAGTTGTGTCGGTGTTCAACATCAAAAAGTAGCAGGACATCCAATTTTTTATGTCCTTAAGACATGCTTGAAGTTTAGCTAATTGATTGGTTTCATCTGGCTTGATTGATAGATATAATTGGGTATCATCCGCATAACAATGAAAGTTTATGGAGTGGTTATCATCCGCATAACAATGAAAGTTCCTTATAATATTGCCAAAAGAAAGCATATATAAGGTGAATAGAATCAGTCCAAGTACAGAACCTTGCGGGACTCCATAACTTTGGTTTGCATGGAGGATTCCTCGTTAACACGTACAAACTGAGATCGCTCAGATAAATAGGACTTAAACCAGCTCAGTGCGGTTCCTGTTATGCCAATGAAATGTTCCAGTCTCTGTAGCAGAATGTCCTGGTCAACAGTGTCAAAAGCAGCACTGAGGTCTAACAAGACAAGAAC
>CALSBV010012185.1:352717-372882 GCA_943590825.1 Bovichtus diacanthus | reverse complement strand
TATAATTGGGTATCATCCGCATAACAATGAAAGTTTATGGAGTGGTTATCATCCGCATAACAATGAAAGTTCCTTATAATATTGCCAAAAGAAAGCATATATAAGGTGAATAGAATCAGTCCAAGTACAGAACCTTGCGGGACTCCATAACTTTGGTTTGCATGGAGGATTCCTCGTTAACACGTACAAACTGAGATCGCTCAGATAAATAGGACTTAAACCAGCTCAGTGCGGTTCCTGTTATGCCAATGAAATGTTCCAGTCTCTGTAGCAGAATGTCCTGGTCAACAGTGTCAAAAGCAGCACTGAGGTCTAACAAGACAAGAACAGAGACAAGTCCTTTGTCTGATGCCAATAGAAGGTCATTGGCAACTTTCACCAGTGCCGTCTCTGTGCTATGATGAATTCTAAATCCAGATTGAAAAACCACAAATAAAGTATTGTTATGTAGAAAATCACACAACTGTTTTGCGAGTGCTTTCTCAAGAATTTTAGCAAGAAATGCAAGGTAAGATATCGGCCTCTAGTTGCCTAAGACCTCCCGCTACTTTAAATGACTCCGGTACATAGCCAGATAATAGTGACAGATTGATCATATTTAATAACGAGGGGTTAATTAAGGGTAAAACTTCTTCAAGCAGCTTAGTTGGAATCGGGTCTAAGAGACATGTTGATGGTTTAGATGACAAAATTGTTGAATTTATTGGTTAAGGTCGATTGGAGAAAAGCAGTCCAGATACATTCAGGTGTTACAGTTGTTTTTAAGGTTCCTGTATTAGAAGCTAAATCATTACCAATTGAGAAGAGATTTATTTCATTAATTTGGTCTCCAATCATTAGAATTTTATGGTTAAAGAAGCTCATAAAGTCGTCACTACTGACCGATATAGGAATTGAAGGCTCAGTAGAGCTGTGGCTCTCTGTCAGCCTGGCTACAGAGCTGAAAAGAAACCTGGGGTTGTTCTTATTTTCTTCTATTCATGAAGAGTAATAAGCTGCTCTGGCCTTACGGAGAGCCTTCTTATATGTTTTAAGATTATCTAGCCAGACTAAAAATTATGCGTGACTTTCAGTATTTGCATGATAGTCCAATATGTTGCAAATATGTCATCGCCTCTAATCCTCTTCAACCCTTTACAGTAAAAACAGAAGTTTGATGAGCTGAGAGACGTTGCTTCCTGTGAGGCACTTCCCAGTCTTCCACAAGATCGTATTCTGCTGTCTACTCTTTCTCCTTCTCGGTTGTCTTTGTTACTCTCCCTGTGCTCAGTTTACGTCATTCCAGACGTGTTATTTATTCTGAAATGTCTAGCATTAGCGGTAGCCTCTGTGACTGCTGCTCATCTTAACTCTCTGTGTAGTCTATCGTACCTACTTAGCCTTTCTCCCTTCATTGCTAACTTGTAACCATGGTTTGTGTTGAGTGTATCTGCTCAAGATAAGTGTCCTTGAACTAGAACAGCATCTAGCAGAGTTTCTCCCTGTTTGGCAGCATAAGGATTGCAACAGGACACAAGATAAAGTTTAAAAGCAACGTCAGTGAAATTAGATATAAAGTAACCACATCTTGGTCCAGGGTCTATATAATTATCGAGCACTCTCTAACCTTATTTTCTTTTTAAAAGTACTGGAAAGAGTGGTGTCTCAACAACCTTCAGACCATATATAAAACGCACAATGAGAAGGATTTACCTAAAAAAAAATAAACGATGTATATCCTCATGCAAAAATAATCCCTCTCAAGGATCACTTATGACCCACTAGAAGTGTGTGGTGGTGTCTGTATCTGCATAGTCCCTGCTCTCTGCCTGTATTTTCTGTTTTCTTTTCATTTTGCTGTGTTTGGGAGGTTTCTCTGCCCCTTGCTCTGCCTCCAACAGTCACTCTTGGCCTCTTCTCCCACGGGGCTCTGTTCTGCACTGGCTGATACTGTTCACAGTGTTGCCTGAATTGGAAGTTTGGAAAGCTCCCATTAAATTCTCCAGTCTGGACAAAATTACAATGCCCTTAAGCTAGCTGGACTAAAGATCACTCAACTCTCTGGCTAGTGTCGTTGAGCCGGAGAGGAGTGGCCAACTTTGAATGTTGTGTTTACAAACCGCAATGGACTAATCCTAACCATTGTGCCTTTAAACTTTTTTTTTACTTTTTCAGAGTGCTTATAACTGGATCTCAGTGCAGCTTTTGACACTACTGACCATTGTCATTAGATCATGGTTAGTCTTTAACACCCAACCTGGAAAAACACTACAGCCAATTTCTATTTGTTATAGTTCCTGGTTCGAATTCAGATTGTGTATCTATATTATCTGAGTTTTTATAAATTGTAGTCCTTAAAAAAGTAATTATTGTCGGTGATTTTTATATTCATGTGGACATTGACAATGATATCCTTAGTACTGCGTTTATTTCCTTATTAGATTCCATTGGCTTCTGTCAGAGTACATTAACCCTTGAACTCTTTTAACCAGACCCTCAACCTTGTTCTGGCACATGACAAACATTGAACATTTAATACACTTTCATACATTCCTTTTTTTCTCACCATTATCTAATAACTTTTGAATTTCTATTACTTGTAAGCCATTAGGCAAAAATGTCTACACTCGATAGTGATATGATAGTGCTGTAGCTAAATTTAAGGATAGAAACAGTATTTAATTCAATGCCATGTTGCAATACAATAGAGGACTGCTCTGAACTTCAGTCCCTCCCAAAATTGATCATCTTGTTGATAGTGCTGCATGATAATATTATATCATTATAATTATTAGAGACACAATTCATCACCTCCTGCCCTTCACCGGTACCCAGCTGTAACAGCTGATATAGATTGCTCACCAACTAACTTTAACGATTTGTTCATCCAAGCCATCAAGCTGTCTCTTACACCCCAACCCAACTAGGCTGCTTAAAGAAGTTTTACCCTTAGTTAGCAATTCTTTACTATGATCAATCTGTCTTTATTAACAGGCTATGTACCATAGTCGTTTAAAGTAGAAGTAAACCTCTTCTGAAAAGGCAAATTCTCAATCCAGTAATTTATGCCAACTGCAGACCTACTGTATATGTAACCTTCTCTTTGTCTCTAAGATTCTTGAGAATGCAGACAGTCGCCAATCAGTTGTACAAAACAATAGTTCATTCAAGGATTTTCTGTCTTTTTAGACTTTATTACCAGTTCAAGTGATGTTGAAGCTCATGCTTATGCAAAACAAAGCGAAGTGTCCTATATATGTTGTCGCTTTAGGTTATTGATGGAGTATTTCCTACCATTATTCATATCGTTAAAACATGCAGTTATAAAGGTTAAATATTTCAAATGTGGAATGATTTCATTTGTTGAATTGTGAATAAAAAAAAATGGTAGTGGTAGTACTGTGTACTACTGTTTAGAACTGTTTAGATCAGAGTGACTAGTGCCACAGAGAAGTGGAAAGAAATCCAGAATGCAATTACTTGAGACTTTTTCTAGCACGAGTGAGATGTAAACAGTGGAGCGCCATGCGTCACAATGTGCAGTGACTCAGTAAAAAGGTTGAAAGTTGAAACATGATCTTCCGGTCATTTTTATAGAAGTTACAGCTAGTAAACATTAATTAGGCTAGTTTAATCAATGTTAATGTTGATTGATTCAGTAGTTTTTCTGACTTCTCATCCAACAACAGGTGATCCCAGATCTGAATTATGTTGGTGAGTATTAGACCAAACCAAATTTGGGAAAGAACACAAGAAGACCTTACGATGCCGTCACAAAACTCCAGGAAAAGCTTGTAAGTACATCTTGAGGTTAGGGCGATTTAACACAAATGTGTATGTCAAGAATACATCTTCATCCTAAAGTTAATATATTATAAACTATTTATATAATAAGTCCAATAGAACTCAATATATTCATATACATCTCCAATTGATTAGTTCATTTCAGTAAATAAAATATTTTGATTTGTAGTCTTTCAATCCATACTAAATGTATTTTGTGCTCATCTCTGCACTCAACCTCCAACCAAGACTTTAAGGAGAAAGCTTTGTCTCAGCTTTCTCAGCCTGATACATTGGCACTGACAGAAACCAGCTTCTAAAGCAGCATAAGGCAAAGTTTGACACAAGGGTGACATTCTGAAGAACTCCTTTATTGTGGTGCCAATTATCTTTTTCTCAATTAGGGGTTCAGTGTCTTGCCCGAGGACACTTTGACATGCGGACCGGAGGAGCAGGGGATCACGCTGTCGATCTTCTGATTAGTGACTCTTGCCCGAGCCACAGCCGCCCATAATCTCCTGCAGTGCGCTGCCACCACTAATATTTGCTCATACTGCCTATCAGACATGAGACTCAAGTCATTTGGGCCAAGTCCCAGAATACTCAAGTAACGTTTTCTTGGTCAAGTCAAGTGGAAAACCGTAGCTAAAGCAGTCAAGTCCCCAGGTTTACCTCAGTATCCAGTCTTTATAAAGAGAAAAGAAGGTATTAGGTACTATACCGATCTATATCTATCCAACATGTTCAAAAAGTATGACAATGAATTTAATTTGAATTATATTATCTATACTATACTATACTATATACTATAAATAAATGTAATCAAGCAAAAAACAAATATCTGTAATTAAAACGTATCTCATAATTTCTTGTCAATCAAACAATATTCCCTCTCTATCACTTTTTAAAACAGTGAAAAATCCAATCATGATAATGCCATTCCCACTGTGCTCACATACAGGGAAACGTTACACAGACACTGTGTAAAGCGATGCTACTGTTTCTTTTCTCCTTCGTTTTGTATGTGTGAGCTGTGAAGTGCATGTTAATTATGCACATCCACACAGAGCAGTCCTCTGTGGAGGATGGAGAGAACATACTTTGACACCAGACAGTGTGGGAGAGATGAGCAGAACCACAGATTGGTGTCAGTTATGTAAGGCTGTATTTGCACAGCATTACCCAGTCTCTTTTTATCTATTTGACATAACATTGCATCTAACGATGTTAACAAAGGCTGATTGTTTATTTAATTTTTTTTTAAGTGTGCTTCTTGCTACTATTTCCAAGTTCAATAATGATATAAGCAGACATAAGTCTGACAGTTATAGGACCTCTAAATCTAGATGTAGTTTTTGGGCTCTAGTAGTAGCACCAGTAGTATGAGTTATTAGCATTGGTAGTAGTACTGGCACAACAGAGACGTAGCTCAAAAATCTGGGCCCCATACATAGTGGGCCCCCTTTCCCCTTTTAATACAACCAGAGTCATAGCGGGAAGGTTGCAAGGCCCTTTGGGAACATGACATGAGAGGCCCTGATCACCGATATGCATACGAACCACGGTACAACACAAACTGTAGCATAGTTACATTTCAATTATGAAGCACAATTTTGTAGAAACGCATTTCATTGTGGGGCATACAAGTCCTTTACATGGAGATCACAAAATTCACAACAAGCAGGTATAAGAGTGGAAGTGTGTGTGTCGTTAACTTGTTAACATGGTGTACACGATACAGCATGGCACAACAGCGTTACTCAAAGCTAAACGACAGATATGCTCACCTTAAACAGCGTTACAGTTTTTACACTTATCTCTAACATCCTTTTGTCCAAACTTTGTCACATTTTCAAAACGCAATTAACACAACATCTGTCAAGGTGGACTGATAACATTAAGAAAATTCATGTTGTTTTCACAGAATATGCAGTCACGTTTCTAAAAGACCTAAATGTTCTTTACATACAAGCTTACCCAATGCCAAAATTATGGATCTTTCTTGTCCCATTTACAAATGCTTGCACACAGCGTGCCAGAAATGAAAAACCCTAATGTTCAAAACCTCCAACACTCCTAAATCAGTTGACTTTACTAGAAAATTGTATAGAAACCTGTCGTCTAAAGCCTAAAAGTTTTTTTTGTTTTTTTTTTAAACAAAGTGAAACTAAACAAGTTAAGTTGTGTTGCCATAAATCCTTATTTGGATGCAGTAGACATACAAAAGGTATTAAGTCTGTAATATTTACTTAAAAATTAATTAATTACACTATTTTGATTTAGAGATTATATTAAATGAATTGTTTTAACAAAATTGTATTAAAAAAGGTAAGAAATTAGACAATGCACTTAAATGTTCCAGTGTATTTTATTGCAAGGTAACACTTCAAATGTTTTACTGCAGTAATAAAAAAAAAACATCATGTTAACCAGAATTGAAACTGCTTGGTAAAAATTACCAACTTATTGGTAACTTATTTATTCAAGGAATATGAACGCACAGCATTTAACTACGTATGCTATTACCTTGTGTCTCTGCATGTCAGACCTAAACATTACGTACAAGCATACATACTGTACATATAGTACACACATATTCATTATTGATCGCTACAGAACAAGAGTCCTCATAACAATACACACCCTGGAAAGTAAATATTTGCAGAGGCACAGCTCAAACATTTTTGATATGAAATAATCTTACGTATTTTGAGTGCACTGTGCTTTCATAGGAATCCAGCTTGATGTTTTTGCCCAAAATCCTGTTGAACTCCATGAACAGAGAATGCTCTAGTATTACATTTCAAGAACAAAACATTTAGTTACATCCTTTATATGGACACTGGACTCTGATCAACTTTAAAATGTGTACTGTGCAGATGAGTGAAATAGATTTTTATTTTTTTTAAATCACATAACTGACAGTGAAAGGTTATTTGGGCAGTTTCACACTGTTGTGCATTGACCCTTAAGTGCATCAATAGAGATAAATGTGCCCAAACATTCTTGGTGTAAGCAAGGAAAGGGTGTAGTTCTACTGTAGCAGTGTTTTAACCTGTAATGTTTAAATAGGTTACATCTTTTCTCAGATATATAAACTGTAAAAACAAAGTATAAGAACCATATATAACCAACCAACTAATGAAATAGTCTTTTGAAAAGTTGGCTAAGTTACTGCTATAAATGCAACAAATCACACTGCAACCTGAACAAACAGCATTTTGAATCAGATTTGGAGGCTAACAATAGCGCTTAGCTAACCTGCCGTCACCAGTCTTCACTCACACACTCACTTTTCCACTTGTGGTAACGTCATTTATAAAAAATCTAAATAAAAAAACCCCCACAGCTTTCTCAAAGTACAGGTGAGTACAGCGCAGCCAGGATGAGTGCACCTTCCTCCGTCTGCACACGGCCCTCAAGCTCACATGGCACTGCACTGGATATTTCAGCTGAATTGTTTTACATTATATTTAAAACAAGTCTCCTGCAAATTTACACCATTTACCCTTTTGGATTAAATCAAGAAACGGCTACCTGCACTAGTCTAGATTAGCTAGATTTATGGTGCTATGAAAATGAATGCCAGTATATCTTTGGAAAGTTTCAGAGCAGGCATAGTAAGGGACTCTCAGTTCTCTCTGTTGCACTGTGCTGCTCTGTCCTGTGTCTCTGTGCGCTAGCGGTGTCCTCTTTTCGCGACGCAACATTATCAGTTATGAATTTGTCTTTCACCGCTTAAGAAATGTCTGTTTTTTGCAAACAGAACTGCTCTCACTGGAGTTGGCCTGTGGGGCAGTAAAGATGATCAATTCGCTTTTAGATGCATGTTGCCAGAAATGCACACATTTGACATTCAACAACCAAGACATGTAGAAAGAAGAACAGTAAACGGAAACTGCATTATGAAAAATACATTTAATTTTGTCAATTGTATGCATGTAGAACTGAAACATGAAAAGTAAAGCACTTTTTGTAATGCCATCAACTGTTAGTATTTTGGAAGTCGTTGTGCTATGATTGACTATATGTTCCTCTTGGATAAAAGACGTGCAAGTATTATGAAAGAATGACTTCACATCAAGTCGGATTTGCTGTGTTTTGATAGAAATGTAGAGTTGGCATTTCATGAACAAAATGTGGTTTTGAGCAGAAAATGAACAATCTGGCTAATTGTGTGATTTATTTGTGTTGCTGTGTTAAGAAAAAGTATCTAAGTATAGGTAAACGCTTGGAAGCAAAAAAAGGACTTCAAACCCTGATGCACAATTGAGCTGCACTAATTACAACCTGTAACATTATGCACAATTTTTAAACAGCATTACGCACAACAAACAGTAATTATTAGATTACTTTCACTTAAAAGCCAAATAAAATATTAACGCTTACGTTTTCTGGTCATTTTCTAAAGGCACTATCTTTGGAACTTTAGGCTATATATGCTCTCTACACACTAACTACAAAACCTTACAACAATTACAATATATTCAGATCATAAATTAATGATGTAAAAGGAGTGTGAAGGGCAGTAAGCCTGGTCAGTTATAACGACAAAGTTACATCAACCTTTTCATAATAAAAGACAAATTATACTTTACTTGCATTATGCACTACTGTCAGTCTTTAGCACCATAGAAGTAGCATAATAAAGTGGCTTAGGCTGTGTTAGTCTTAACACAGGCAATAAAATAATAAGTTATTAAATTGGTCAGATGCTGCTGAAGGGTTAACTGCAATGTGCACTTCATGTGAAATGTTGTTAACTGTGACTTCAATTTGCAAAACCTTTTGCTACAATTTGATTCAGGTTTGTGGCACTTGAAACGCCTAAAGTAAAGAAAGTCAGTGCAGTGCAAGTAACTCAAAGGAGACGGAGATAGGCAGGCTTGCAGCACCATGGAGGATAATTACATGCAAACATACCTCTTTGGGGAGCAAACTGGCAATACACACCTGGGTTTCATTTGAAAGGACAAACATGCTGCAGCTGAAAGTAATCTGCGACAAAAACAACAAAACCAACACTTTTGGATGCTGAAGAGAGGATTGATGTGGTCGAAACCGGAATACAAGCTAAGGAGGAAGCCGTATCTGAGCTCATAGTCACCTGAACTCCTCCTAATTGAAGAGCATTTGACGATCAATGGTTTTCTAATTAGAGCACCTGTTATGGGAACATTTTGAGTACTTCAAGAGCAAAAATTCCGATTTCACACATTTTTGAAATGTCTTTTTTTGCCGTTCTGTCGCAGTTTACCATGATCATCTTCATGCAGACAGTATAAAGGAATATTAAGGGGCATTTCACTGACTATTTATAGGCAACCGTGGGCGTTACATGAAGCTCGCAATGATGTGCCAAATTTCGAGTTGATTGAGATTCTAAAAAGGGAAACCGGCGTAGGACATGCATGCGCGTGTTATAAATCTGAATATTTTTGTGCTCAAGAATTTTTTATTAAAATTTTTTTTTTCCATCCATACACAACCTTTTGACGTGAATCCTAGGCACAGTTTTATAAATTAGGCCCAAGAGCAGTTGCCGCAGTACAAGTCATGTTTCTCCCCAAGCCTATTTTGGGAGAAGAAATGGTGGAGGTATGATATCATCGCAATAAAGCTTTAAATGCTGCAGTGAGCCTCATTTATGAGGTAGTTTACCTGCTGAGGAATGCCTTCACAGCAGACACCAACACTCCACACTTCCTGGGAACCAGAAAGTAAATGGGCCCTGGCTGGAGAGGGTCACTGGTATAGTGGACCTGTGACACACGACCCATAGATGAATTAACTAATGAGTGATGTGGAATTTAATCCTTATTGAGTGACCCAAACAAATTGGAAGCACCACCATCAAAAATAAGAATGGAGACATTATCATTCTTTGGCTGGTTGACAGAGTTATATAACCATGATTGCATGACTTACACTATGAAAACATGTTTTTAATTGCATTGCCAGTATTTTGTGACTGTATGTTTGATTTTGTTGGTGATGTGCATAAATAGTATAGAAAAAAAACTATTTACAATGGGCTAAGAAAATTCAAAGGTTTTTTTAAATTATTATTATAATTATTATTTTTTTTTAAACCAATCGACAGATCAAACTCTTCAAGAATGTATGTGAATTAACATATTGATACAGTTATCAATATTGTTACAGATAACTCGTATTGGGGCTTGAAGTGATGTATCCTTATCACACTATTCATCACATTCATACACCTCACCTGCTGTGCATATTCAAAACGGTAGTGGAAGGTGGTGTCTCTGCTATAGGGTGGGTTAGGTCCTAATTTGAAGCCTAGCAACACTGGCGGTTTCCTTACAGCTGGCGACCATCTCCTGGTAAGCCATACGCTTCAGCCCCACAGTGCCTGCTTTCTGAGCTTAGCTGATTTAACACAATCTATAAGGTTGGAGCTGCAGTAGATGGCAGGGTTATTATTCTGACAGAACCAACACAGGTCCGTCATTGCTCTCCCAATCACAAATCAAGTTTATTTATACAGCCCAATATCGCAAATTATACATTTGTCTCAGTGGGCTTTACAGACTGTACAGGATACGACCCCCTCTGTCCTTAGACCCTCGCACAAGGAACCTGTCACAAGGAAAAACTCCCTAAAAGAAACCCAACAATTAAAAGGTGGAAATATGGAAGAAACCTCAGGGAAGAATAGCTAAACATGAAACACACCGAGCAGGAGAGAGTAGAAGAGGGGGAGAGAGAGACAGCGTTGCTAGCTGCCAAGCTACACTAGCTAACGTCAGCAGAGCCGAAAGGAGTGTAAACAGCTGTGGATTCAGCGAAAGAGTCGCTAAGAGAAGAAATGTAAGGAGAAAGTTATAAGTGCTTGAGAAGTACTAGTGTAGGTTTTAGATAAATGACAGGTAGTTAGCCGCTGTGATCAAGAATATAACGACATTAACGGAGTTAAGCAAGAGCAGCTAAAGTACGCTACCAACAACACAGAAACGTAGGATAAACTAAAAAAACAACGCGTTTACCGTACGACGTGGATTAATTCTGAACCAGCCGGTGAGCAGCACAAAACTACTATTCTAGGTGGGCCATCAATATAAACTAATGTATCTATGTAACCATTAGCTGTTTAAAGTGATTTAGAAAGTAATAGGAAAAATAAGGAACAGTTTGGGGTAGCTGGCAGCAGGAAGGATATGAGCAGGTTGGTCAGTAAACACAAAAAAAAAAAAACTAGAGGCAGTCTTGCGATGGGATCACATCAACCCCTTTGCCAAACTGGGCCAGGGGGGTAAAGTGAGGTGGCAAAAAGCCCCTTTCCCAATTTCTACACCCTTACTTCTGGCGCTTTCTTTCATAATTAAAGAGGCATTTATTATTATTATTATTATTATTATTATTATTATTATTATTATTATTTAGGGAGGCATTTTTTCATTGTGAAGGCACAAATTTTAAGGCTGATCAAAATTATTATTATTATTTAGGGAGGCATTTTGTCATTATGAAAGCACAAATTTTAAGGCTGATCAAAATTAAAACAGAAGTTTGAACATTAGAGATTCTCAATAATGACTCAAATGTCAATAAATTAGGGCTGTTAAAATTGTTTAAGTGTCAAGTATTTCCATTCAAAGTTGGAAACAATCCAAGAAAATAAATAAAAAGAACTTTGAACCCAACTATAATTAGTGTCGTGTTCTTTTAATTTGAAATGGAGATCCATACAAATCAATTCCGGAAAACTTCTCTTCAGGTAAACGATATTTATTCGATGATGATGTGATGAGCATTACAAAAGTACGCAGCTGAGGACCGCCCCATTTCACTGTTCCACAGACCACATTTAAGTAGTTACTCTGTCTCACAGATCCACAGAACGGCCTCGATCTCTAGTTTACAACATATTTTATACCCGCCGCCTTTCAGGTATAGTCTTCTCCCATTGGTTGGCTGGGGCCAGGTCCTATTGGCCCCCTGTTGGCACTTAGGCGTGTCCCTGCCTCTCAGTGCTTCTCTGCTCCAATCAGATCTTCTGTCACCCTTTTAGGAGGTGTACTCTTCCATTTCACAGTTTACAAATATTGCTTCTTATTTCACAGTAGATTGGCCACTAAGTTACTTAATTCAGTAACATCTTGCATATCACATATTACATCTAAATAAGGACACAATAAGGCACATTGTAACAGTATACATATTGATTATTCTCACATTAGTTAATTATTAGGAGCAAGTTGGGGTTTAGTATCTTGACCAAGGACACTTTGACATGCTGACCACAGAGGCCAGGGATCGAACCGTTGATCCTCCGACTGGTGGACGACCACTCCACCTTTTGAGCCACAGCAGATGAAGACCACCTTGAGGTCAATTCTGATGAAGATTTTGATTATGAACCATTAGATGAGGAAACTGCTATTCCTCCAAATGAGACATTAATGTAAAAAAATGGTGAAATACAGTGGTCCCAATAGACGCGAGGAAACACTGTCGGCAACAAACATAATGAAGGCAGTGCCAGGGGCCCACCAGGATGGCAGTGACTCATGTCACAGACATCAAGTCTGCTTTTGAGCTGGCCATTCTCAATTCAGTACAGAAAATCATTCTAGAAATGACTAATCTGGAAGGGAGACGCGTGTCTGGGGAAGAGTGAAAGGAGCTGGACGAAAAATTTCAACATCAAGGAAATGTATGTTCAAATAATTTTTTCTCTATGAAACTTCTTCTGCTTGGCTTATTTACTGTACTAAACATGTGATAGAAAAATTGTACATTTCATGCATTTGCTACCCCCCCTGCATCAACATATAACACCCAGGGTCTTCGGGCCAATTTGAACAGGCCATTGAAAGTGGAGGCTAAAAGGGGTCAGAAGTGAAATTTAGACCATTACTTTTCCTTTACTCAACATGCTGCTACTTACCTCTATCCCATTGTTACCGTAACTCTTATATTATATAAGATAATATAATATTTATGTTTAGTACTACCTATATTATATGTTGCCTTTCTTGTTTATTACTTATATTATGCTGCCTTTTTGTTTATTCCTCACCTGCACTGTCACTTGCTGCTGTAACGTAGTACATTCTCTCTCACACACACACACACACACACACACACCTTTAGGTAGGTTTTGCTACTTTTTTGCTATTTTGCTATATAAAGGAACACTGAATGCAGAAAATATAATCCCAATAGGATCGCTGTGACTCGAATCACAGACATCAAATCTGCTTTTGAGCTGCTCATCCCTAAATCAATCAAGACGATCATTCTAGAAATGACTAATCTAGAAGGGAGGCTAGTATTTGGGTAGAACTGGACGGAGATAGATGAAACACACTTATAAGCATATTTTGGGCTTCTCATACTGGCTGCCATCTATAGGTCAAAGGATGAAGCAACACAGAGCCTGTGGGATGCAGAGACAGGCAGGTCCATTTTTTCGTGCAACTATGTCTCTAAACATTTCAAAATGTTGTCCAGAACAATCCGATTTGATAATCGTGCAACACGAACAGGAGACAAGCTGCCAAGTGGTTAGAGCGCCTTCTACTGTTCTACAACCCAGGTCCTAATGTCACAGTAGATGAGAAGCTGGTGGCATTTAGAGGCCGCTGCCCATTCAAGTATTACATGCCTTCCAAGCCAGCAAAGTATGGCATAAAGATCTGGGCAGCAACAGATGCCAAATCCAGCTATGCATTGAACATGCAGGTGTACACTGGAAGGCCAGTTGGAGAAGCCCCAGAAAGGAACCAGGGCAAGAGGGTCGTGCTTGACATGGTGCAGGGTCTCAGGGGTCACAACATCACCTGTGACAATTTTTTTTTCAGGAGCTTCTGAAGAAAAAGTTCACAATGGTTGGAACTGGTGATCAAGAACAGGGCCCCTCACTCCTCCACGTTCGTTTTCACAGACACCACAGCCCTAGTGTCTTACTGCCCCAAAGAGAGAAAAAATGTGTTGCTCATGAGCACTCTCCATAAGAATGCTGAAATCGGCCCCAGAGAGGACCATAAACCCAACATTATTCTGGACTACAATGCCACCATAGGGGGGTGGACAACCTGGACAAAGTGACGGGGACCTACAGCACCAAAAAAATGACTGCACACTGGCCTTTAGTCATCTTTTATAACATGATTGATATATTGGCCTACAACGCCTTTGTCATCTTTATGGAGATCTTCCCTGAGTGGAACAAATCTAAACTGTCCAAAAGGAGTCTGTTCCTTGAGCAGCTGGGGAAGGCACTCGTTGTCTCTCATATTGAAAGGAGGCAGTACATGCCAAGGACCCCAGCCGCTGCAGCCACAGTGAGGGAGATCCAGGAGAGGGATAAAAATGTAAAACATTTTTCTTTTTAAATTACTATGGTAACATTACTTAGCTAACATACTTTACTTAAACGTAACAATTATTCGTGGGCCCACACTCACCAAAAATAAAAAAGTGGTCCTGTGCGGTGCGGCCAACCGAATCCAACTCCGGGAGTAAAGGAATAATAGTCCACCTCACTGTCAGAAGTAAGCGGTCCAAACGAAAACCCGCAGGCAGCGGAGGTGAAATCCTTCCCGGGCAGCTGTGGCGGCCTTTGTTGTAGCTGTTGCGCACTTGTTACGGTAGCTTAGCCGTTAGCACTTCCATATCAGCTCAAACAAAAGTTACATAAAGCTCGAACACTTAAACAGGTCTGCTGGCGTTGACATAAGCCTACAATTTACATAACAAACAAATATTGTCACCATAATAACGATGTAGTAATACGTCTGCTTTTCTGTCTTGCTCTTTCGCGAGTCTCTAGTCCCTTTTCTCCTCTCTGCGTAGCTTCCTCCCGCGTCTTTCTGACCTCGACCAATCGTCAAAGGCTGTGATATCTGATAAGTGCGTCATCCAATAAAAGAAAATAGCTCTAATTTAAGGTATACTCTGTTCATTTTTTGGGCATAACGACTGTTTATTATCGTTTGCATTATTTCACTTGTTAATTCATATACATTTCACACTTACATTTGTTTATGTTTAAAAGGCACCTGAATCATTCATTTGGTCTTCGTTACACTAAATTAATTTCAGTTTAATTGCCTTTCCTCATTAATTTTGGAATAGGAATAGAAGGCAAAATAGAGCTGTTTTAAGATTATCTAGCCAGACTAAACAAGATTCTTACACCTTGGTGGAATGTCATTTCCTTTCAAGTTTTCTCAACTTTAGTTTTAGTTTGCGGGTTAGTAGAGGAGCAACAGAGTCGAGTGTCATTCGCAGTGAGGCTGCAGCTCTATCAACCAGGTGATTCATTTGGGAGGGACTAAAGTTAGCATAGGTGTTACATTGATATTGTAACATGGTAATGAATTAAGTGCCAATGGAATCACTTCCTTAAATTGAGCTACAGCACTATCAGATAGACATTGAGCGTATCATATTTTATAAGGCATTGTAAACTGTCCAGTAACAGGACTTCAAAAGTCATTAAAAAACGGTCTGATAAAAGAGGATTATGTGGACGGACTAATAAATGTTTAATTTCAATACTATATGCCAGAACAAGGTCCAGGTTTAAACAGTGAGTTGGTTCATGTACATTCTGAATGAACCCAATGGAATCTAATAATGAGATTGTGGGCTACTCCTGCCCACAGCCAGGTAAAAACGACAGGGGGAAAAGAGGGATGTGAAGCACAGGGAGTGTTATTAAAGGTTAAGCCTTTTCAGGTCAAAGTTTCTCCACCCTGCTTGGCTTCCACAATCTGACGAGATCAGGCATGTTCAGGGTGGTGTGGCTGTCAGCTCTCTACAGTGCCTACTGCAAGAGAGAGCAGAACCAGGTTACCAGCATGGTTATATTGTGTCGCTGATTACCTGATTATGACCAGCTGTCCGATCCCCAGCTGAGCACCCCACTCTGAAGTTAAAAGGCTGTAATGCCAGATACTACCGAGTGATCCGGGCGTTGGCATCCTTCATGCGGTGGAGCCACTACAGCGACTAGAGGGTGAAGGCACGTCCCAGGAGATAATAACGCAGGGCGCCGACCGCCCACCGTATGGCGAGGCACTCTTTTTCCACCGTACTGTACCGCGTGTCCCGCTGAGCCAGCTTCCGATTGATGTACAGCATGGGGCAGTCGACCCTCTCCACCTCCTGGGACAACACGGCCCTGTCAAAAAAAGGGAGAGAAAAGTCAGGGGAGAACAGCACTGGCTTACCACAGAGGGCCCGCTTTACCTTCTCAAATGCCAGCTGACACTGCTCCGTCCACTAGACCGGATCTGAGGCACCCTTCCGAGTCAGGTCAGTCAGGGGGATGGTCAGCTCAGAAAACGCTGGAATGAACCGCCTGTAATAGCCTGCCAGCCCCATAAACCTCCTGACCTCTTTTTTTGTCTTGGGCGCCGGACAGGCTGCAATGGCTGCGGTCTTTTCTACCTGTGGCCTCACCTTCCCGCCGCCCAAGTGGTATCCCAGATACCGTACCTCCCTCCGCCCAACCGCACACTTCTCTGGGTTAGCCGTGAGCTCTGTTCTCCTCAGGGACTCGAGCACTGCCCCCACCTGCTGCATATGCTGCCCCCACGTCTCACTGTGGATGATGACATCATCCAGGTAGGCAGCAACATATGCAGAGTGAGGTCGCAGCACCCGGTCCATGAGCCGCTGGAAGGTGGCTGGGGGTCCAAATAACCCGAACGGAAGTGTCACAAATTGGTACAATCCGTACGGAGTGGAGAATCCAGTTTTTTCCATGGACTGTGGAGACAGGGGAATCTGCCCTTGGTTAAATCCAGTGTCTTTTAAAAATGAGCTGTGCCTAGCCAATCCAGGAGTTCGTCGACCCGGGGCATCGGGTAAGCATCAAACTTGGACACCTCATTAACCTTGCAGTAGTCCACACAGAACCGTACTGACCCATCGGGCTTGCGCACCAGCACGACGGGGCAGCACAAGTCACTGTGGGACTCTTCTATTATGCCCATCTCTAGCATAGCCTGAAGCTCTGTCTGAGCAATTTTCCTCCTGTGTTCAGGCAGCCTCTAGGGCCGTGACCGCACCGTCACGGCCGGGGGCGTCTCTATGTGGTGATGTGCAAGAGTTGTGCGCCCGGGCAAGAGGGAGAACACATCGGCAAAAAGCCTTTGCAATGAGGCAACTTCTGCCCTCTGACTCGGTGAAAGATGGTTGTCACAAGAGACTGGGGCTGAACGCCTCTTAGTGCTTCTCTGCTCCAATCAGATCTTCAGTCACCCTTTTAGGAAGTGGTGTACCCTTACGTTTCAGTTTATAAATATTGCATCTTATTTCACAGTATGTTGGCCACTATTAGGCGTAGTCACTTAATTCAATAACATTTTCATATCACATTTAACACTTCCAAAATAAGGACACAAAAAGGCACATTGTAACAGCTTATATATTGATTATTATCACAAGGCACCCTTACAGTTTTCCCCACTAGCCTATCAAATCCCGCCGAATTGGTTCCCAGGATCAGGGGGTGCGTGAGGCGAGTACTAACTCCAGCCTTAACTCTATGCTTTTTTACCTGAAACGAAAGTGTGAGGGTCACCACCGGCAATGCCCCAGGCCGAACCAAGCGCTGGTGGATCAGGGTCTGAGTACAAACAGTCCCACAGAGCCTGGTGGATATCCCGTGTATACATACTGGTACACGGTACGTCCCGTCCAGACCGGGGGAGGAGTCTGGCGGCCACCTGCCCAACCTCCATCAGCGGACATTCCCGTCGGGAGTGGCCCGGCCGACCGCACTGCCAGCAAACCTGCCCTGGCACTTAGCAGCACATAGCCTGGGTCCTGGGGAGAAATACAACAAGGGGGGAGAGTTAAAAGGAAAAGGAGATGGGTGGGCAGGAGCAGTGCCGTCAGTAGAAAATGGAGTAGGGAAGGGCAGCAATGGGGCAGTAGGGATCGCCCTGGGCTGGACCCTCCTCCCCAGCGCTGGAACTGCCGGGGGTTGGGCTTCCGCCTGCAGGCTCAGCTGTGGTAGGGAGAGATGGTCGTCCGCGAGGACGAACACGGCTTCAAGGCTGGCAGACTGGTGGCACTGGACCCAGTTTGCGGTGGAAGATGGTAGCCCTGCGACGATCTTCTCTAGCGCCACCTGCTCGCTTAAGTCCTCCGCGGAGTTAGTTCCCGGCTGGAGCCAGCGCCTGATGGTGTAGAGGAGCTGCTGCGCGAAGGAGAACGGGCGCCCAGTGTCCTCAAAGGGGAGGCTCCGGAGCTGGCGGGCTTTCGACCACCCACATGCTGCTGCCGTGCCCTCGAAGATGTCGAGGAACGCCTCAGGATCGTCTTCCGCCATCATCTTCTTCTCTTCGGCCGGGCCGGAGGGCTCCCTGATTCGCCCTCCCGGGTGGTCAGACACTGCTGACTGCAGCGGCTCCCGCAGGAGCGCACGACCATCTGGCCACTGGCATGCCGCGATGTCCATCAGAGCCTGGCCGGTGCCCTCCTGCATAGCAGCCAGACGTTGAAACACCTGTCCCAGCCGGCTCTTCCCCTCTTCTGTCATGTCTCTGTTCAGACGTCACTTGTGGGCTACTCCTGCCCACAGCCAGGATAAAAACGAAAAGAGGGATGTGAAGCACAGGTAGTTTTATTAAAGATTTCACCTTTTCAGGCCAAAGTTTCTCCGCTTGGCTTCCGCTATCTGACGAGATCAGGTGTGTTCAGGGTGGTGTGGCTGTCAGCTCTCCTCGGGCCTACAGAACCAGGTTACCAGCATGCTTATATTGTGTCGCTGATTACCTGATTCTGACCATGACCACACCCCCACTGCCACAGAGATAAATGCAGTATTAAGGCTTTTATTATCAACGTCCACATGAATATTATATATTATTATCCACCTGCAATAATTTATCTGTTTTAAGGACTAAACTCGATAAGAATTCTGAGAATTCAGATAAAAATTCAGAATACACTATAACAAATAAGATTGGCTTTATTGTTTTCTATGTTGGGTTTGAAAGAGTAAGAACAAGGCTTTCAAAAGAAAGCCAGGTTTCAGTGAGACAAACTAAATCCTTCTGATTATCTGATATTAAGTCATTTACTCATCCAGTTTTAGATGACAACAATCTGATGTTTAAGAGTCCACATTTAATTGTTCTATTCAGTTGCACTTTTGCAGTACTGCTGTTTTTTTATTTTCATTTTTTATTAGGTTTTTATTTTCTCCTCTTCTGTTTGCTATTGATTTGATTGATTTCAGTGGTCGTAACAGACACAGTCACTATGGGGATTTGAGTGTGTGACTGCCCGAATGGAAGCACAGAGAAGTGTGTAAGACTGCAACTCATTGATTAGGTCCACTAATAAACTTTGTAATATTACTAGATATGAGATCCGCTCCTTCCAAAGCAGGATGAATGCCGTCACTCCTAATCAGACCAGGAGTTCCCCAGAAAGTCCGCCAATTATCTACGAAGCCCACATCATCATCCGGACACCCCCATGACAGCCAGCATCGGAATGATGACATGCGGCTAAACATCATCACTCGTTAGATTTGGCAGGGGACCAGAGAAAACTAGAGTCCGACATTGTCTTTGCAAAACTACACACCGACTCCACGTTAATTTTAGTGCACTCCGATTGACGCAGTCGGGTGTCATTACCACTGACGATCTTACTGTATCTACGTTTAGCCTTAGTCAGCAGTTTTAAATGTGTTTCTATGTTGCCCGCTCTAGTGCCAGGAATGCACATGACTATGGTCGCTGGTGTCTCAAACTTCACGTATCTCAGAATTGAGCTAACGATAACCAGACTTGGCTTCTCAGCAGGTGTCGCTGAGTTGGGAGAACCGGTTGGTGGTGAACCGTGGGAATCTGCTGACACTTCTTTCAGACAGTCACCCAGTCTCCCGGGTGCTCGGGACCTGCCGGGGGACAGCTAACAGGAGCTAACTCTGGTCGGCCCGCACCGGCTACATGGGGCTTGCTAACAGCTATTGTAGCTAACTACTGACTTTCCATGGTGGTCTTCAAGCCCTCTAAAACTCGCCTCCAACCCTGAATATAAACTACATGTACCATTATCACTAAAGGAGGCAGAGGAATAGCTAAACATGAAACACACTGAGCAGGAGAGAGTAGAAGAGGGAGACCCCTTGGCTTCCCTTGCTCAGACCCCGCCAATTTTTTAACTCAACCTTAATTTTTATCTCAACTACACATCTGTAAATTTTCATGACAGCATTTTGCATGGTTGAAATGTTATTGCGGTAAAAACAAATTCCAGTGAAGAAATATAAACACCTGGCAAAGGACTCAAAACCTCCTCTGTGGTAGTTCCCGCTACAGTAGGTGTCTCCAGGAAAACATTTTGTCATAGTACAGTATCCATCCATCCATCCATCCATCTTCAACCGCTTATCCGGG
>CALSBV010012185.1:341112-352317 GCA_943590825.1 Bovichtus diacanthus | reverse complement strand
ACCCGACCCCGGATAAGCGGTTGAAGATGGATGGATGGATATATATACAGTTATATATTTTTTATCTACTAAGAAAGATCATAAACTATAAGAAATTATCCCAAATGTAAATGAAAACATATACACTCACACACTTCTTCAGACCATTAGCTGTGTTTAGCATGTTCCACAGCTGAAATTCCATCAGTACAATCACAGTCACACTTTGTGATTCTCTCTTGAAGGCTTTTAATGTGAAATTGAAATTCTCAAGTTTCATTTTAACACCAATGTGTATCAGAGTACAAGCTTTTAACCTTTACATACTGTATATCAGGGCTGAGATGATAATTGTACTTTCAGCATGTATACTGATGATTCAGACATTCAGTCAGATCAGTGTGAGTGATAATCTGTTTGTGAATGCACTGCTCATGTCCTCCCTGCGTTTTCCTCAAGTGTCACCCATCAGGCTGTCCTTTCTACACCTGCACCAGACTGTGACCAGTGTCTTTTGTTTGCATTCTTTATTAAATGTATATCATCATATATTTGCATCAGTGTGGTATGTTTATATCCCTTTAAGGATTCCATCTATTGCAAGTCTCTCTCTATGCACTTTCACTCGACATTAAACATAATGACATTCCATTACAGTCCCACCAGTGACCTTTACTGTGTTGGGAATGACAAAACAATTAAAGAGCAATCAGCCACATTCACTGTAATGAAAATTAATTTCCCTGTTGACTAAGAAATGGTTGTCTCGTCCTCATGTGAAGAAACGACTGTTGCTTTCTATACATTTAGCACACTGACAGTAAACACTGCATTTATCTCAGATTGACACTTAAAATCAGGTTTGGATTCAGGATCCACACAGGGTCATGTGGTTTTTATCATACCAAACTCACCTTCTCTCATTCTCTTTTTTGTTTGAGAAGTTAGTGCAGTAGGTTGGTGTATACGAGGCATGAATACAAGCTATGGAAACAGGCCAGCTTAGTTTGGCATGTTCAGCTCCTGTTTAAGGGAATGTCTGGCAGCACTATTGAAAACCAAATGTCTGTGTGTCCAGCATATAAATACTAGCAGGCTCTCTGGGGGAGGCTTATAGTGAGGCAGAAAAATATATTGAATAGGCTGCGAGTCCTATGATGCCAGCAAAAAACAGATTAGTCTGTATGGAACTCGGAAATCACTTCACTTAAAGGTATGCAAGATACAAAAAGTGAAATTCCTTGATTAGTATTCTTCAAGTGGCCTTTTGGCAACTTCCATTTACCGGGAGTCTCCCCGCCTCCACCTGTTTCCTGATACGGTGTGTCTAGAATCCAATGTAAACAAGCCCATTCATTCTATTGCAGTGTATCACCGAGAGATGGTGCTTCCTTTACAAAAACACATTTAAACCAACGTGTGATGGCCTAGAGTACATTTGGGAATTATTTTAACGGTGGTGCTAAGCGCAAGGGGTTAAAACTTATGAAGAACTTAAAGCTTTGGTGCTTATGGAAGAGTTTAAAAACTGTGCCTGAGAGAGTAGCCACTAGCCACTGCAATTCTTGCTGATCAATATGTACTCACTCATAAGTATGTGTTTGGTGGAAAGTCTTGTGTGCCAGCCAGGTTCGGTGACAACAGGTTCAAGGACAGTTCAGCTTTATTGCTACTGAGGAGTTAGACTTATCCGGTGTTGATCCACCTCCATCTCATGACCTTTCCTCTCCTGGGGTAGAGGCTGGCGAAGTCAAACCTTGGTCCTGTGTCTCTGGCACGTCAAGAGCTGGTGTGTGAGCAGGAAACGGACCCTGACTTGTCATTGTTTTTTGAAAGTGCTGTGTTGCCGTGAGTAAAAAGTATGTCTGTGCCTCAGGGGTATTTTGTTAAACACGGCGTGCTCATGCGTAAATGGACACCACTTTATGTTATCACTTTAGTGTGTTAACACAGGTCATGGCCCTGTTAAAACAACCCTGTTACATCCTGAGTTTGGCTCATGATCATCAGCTTGCTGGCCATCTTGGTGTAAATAAAATGCGATGTTGTGCTATTTCGTCTGGCCTTGCCTAAAAGATGTGGTGCAGTATTGTAAGTCATGTCATGTGTGTCAGGTTGCTGGGATGCCATACTGCATTATTGTATCAGATCCCGGCTGTTGATGAGCCTTTTGTACGGGTAAGTGTTGACTGCATTGGTCCCATGTAGTAAGTCCGATAATAGGTTTTTGCTATTATATCATATATGCAACAACACGTTTCCCTGAAGCTTTACCACTGCGGAAAATAACTGCTCTGATTGTGGTTAAAGCTCTGGTCAAGTTTTCTCTGGGTTGCCAAGGGTCAAACTTCATGTCACAGGTCTTTGCTCAGGTTCTCAAGCAGCTTGCCAATGAGTCACGTTCATTTGAGTTGCATCTGGAGTTGCAAAGGGCGCATGAGCGGTTTCATCAGACACTCCAATCACTGTTACTTGCATATTGTTTGGAATTTGAAGAAGTCTGGGATGATGGAGTTCATTTGATGTTGTTTGCAGTGAGAGAGATTGTACAGGAATCCTTGGGATTTAGTCCATCTGAACTGGTATTTACTCATTCTGTACATGGCCCATGGAAGCTGTTGAAGAAAAAATGACTGGGTAAAGCTCAGGCCCAGAATTTGCTGGACTTTGTGTGTAGCTTTCTTTTCAAGCTGCACCGTGCTTGTGAGTAGCAAAAGATAATCTACAGTTGTGGTCAAAAGTTTACATACACTTGTAAAGAACATGTATGTCATGGCAGTCTTGAGTTTCCAATCATTTCTAAAACGTTAGTGATGGAGCACATACTTCTTTGTCACAAAAAACATTTGTGTAGTTTGGTTCTTTTATGAATTCATTATGGATCTACTGAAAATGTGACCAAATCTGCTGGGTCAAAAATAAACATACAGCAACATGAATTATTAATTCTGGTAATGTAGAAAGTTGTGTAAATCCAATTAGCTTTGTGGCATGGCCTCTTAACTTCTTGTGAATGATTATGATTGACTACAGCTGGTGACTTCTGGGCCCATTTAAATACGGCTCATTTGATACAATCATTAGACTTAGCTACAAATGCTACAATGGGAAAGTCAAAGGAGCTCAGCACAGATCTGAATAAGCGAATCATTGACTTGAAAAAGTCAGGAAAGTCACTTGGAGCCATTTCAATGCAGCTACAGGTCCCAAGATCAACTGTACAAACAATTGTTTGTAAGTATAAAGTGCAAGTTGTGTCACTGCCACGATCAGGAAGAAAACGCAAGCTATCCCCTGCTGCTGAGAGAAAATTGGCCAGGATGGTCAAGATTCAACCGAGAACCACCAAAAAGCAGGTCTGCAATGAATTAGAAGCGGCTGGAACACAGGTGTCAGTGTCCACAGTCAAGCATGTTTTACATCGGCATGGCCTGAGAGGCTGCTGTGCAAGAAGCGGCACCTTAAGGCTCGACTGAAGTTTGCTGCTGATCACATGGACAAAGAAAGTTCTGTGGTCAGATGAAACAAAAATGTAGCTGTTTGGCCACAATGACCAGAAATATGTTTGGAGGAGAAAGGTGAGGCCTTTAACCCCAAGAACACCATGCCTACCGTCAAGCATGGTGGTGGTAGTATTATGCTCTGAGCTTGTTTTGCTGACAATGGAACTGGTGCTTTACAGAAAGTCAATGGAATAATGAAGAAGGAGGATTACCTCCAAATTCTTCAGGAGAACGTAAAACCATCAGCCAGATGTCATGATCTGGGTTTTTGTGCTTCCTGTTTTATTTAGTTGGTTCATTCCCCATGTCTAGTTTTCTTCCTGTCTTTGTGTTTTCCGTCCTTTTGTGATTGTTTGCCCTTCCTTGATTTGATCCTCCTGTGCGTAATCACCTTGCCACCCTTGTTTCTTTGCCTGCCCTTTCCAGCTGTGTCCCATTGTCATTAGTGTCTCTGTGTATATATATCCCTCTGTTTCTTTGTTCCTGGTCAGTTTGTCTTCAATGTTTCCCACATCTTCCATGACTCCTACGTCTTCCATGTTCCTAGTGTGGTCGTGCATGCTGTGTATCCTGCTGTTTCCTACATCTTCCATGACTCCTACATCTTCCATGTTCCTGGTGTGGTCGTGCATGCTGTGTATCCTGCTGTTCCCTCATGTTCCCTTGTGCTTCCTCGTGCCTTCCCGGTTTGTGTTTTTGTACCTTTGTTATTTCAGTTTGTTAAATAAAGCTCGCCATTTGTCATCAGTCTAAGTGTGTGTTCTGCGTTTCGGTCCTCCCCTTTACCTCATCCCTGACACCAGAAGGTTGGGTCTTGGGCACAGTTGGGTGTTCCAACAGGACAATGACCCAAAACAAAAAAAGCAAATTTAGCTGAACTGCACCGATTCTGTCAAGAGGAGGGGCCAAAGATTCAACCAGAAGCTTGTCGATGGCTACCAAAAGCCCCTAATTAAGGTGAAAATGGCCAAGGGACATGTAACCAAATATTAGCATTGCTGTATGTATATTTTTGACCCAGCAGATTTGGTGACATTTTCAGTAGACTCATAATAAATTCATAAAAGAACCAAACTTAAAAAAATAAAAGTTGTCAATTATTGGAAACTCAAGACTGCCATGACATACATGTTCTTTACAAGTGTATGTTAACTTTTGACCACAACTGTAAGTGTTGTTCAAAAGAAGATGAAGAGCTGGTATGACAGAAGGGTTGGGAGCCGAGTTTGTTAAAACCATACTACGAGCCCAAGGCTAGGCCTGGCTGCACCATGTTGGCTGTGTGGCATACGGTCTTGCAGCTGCCAATTCCGTTGTCTCTGTGGAGCTGTCCAGTGCTGATCTTGGTAAGTCTGTCTCTGCCTGTGTTGTGTCTAGTTCTTAAAGTGGCGCTGACCACTGTGGTGGGGGTGGAGGATGATGTCGTTCCGTCTAAAGCAGTGGTACAGGGGAGGGTACAGGACTCAGAAATGTTCACCAATCTTGAATCTCACTTGCCTGATGCACAACATGCAGACATTGTGGAATTGATTTTGTATTTTAAGCCGCTGTTCTCTTATGATGATGCACAACTATCCTGCAACATGACATTGATTTACTGTATTTGACTCGCCACCTAATAAACAGCACAGATATCCTGGTAATCCTGATAAGTGTTTTTGTTTTAAAATAAGAGGTTGAGTACATGCTTCAGCACGGGATTGTTGAGCCCAGTTTGAGCTTGTGGGGTTCTCGCCTTTGTTGATTGATTAGTCTGATTGGTTTTGATTTTTGAAAAATTAACATCTTGACAAAACCTGACTGTTATCCTTTGCCCAGGATAGAGGATTGTGTTGACCGTGTTGGCAGTGCCTCGTATGTCACTAAACTTGATTTGCCAAAAGGCTAAGGAGATTTCAGCCTTTATAACAGCTGACCATTTTTTGCAATATACTGTGATGGCTTTTTAAATTCGCAATGAGCCAGCTCCATTTCCAAGGCTGTTGAATATTTTACTGTCTGGATTCCTGGAAAAGTCACATCAAGCAGATAAGGAAGGTGCTTGAGAAATTGAGTAAAGTAAACCTGACACTTAACCTAGCAAAATTAGATTTTGGTCATTCAACCGTGATCTATCTGGGAAAAGCCGTCAGCCGAGGTGGCGTGCGTCTGGTCCTGTCCAAGGTGAAGGGGATCCTGGCATTCCCTGTTCCTGGTTCCAGTTTTCTCGGTGTAGAGCATGAGGCGTCTGGTAGTCGGATGGATCTCCCGTTAGCAGTAACCACGTTATTTTGCCGAATCCCCACCAGATCGTCAAACTTTTGGTTGCTGCCGAGGCGTTAAACGTTTCATGGCCGTGGTTGAAACCGCTTCCCCTCTGCCCACCTTCCCCTCAATGACTGGAGGTGGCGAGTTACGGCCCGGAGGTGTGGAAGCCTTGTTAGGGCTATGTTGTCTGAGTTATTTCAAAGGTACTTACACTAAGTGGGGCAGGGAGACCTGGGGATGACACACCGATGAGGTGCGAACAACAAAAGGTAGACTGTAGTGCTCATGAAATGTGTGGGTTCACTGATCAAACCTGACCAAATCCAAACAATACAATATAAAAGCAGTTCACATAATTATCAAACATGTGGACATTGTTGACGAGAGAGACAGAACATAGTGGGTTTTAAGAGGTGCTAGGGAGGGGTTAAATTTTGTGCGTTCTCAATAAATAAAAAGGTTGATATTTAAGAGGTTGGACAAATTTTTCACAACTGAAAAAATTTAATCATTCCATGAAACTGGTACGTAGTTATTAGTGCGATCGAAACTATGTAAAAGAATGTTTTAAGTGTCTTTTGATTGTTCTGTGTGTACATGTCCAGGGACTGCAGATGGAAATTAGTTTATAGCTAAATCTGGCATAAATCTTCTCTTCTTTTTGATAATATTTTTATGCATGGTCCTTCTTTAAAAGAATAATAATAATAATAAAAATAATAAATTGAGTCCCTCTGATCTTTTTAAGAGTATTTTATAAATCTATTTTTAAAAGCTTTTTATATCAATTGAAATATCTCCTTTAATAAAACGCATACATTTTATCTTCTATCAGAAATTGTCTATTGTCTTATTGTCTTTCAGTTGACACCACCCATTTTGTCATGTCCCTAATGGCCTTCAATAAAAGTGTACTTGGGATGTGACTAATAAAATTAGAAAAAAGTCTATACATTTTCACAAAAACATGTATTTTTTTCAGTAATGTTTTTTATCTTAAAAAATTCATGATTATTAATTAAAATCACTTAAATTAGTTTCTTCAGTCAACATTTAATCCTGTTACAAAAATAATTTTCCCCCCATAAAAAATAATGAACTTGGCTTCCCTGTAGCTCACATGATAGAGCGGGCACCCAGGCAGATTTCATAGTCCCATGGAAGATCTCTATACATCCCAAACACAACAACATTTTCTATCGTCCCCAGGACCGGGACTGCCCTTGTTCCAAATGCCCATTATTCCAAAACCCCAATTGTCAGAAAAATGTTCCATTGGACCCAGAGCCCATTTGTCCGAGAGCCCGTTATCCCCAAAACAAATGCCTATTGTTCCAAAGGCCCATTGCTCCGAAAATACACACTCCCTGCAACAAACAGAAACACACATTGCTAATTATTATGCAGAATGACAGCAATATTTATTTTCCTACTATGGTGAGGCATGACACGTTCTACACTGTCTCTGATTGGTTAATACTTGTTGCCTTCTTTGGTTGGGTTGGTTAGGTTTAGGAATTAGGAGTGAGATTAATTAGGGCTGGACATGCCTTTGCTGTCATACTGGATAATAATTAACCATATGTGCTTTTTTGTTGCAGGGACAATGTGTATTTTCGAAGCAATTGGCATTCGGAGCAAAGGCCATTTGTTTTTGGGACAAACAGGCTTTTGGTCCACCAAAATGACTGGGTTGAGTGTAGAAAACTATTAGAGAACAAGTAGTTGTTGAGGTTGCATGTGATGTTTTTCAATCATATCCATTTCTCATCATTATTTAATAAGTTATATATATTTTCACCTTAACTTTGGACTCTGTATTGTATCTTATGGTTGAGATCAGGGGTTTCAGCCATGATAACTACCTACACCTGGGAAGAGAGCGAGAGAGGAGAATGAGGTGTTAACTAATTTATTGATTTTGTGTATAGTCAACATGTGGAGGGAAAGAAAAAGAAGAAGCAAAAAAAAAGAAGCAGGCTGAAGAAAAAAATAGAACCATTGACAGGAAAAACAAGAAGAAAACAAACAAACAAACAAAAAAAATACAAAAAGAGGTATGTTTAAAGAAGCATTCCAATTTAATGCAGTCAAAGGTGACTGAGCTAACAGCACATTGTCCCATGAACCCCAGAATCAGGAGGACATAGTTTCACCAATCACTAAATAAAAGCATTAGTAACAAATGTCTGCAGGCCACCAAAGACAGGAAATTACAACTTATGGCAAAAGTGACAAGAGCAAGAATAAAATACAGGTTGAAGAGATTTACTGAGGATTCTCTAAGCTTTTCAACTAAGCATTGGCAACAAGAGCCTGAAAATTTGAAAGGAAGAAGACCAACAGGTTCACTGATTCGAGAAGAGCCATGGAGCGAATATGATTCTCTAAAAAGTGGACCATTTTTTTTTTGTGGAAAAATAAACCTGCACAGAGTGAACACCAAGAAATCTCCTTTGTGTTTTGTGAATCATCTTCAGGTCAATTCTGCTTTATTGAGGTTACTGGTATCTCACTTTAGCCTCAGGACTTTAATTTCTATTGGTTACATAAATTGGACCTTTAAATATCAGGTAAAGAGAGTTAGACACCACGGATGTTTTCAGGACTGCTCCAACAGTCTGGATGAGTACGCAGAGGCTGTGACGTCCTACTTCAGTTTCTCTGAGGACCGCTGTATACCATCACGCACCAGGGTGAGTTACAACAACATCAAACCCTGGTTCACAGCTCAACTCAGACAGCTAAGGTTGCAAAAGGAAGATGCTACCGTACAAGGTGCCACACAGTGATAACCATTCACACACACTCACACACCGTTGGCCATCGGGAGCAATTTGGGGTTCAGTATCTTGCCCAAGGACACTTCGACATGCTGACGGCAGAGGCCGGGGAACCACCAACCCTCCGACTGGTGAACGACCACTGCACCTCCTGAGCCACAGTCACCCTATCAGGGGCAGTGGGCATCAACGACAAGGTCTCAGACTATTAGGCCTCCCATAGACATCTGTCTCTATGCGTTAGATTAAGGCACATGTTGGACTATTATCCCTATACATTGCTCATATTCTCTTCACTGTGAACTATTGCACATCCCTGATTAATCTTTCTGCACATCCTGCACAAAACTGTACAGTTCTCTCATTCTAAAATACAGTTATATTGTACTTTATACAAACTAATCTTTCACAGTGGATTTCAGTGGTCCAGTTGTCAAATGTGTTGAGCACACAGGAGGTCATATCTGTGTCTGCCATTTCATATGCACACCATAATCCATCATCCTGCCAGACTTCACATTTGGACCATGTACCATGTGACAGGAATTTGACAAATGGCATAAAACAAGGGAAAAGAATAAGAAACCAGAACAAATGCAAAAAGATTTCAGCTCTCTGGGCTACAACCTCTTATTATCTGATGTCCTTGTGTGTGTGTGTCAATGTGTATTGTTACAGAGGAAGCGGACAACATCTACTCAGTGTGTGTGGTTGCTGTGTGTTATGTGTACTGTTGAAGAGACACTGTAGCATCAGCAGGGATGGAGGATCTCACTCTGTTTGCTTCATACTGAGAGGCATCTGTACATGAATACTAATGCATGTTATGCATTTATATGCATATGACTCTATAGATGTGTCTGGATTAGTGGGCATAGGCTTGTGCTTCCATATAAACTGACGCAAGCCAAACAATCTTTATACAAAGAAGTCAGCATTTACACAGTGTAACATGTCATATTGGATTTCACAGTCTGCACACCCACGGGGACTGCCCATTGTTCCAAAGACCCAATATTCAGAAACCCCAATAATCAGAAAAACGTCCCATTGGACCAGAAGCCAATTTGTTCGATAGCCTGTTAACACGAAAACAGATGGCCATTGATCCGAAGGCCCATTGCTATAAAAATAAAGAAGCTCCCTGCAACAAACAGAAGCACATGGCTAATTATTATGCATAATGACATCACCGGACAGTCCTGATTTTTTTTTCTCCTACAGGCAAAGGTATGACCAGCCCTACTCAGACTCGACTGGCTAGTGCTCACTTTTGTTGGTTAAGTTTAGGCATTATAAGCAAGTTTGGTTCGATTTAAGTTAAGATGAATTTGATGATCATTAGATTATAATTCATGTACATTGTTGTTGGGATTATTATTATTATTAATATTGTTTGAACTTGATCATGTATTCACGAGTCACGTTTCCTGTCAGCCGTGTGTTTAAAACGTCCATCAACAGTGCAAAAGTATCAGCTGATCAGGTAACAGGGACCGGTAAGGAACGTGCTCTTGCAATTGTTCCGGTTCAAGTTAAAGCAGCAAAAGGAAGCAAGTCTATTCAAACCTATGCCTTTCTTGATCCAGGGAGCTTGGCTACATTTTGCACTGAAAATCTCATGAACCAGCTGAATGTTAAAAGGACAAAGAACAGAAATTCTACTTTGCACAATGGGACAGACGCACTGTCAAAAGCTATGAGCTCACTAGACTGGTCGGCACCTAGATGGAGGTGGATTTATTGACTTACGCCAATAGAGGCATGTAAGTTCCAAGGACAACCCAGCAGACGATGCCTCACGTGGATTTAATATTGGACCGTTCTTGGATTCTACCAGTTGGCGGAACGGCCCTGACTTCCTGTCGAGAAAGGAAACGGAATGGCCTGCAGAGCCAGAGGATCTTGGCCACATCCCTCCAAACAATCCAGAGATAAAAAAGGACATTTCTGTAAATTGCTTGAGAATGACAAACTGTACAACCACCAACCTCATTGAACCCTACTATTCATAGAAAAATCTACAGAGAGCTATTGTTTGGTTGTTAAAACTAAAAAGACTCCTGCTGCTTCAAAGTAAGAAGGCAAAATAACTTGTGACCTATTTCAAAGCAACAGATGGAAAACAACAGTTATCAGTGGAGGACTTGGACCAAGCAAAAAAGTCAATCAATCATTCTTTACGAACAACAGCGCCACTTTAAGATGGAACTTGTGCTTCTGAGAAAAGGAAAGGCAGTTTGAACTGACAGCTCCATACGCAAACAAGATCCCATTGTCAATGAAAGTTTTCGAAGAATTACAGGACGGACAAATAAATCAGTTTTGCCAGTAAGCTTGAAAAATCTGATTGTCCTTCCCATAAACTACCATATATACAAGCTGATTTTACATGACATTCATCAACAGGTCAGTCCCTCATCACATGCTCATAGTGATATTTCTGTTGTATTGTCCTTCTGAAGAGATGTGAGCGTATTTGTTCTTGGTGGGCTTCCATGCTTTTACCATTGGACAATTACCCTTCTGCTACCAACAGTGTGACATGAGGAGTGCATTTTTTGTGCATTTTATATATATATAAACACACATATATATATATATATATATATATATATACACACATATATATATATATATATATACACACATATATATATATATATATATATACACACATATATATATATATA
>CALSBV010012185.1:237335-256112 GCA_943590825.1 Bovichtus diacanthus | reverse complement strand
ACATGCACATGCACATGCACATGCACATGCACATGCACATGCACATGCACATGCTGGAACTCTTGTCATGAATAACGAAGACGAACTGGCAACAAAGGACAAACAACACACAGACTATATACACTGGGAAGTGGGAGGGGATAACAAGACACAGGTGGAGACACTAATGAACAGAGTAGAGACAGCTGGGGACAGGAACTAGAAACAGACACAAGAGGGAACATACAGTTAACAAAATAAAACAGGAAATACAAACACAAAACATCTAACGAACGGGACGGGACCTGATACATGTGCACCAATAAATTTTTACTCATACATTCACATTTACAAATAAAAACATACACTTGCATTTAACCATGCATACATAATAAAAATCCATGTAAACAACAAAATACAACACAAATACTGATGATATCTACTGTAACCTAAATTGTTGTTTCAAAGACTGTTTCAAATGTCTCCAGAATTTCTCGAAGACAAACAGGCAGGCATCATAAAGTTCTATAAAGAAAGTCTTGGCTTCAAGGGTTCGGCGCAGTGGAGCAGAAGGATGATGTCCTTTTTTTAAAAAATCCATTGAATTGCACCGTTTATACCAAACTTACTTGTGGTTCCTAGAGTCTCTAAAAGTACAATGGGAGCCAGAGCCTTCAGCTATCAAGCTCCTCTACTGTGGAACCAGCTCCCAGTGTGTGTTCAGGAGGCAGACACCCTCTCCACATTTAAGAGCAGACTAAAGACTTTTTTCTTTGATAAAGCTTATAGTTAGGGCTTGCCTTGGACTAGCTCCTCGTTATGCTGCTATAAACTTCAGGGGACTTACACCTCTCTTCTCCTCATTTCCCTATCTCTCACTCTCTCCTCCTCTTCCTCTCTATCTAGATGTGTTCAAGACCCTTAAATGCATCCTACTAACTCATCATCTGGGCCATCATCATCCCCGGAGTCTGTGTCTCTCATCTGGCAGGTTGCCACTATTAAAGTTTACGTCTGGATCATGAATCGTGGCTTCGCCTTTTTTCCTGGTCCTGCCTGACGCTCACGCTAATATATATATTATATTATATTATATATATTTTTTTGGGAGCCACCAGGAAGTTTTTTATTGACATTCTCCTGGATCCATCTTTTTAATGTACGATCACATCATTATTTCTGTCACATAGATTGTCTATGTTGTATTTTTAACTATGTTGTTTATCCTGTACACACGTCATCTATTACAGTCTGTCCGTCCTGGGAGAGGGATCCTCCTCAGTCTCTCCCTGAGGTTTCTTCCATATTTCCCCCACTAATTGTGGAGTTTCTTTTAGGGAGTTTTTTCTTGTGCGATGCGAGGGTCTAAGGACAGAGGGGGTCGTATCCTGTACAGTCTGTAAAGCCCACTGAGACAAATGTATATTTTGTGATATTGGGCTATATAAATAAACTTGATTTGATTAGCTAAATTAAAAAGGCTCCATGTCAATGTGTTATGTTTCAAAAATTACATAGCAGCAACTGGCCATTGTTATTTTAACACTTTAGAAATGAAATTGACCTTTGCAATTTTATTGTGTCATGTTAGTACTTGTGTGTTCTTTAGATGGCCTATTTTCACTCATGAACAGTTCTCTGGAGCACACTAACTATTATGTAGTTGATTAAAATTTAACCAAGCATGTGTTTTTACCTGTGCAAAATATTGCACTCTTTCGTGTGTATGTAAAATGTGTACTTTCTGTATTCACAATGTATGTCTGTCTGTGATTTGAAGAGCCAGACAAACACACCTCTGAGACAGCAGGATGTGCAGCTGTGTGCTGTGGACTCATAGTACTTAGCATACAGTAAGAGACACAGGTATCACACCTGTAACCAATAACTGTGAAATAAGACCTGATTTCACAGTTATTGGTTTCGTAACTGGAGGCAAGGATGTACTGTTATGATAACACATGAGATGTTTAGTATGAGTCCAAAAACCAAGCACAGAATAAAAAAATAAAGTTTTTACACAAGCTTTTGTTCCAATGGCAGCAACTCTATTGTTAAACTGTATTTCAAGAGTTTCCATTTCGCTATACAGCTTGACTTTTCATGTCAAATCACAGCTGTATAATATTGTGTAAATGTATTTTTAAAAAAAACAATAAAAGATTTTAACAAATGTTTGTATTTTAGGACTTTCACTATATTGTCACTGACATTTAGTGCAGTATGCACACAGCAATTGAGCAATAAAGACAAATCAATCTTGGCATATAAAGGCCCGGCACACTCACACAGGGTTTACAATTACACTGGCTGATTACTCCTCGTCACTGCTGAAGCTGGAAGGAGCTATGCTGGGAAAATATGTGATGTCACAAAAAGAATATCAAGGCAAATGAAGAGAGCTGTCAATCAAACCTAGTTATGCAGTAATGAGAAAGTCTAATCAGGTGACATAAGTGAAAACACATTTATAGGTGGACCTTGGGTGTCTTTAAAAGTCCTTGAACTTGCAGGTATAGTTCTTTGTATAATAAACCTCAAGACTACAAAATAAACCTTGAGCCATGATGCAGTGCAGCAACTCTTTTTCTCTCTCTTGCTTGTTTATCAGGCTTGGTTTCCTTTTACTAGATTTGATTAGCTGAAAGGATAGTGATAGACTTATATTTATAATTAATTTGCTTTATTTCTTTCTTAGTGCAAATATGATGTTTATGAAAATTGAAATTAAATTCAAAAGAAAGGAAAAATGTTAGAGTAAATAGCATTGTATAGTGTTAACATTTCAAAATGAATGACAATTTCCCAACCGAGTGATTTATTTTATTGTATTTATTTTTCTTTCAAGGCTGATGGGTACCTGGTGGGCTGCATGATGAACATTGTGCATATCCCAGATTGTGTTATTTCCCTAAACTAAAATAGAAGAACGTTTTTATAGATTTGCTAACTATGAATAAAATAACATGATTTTATTTCCACATTTTATGTGATTCATTTTATGATTTTTATACAGTCAGAGTAGGGCTGAAAAATTTAAAAGAAAACATTATATGGGTCATTCCAGAATTGGAGGACAATTTAGACATCAACACTTTTGAAAAATGAACCTTTTATTTTATTCTTTTTTGTTATGTATTTAGGAGAAACAGATAATAAAACATCAAAAAAAGTGATTTGTCCAGCTAAGGCATCACATGTACACTTTTTATTGTTTTATTTGTTGTGTGCCATGCTTTGTGCAACCCTGTTACAAATATTCTTCAATAAAATTCTTTACTATTAACTAAAGAAAGTGACATTTACATTAAATACTCATGTAGTTTTGGATAAAACTGGTTTAATATTAATTTAAGTAGCTTTTTAAATCTATCTTGCCCAACTTTTCAATTGTTACACGCTTCTTTTTACCAATTTCAGTATTTAATTTTAAATATTTGCCCAAATACATTATGCATATAATTACTCAAACTATTAAAAGGACATTAGTTTAAACTTTTGTGAGCTGAGAAAATTATTTAAGGTTATTTTAATAGAAAATTATATAGTAAGATGGTTGAAATTAGTAAGAGTAAGTAAGTAAGTATGAGTAACAGGGTTGAATGGCTACATTACTTTTGATTGTAGATCATGACATTAATGGGACAAATAAATACTCAGGACCACAGAAATGTTGTTTGATAATATTTTATATATATTTTCCAATGAAGGATGAACATTAAGAGTATCAATGATACATAACAAACATGTCAACAACAACAAGGATATGGTCAAATATACACAGGACAAATATAAAACATTGTAGTATTACAGTATGCTAACAACCTTGCTTAAAAAATAATGAATATTTAAAAAAATAGTCATGAACTGACAAATATTAACTAAATTGAACTTGTCCCACCCTGCTGCAGCACTCATTCACTTTTTGTGGCATTCCAGAGTATTCCATACCTCCCTTGCAATAGCCATGTGGCGTGATGTAACGTTCTCTGGGGGAGGAATAAGGGTCAGCACATCCAGGAAGGGATACCAATGAAAATCATCCACCAATGACCAGAAAAAACAGTTTGAGCCCACTTTGTGCAAACATTTCACCTGGCAGTGGGTCTCATTCACCTCTGTGATGATCCCTGGGTAGATGATGTTGTCATACACCAGGGAACACCATTTGCCCACAACCTGTGGGCTGTGCCACTGCACCTCTTCTGGTGTGTTGTGAATGGGGCCTTCTGTTGGGTCATCTGTGGCAACAAAGGTGAAGCACTTTTTTTGGCAATCACATTCCAGATTCTCTTTTGCCGAACACATACAGCTGACGTCGCAGGTAGAGAATCTTACCAGGTGAAAGAGTGACAACCTGTGAAGCCTCATTGTATATGGTACGGCTGGGAGGTCAGATGGCATTTCTTCTACTGCATCCTCCACAGCTTGCTCTGGAATGTAAAACTATTTTACCTTTGATTACCCCTCACTCAGAGCTTGGTACAGGGACAATGCCGTAGGGATATCAACTCCTCGGCTGACAAGCATGTCAGCCCTCCTCTTTAATGTGCCACCAACAGCATCTAGGGCACCTTTCCCATGGCTGGCTTCAAACTAGTTCCATGTTCCACTTGTAAACCCTTATTGCCAAAGGTAAAAATTGCCACGCTACTTATACTGTGTAAAAGGACCATCGCTAAAAAAAATTAATGGTTGTCACATCTGGCCATGTCTCTCGAACTTCGCTCAGGATGGGCTCCAGGTGTTGCCCCCCCCCACATAGTAAAGCCCAGTGTGCAAAGTGCAGGTGCTGGTGCAGGCAACTGTACTTGCAGCCGTAGTTTTTTGAAAAGTCCACATGGACTACACATTGATTTGCAGCAAGGTTCAGCTTCAGGGCCCGTGAGAAAGCATATAGCTGCCTTATGTTGAAGAGATGCCGCCAGAACTTCTGGTGAAGAATGGCAAATTTTTCCACTAACTCTCTTTTTTTTTTTTCTCTTTTGTCACTGTTTTGTTTTTTTTACAGTTGTGATCCTACTGACATCATCGCGTGAGAAGAACAATCTCACTGTTGATCTCAGCGTGACAGCTTTCCCCTTATGTTTGTTCCTTTGGTACCTGCAGACATTTTCATTTGCAAATGTTGTCCACCTCCTCCTTGAAAATCCAAAAACCTCTTGTGCCAAACTCTGCAGCCTGTACTTCTTTAGTATTTTACTGGTGACTATTTCTGAAATGACTTGTCTGTCACTCTCTCTTTTTGAATGAACATACTTGTTACGTACTTCCTCAGCCACTGCTGTATGGAACAATAAGGTTCTCCTTAGGGATGTGCCTGAGATTTTCCCAATCAACTTGTTGACTTTTGCTCTGGGATTGGATTGTCATTTTTCAGTCGTTGGAGGCGCTTTTTGTATTTTTCTGCCCTCTGTTCTGCTTTTCTCAACTGATCGTTTACTTTCTGCAGCTCACGGTTTAATTTCGTTCTGGTAGTCTTTCTCTTTCTTCTCCCAAGATCACGTTTCCCAAAAGAAACATAAAACATTATCATAAATATATTGTCACTTAACCATTTCACCTGCATGGACATTTTCACAGCATCTTGAATTTCTCAATAACCTGAATTTATACATGTCCTGACCTTGAGGTTCCAGGTTTAGGGCTGACTGGAGGATCAGGGCTGACTGGGGGGGTGTTTAATCTCTCAAGTACCTTTTTCCTGGCATTACTCCTTATCTGCCTCTCTCCATTTTTTACGATGGGCACGCTGCTCTCTCACTCCTGTCTTTTCGCGTTTTCTTCTTTCCTGTTTCTACATCTTTCCTCCACTTCTTCTCTCACGCCTGGCACGATAATGCCTTTGCTTTTCAGCAGCTCTCAATGGTGTGCTGGAACTATGTAGAAATCAATTTTAAAAAGGCTATTAACCTCTTGATCTAACCATGATTTAAACACATTTGTTCTTTTTGAGTTAATAATTGTTAAGAAAATGGTAAGTAGTTGCAACCTTAACATGCCTAGGATACCCGGTGGCAATAAAAAAAGGAAATTCATACTGTGGGAAAATACAGTAATACATTTAAAGCATTATATTACTCAGATTGGAGGGCTTTCTGGTGACACTGGATTTTGTAACTTTATCAGTTGGTGTTGATTTTTTTGGAATCGGTGCAAGTAAGGGCAGGCATGTTGCTGGGGTCTTCTTCAAGTTATCTGTGGTTGCTTTGCTCTGCGGCTGACCAGGTACCCTCACTCTGGACACTCTATGTGATTTCAAGCTGGCATCTCTGGGGAGTAGTGCAGGCTTCCCTTCCTCTTTAACCAAAAGGAAAGGTGTGGTTAAAGGTGGTAGATTTTTTCCTAACTTTCTTCCAACACGTGGGAGTGGGGGTCGGTGTTACTTAGAAAACGTGTATGAAGGGGTTTTCGAAAAAAATAAACCAATAATTGGCCAAGAGTGAAAATTCACAAAACTTTCTAAAGCACTTTCTAAACAGCTAATGGAGATACATTAGTTTAAATATTGATGGTCCAACTAGAATAGTAGTTTTGTGCTGCTCACTGGCTGGTTCAAAATGAATCCACGTCGTATGGTAAACGCGTAATTTTTTTGTTAATCCTACGTTTCTGTGTTGCTGGTAGCGTACTTTAGCTGCTCTTGCTTAACTCGGTTAATGTTGTTATATTCTTGATCACAGCGGCTAACTACCTGTCATTTATCTAAAACCTACACTAGTACTTCTCAAGTACTTATAACTTTCTCCTTACATTTCTTCTCTTAGCGACTCTTTCGCTGAATCCACAGCTGTTTACACTCCTTTCGGCTCTGCTGACGTTAACTAGTGTAGCTTGGCAGCTAGCAATGCCGTCTCTCTCTCCCTCTTCTACTCTCTCCTGCTCGGTGTGTTTCATGCTTAGCTATTCCTCCGCCTCCTTTAGTGATAATTGTACATGTATTAAATGTAGTTTATATTCAGGGTTGGAGGCAAATTTTAGAAGGCTAGAAGTGCGGCTCACCACCATGGAAAGTTAGTGGTTAGCTACTGTAGCTGTTAGCAAGCCCCCTGTAGCCAGTGCAGACCGACCAGAGTTAGCTCCTGTTAGCTGTCCCCCGGCGGGTCATGAGCAGCCGGGAGACTGGGTGAATGTCCGAAAGAAGTGTCAGCAAAAGCCACCAACCGCTTCCTGTTTCTAACAGGTTCTACCAACTCAACAACACCCGCTGAGAAGCCAACTCTGGTTATCGGTAGCTCAATTCTGAGATACGTGAAGTTTGAGACACCAGCAACCATAGTCACGTGCATTTCTGGGGCCAGTGCACTGAAATGAATGTGGAGTCGATGTGTACATATGCAAAGACAATGTCGGACTCTGTAGTTTTCTCGGGTCCCCTGCCAAATCTAACTAGTGTTAGCCACATGTCATCATTCCGTCGCTGAATAGAAATAGAAACATTACACGTGGACTCTTTTAACATCAGATCTTTGTCATCTAAAGCTGGATTAGTAAATGATTTAATATCAGATCATCAGATTGATTTATTTTGTCTCACTGAAACCTGGCCGAGACAGGAAGAAGATGTCAGTCTAAATGAATCCACTCCACCTCGTCATATTAATACTTATTGAGTTTAGTCCTTAAAACAGATAAAATAATTATTGTAGGTGACATTAATATTCATGCAGACGTTGATAATAACAGCCTTAATACTGCGTTTATCTCATTATGAGATTCCATTGGGTTCAGTCAGAATGTGCATGAACCAACTCACTCTTTAAACCCTGGACCTTTATCTGCCATATGGTATTGAAATTTAAACATTTTTTGTCTGTCCAAATAATCCTCTTTTATCAGGCCATTTTTTAAAATAACTTTTCAAGTCCTGTTACCGTTACCTGTTACTACAAGCCATTAAGCAAAATATCATATGCTCGATGTCTATCTGTCAGGGTCACATACCTGGACAGATGTTTGGATACAGAACTATGTGGTTGACTTTAAAGCAGAAATATGGCCTCTGTGTTAAAAGGAAAACGGGAACGTGAATGCTTCGAGAACTGAACCCACCCTAAGATATAGGTTTATTAGACGCACATACTATTCCATAGGTCCAAATTACTTGTGGCATTTAGACGAGTATGAGAAATAAAAACCTTTTGTTATTGCAATATCTGGCTGTAAAGACGGTTTCTTCTGCAGAATCATGTGGCTCAAATGTGGACCAACAACTGCAACCCTGAAGTAATAAAGAACAACTTTATTAACTGAATTCGAAGTGTTGGCGTAATTCCCATGAGACTGCGCACAGCCTGTGCAACAGAGGATGTGACTATGGCTGCTGTCCAGTGCACTCTTCAACATCACTACAGAGATTACTGCACCGGTGGCAGTTTGGCTCTTCTATGAGTAACCAGATTCCTGGTGTTCAATATTCAGAAAACATAGACATGTAGCTAAACAGTGTATATTTCGTCTTTTAACATATTTCCTTGCTTATAGGTTGGTTTCATAAAAATTGTTAACCGTCGGGGACAATGGTATGCTCTCGCTGACATCATAGAGAGGGTACGACTTTCGACCAGTTGCTCTTACATCTCATGTGATGAAGGTGCTGTAGAGGCTGGTCTTGGCCCACCTTAGACTGCAGCTAAAATCATCACAGTTTGCCTACCAGCTTCACCTGGGAGTGGGTGCTGCCGTCATCTCCCTGCTGCAGGGAGCTCACTCGTACCTGGATGGTTAGCATTGTGGGAATCACATTCTTTAGATATTTCCAGTGCATTGAACACCATCCTGCCGCTGCCACTGAGGGAGACGCTGCAAGCGATGAGGTCAGACACGTCCTCCATCTCCCGGATTACCGACAGGCAGCCCGCAGTTTGTTCGGCTGGGCAGTGTTCTGTCTGAAATGGTGGGTGGTAGTACTGGAGCTCCACAGGGGACAGTGCTGTCTCCTTTTCTTTTCATCTTGTACACCCCAGACTTTCAGTAGAACTCTGGGTCACGACACTTGGAGAATTTTCCTGACAACTCTGCAGCGGTTTGGTGTATAAATGGATGGAAAATCATCTGCTTCTAAATGGCCAAGGCCGGGGAGATGGTGATCGACTTCAGAAGGAAGAGGACGGCTTCACAGTCCCTGTGTATTCAGGGAGAGGATGTTGATGTACTGGAGGATTACAGGCACCTGGGTGTTTTATTTTTCTAGTGTTGATATGTATATATTTACTCTGTGCAATGCCTGATAACCTGCTGCTGCTGTAACACAATAATTTTCCAATTTGGGATCAATTAAGTACATCTACTGTATCTATGTATATCTATCTAAAAGTAACAGTATTATTAGCTAAATGTATGAAGCAAAATGTTGTGGCGTGTAGGCCTAAATATAGGGGGATGAACCTCTGGAGAAGAATCCAGCCCCCCAGACTTTCCTCCTGTCATGGTGGAATTCCTGATAAGCTGTGTTTGAGGTGTTTTGCATTTTGTAGTTAATACAAACTTCTTAAAAAGATAAACAAACCTCAATTACTGTATAGATATATTTCCAGGGGTTTTAAATGAAGTTTTCATATGCCCATCCATTTATTTTTCAGTGAAATCTATGTCCAGATGGGCTAGTTAATTTATGACACAATGGTCCATTAACCATCTGTAGTGTCCTTTTTGCTTTATTCTCAACATGGCAGGAAGCATCAAAGCTGTTCCTCGCAGTGAAGGGAATAGTTTGGCTCTAGATGGTACAGTACCTTCACAGAGACGTGGCCCTGAGCCCTCACAGACTGGACAAGATTATGAACCAAAGTCTGAGTGCTTAAAGGAGGGACAGTGGAACTGAGCCAACACTCTGCATTATCATCAATACATAATTTGAGAATCTGGAACCTCCAAATGTTTGGCATTTTGCTTGAAAAATAAGATTGCCCGATTGTTAAAAGAGTGGCCAAGTAATTGTCTTTCAACCAACTTAGCGATGGATCGTCTTCAATAGCAATGCTCATAAATGGCAATTTCATCTACAGCTGGAAATTGGCTGATACCTGGACTGCTGTTAATATTTCATATTCCACTTATAGTTCAAATCAGGATTTTTTTCAGTTAGTATAAAAAGGGGCTGCTGTTGACTACCTTGTTAATTGCTGTTTGATATACTGATGAAATTAACTTATCTTTATTGGGTCTACTTTAACAATGTTGTGTTTGCACTTGCCAAACGAAATCAGCATGATTCAATCAATGCAATCAGTGTCATTCCTCCATTTTTTTAAATATCTGGAATAGAATAGTTCTTTTAATGAGAGCTTCTAGCCAACTCGAAGTGGGAAATGATACAACTTTGTGTTAATTTATGAAAATGATTGAATGGAGATAAGAAAGTGTGGCAGTGGGGGGTGGGGGAGTTACAGAGCCGGCTGCTGGTGGAGAGATGGGAGTGTCTCAGCTGGAGGTCAGACATCTGGAGACAATCAGGTGATCAGTCACATAATATAAGTGTGGTGGTAACCTGGTTCTGTTCTCGTGCAGTGGGCTGAGTCCTGGAGGAGGGATGTGTGTCTGTTTGTGAGCCCTGCCGCAGGTTGTATGAACAATAAAACCTGTTGTTTCTACACCTCTCCTTCTGTCATTGTTACCTGAGTGGGGCAGGAGTCTCTCACAAAAGCTTGACAATATGTTTGAAAATGTTGTGACAAAGTTAATAAATCTCCATAAAACAACCATTTGAAACACTACAGTTTTTATTTAGAAAACATTATGAGGTATGGCCACTTGGCACGCGTATTGGCCATATTAATTTTTGTGGCATATTTTCAGTAATGAATACTAGAAATTTGTTTTTGAGCATTATAGTGTTTCTGCACACATCCCTCATTTGAATAAAGGGAAATACCGTAAACTCCACTAAAAGTACTGTACTTCTAAACATCAAAAGAGGCAATCGATTTATGACAATGAGTGTAATCTCTTGTCATACGCCAGGAAGAGCTCCTCCTATCTCATCATCTGTCACATTCTTCACATTTGCATAGGAAAACCAGGTTGTTAAAGATATTTCACAAAACATAAAAACTATTTTTTATTTATTTATTTTTTGTGTTTTCGGAAATATTGTTGAGTCATTGAACACACCTTGGTCTCCATGGCTGGAGTTGGCCAGGCTGCTGTTCCACTACTTTATAATCAAAACAGGCTTGTGGAAAGGTGGGAACGCACAGCTGAACAGGGACACAATGGCAGGTTAGCAAAATTCCATAAAAAAGCACAAAAAAAGCAAAAGCACACTTGATTGATTCCATCTCATTCCCACATTTATCCGTCAGCTTAAACTGCAGTTGGTGAGTGATTGCCTGTGGTCCTGGCTACTTTCACTGCAGAGACAAGTCCATGTAAAGCAAAAATAAATGTGTTCAGAGATGTCACTCCACAGAAAAATGTGTCATTACCCACCGTGCCAAATGGGGCTATAATAATTAAAACGTGCAACTCTTTTAGACTTTTCAAATGTTACTGGACCAAACTGATCTAATTGGGATAATGGACGACTGATTCAAAACTATTTATCCACCATTTTACGGCTGCAAAAGTAGCAACGGTGCAGACTACAGCTGAGCATATGACGGAAGCACAAGTTAGTGAGCCCAGTAAAAATCTAAATCTTATGTGGCAGAAATGGACTACAACTGCATTTCGTTGTGCAACCCTCCTTTGCAGAATGACAATAAATGATCCTTAAATACTTGAATAAGCACAATGCTAATGGGCTTGTTACCTGTGGATCAGCTGTCTTCAACATGGGTGATACAACAGCGGCTTCCATGCATTTTGAAAAAACCCTTTCACTCTACATGGTGTGTCATGGTTTTCTCGACTTCCTGTTTTATTTTGTAAAGTTCTTTCCCCTTGTGTCTTGTTTAGTTTTACTTCCTGTCTGTGTGTGTAATCACCTTGCCATCTCGTTACCTGCCCTCTCCAGCTGTGTCTGTCTGTCATTAGCTTCTCTGTGTATATATTCCTGTCTTGTTTCATTGTTCCTGGTTGGTTCCTTGTCTTTGACTCCCATCTCTTTGATCCTTGTGGTTCCTCGTGTTTCCTTGTTCCAGCCTGGTTTGTGGTTTCAGTTTTTGCTTTTTCCTGTTTGTTTGTTTGTAGTTAGTTGTTTTTGTAAGCTTTTTTTATATAATAAAGCTATCTTTTTGTTAACTTGCTTCCTGTCATCTGTGTTTGGGTCCTCCCCGTTGCCCCAACCCTGACATGGTGTGTAGGAATGATGGATGGCAAATACCATGAACCTCCATTTATAAATCCCCCAGTCTATGCGTGGGAATGGGGCATACAATAGTGTTGTGCTTGTGTATCCTTTTAAGATCTGGCCCCTGGTTAGCAGATATTTACTCTTTATTAACAGACAAACCATCTAATGCAGCTCCATGATGAAGCTTGATGTGGAGATTTGTAAAATGACGGCAATGCCACTGTATGTTGGCACAGAAAGAGGAAATACCTGTCGTCAAATACAATCCTCCTCATCTCCACCAAATCAATCGCATAGAACAGCAGTTATTTTTGCTATTCTTCAAACTGGGTAGAGCACACACACACACACACACACACACACACACACACACACACACACACGAGGGGGTTGGTGTGGGTTTGCAAACCGATGCATTGTATTTGTAATTGCTCAATGTGCAGCCACAGAATAATGACACTTTTCCGATATTAAACACCCTTGGCAGCCGAGGACAATAATAATAATAACAGCAGAAGCAGCAGAGTGGGCTATAATAGCAGCGTGAATTAAAGACAGCAACGGACAGTTAAATTCTTTTCAGGGTAGAGAGAGTGGGAGGAGAGGGATACACTGCACACCTGAAAACTCTCAGCTTTTTGTTTACCTTATGTCACTTTATGATTACAACTCGCCAAGTTTAACATTAGTGACGCTTTGTGTAAACACATTAGAAAAAGCTGAGACACTCCACTGATGCCGTAGACGTGGTTGTAGCAGCAGAAATAAACAAAGTGAGCAAACTAAGAGTTTACAGATACCCATTTGGCCATTACAAAGTGTTCAGTAGAATACAGGAATCGAAATTATTGGTGAAGGTCTATTTCAGAATGTAAAAAAAAAAAAAAAATGTAAATGCACAGTATGTATACCAAAATGTTTCAAACATATGGCTGAATGTTTAAAGCTGGGTTAGGCAGTTTATTTTTGACGTCATTGTGCAAAAACTCCACAATAACTTTTATTAGAATGTAATTCAACTGGTACCCCAAAGTAGGCAGTTTTCTGGAAAAGGTTTGAAAATACAGTCCCAATCCTGTAGCTCTCCCCTCTCTGTCCTAAGCACCTCCGACCAGACGATCATGGGCATATGTACGCTGTTTATACAGTAACCTGTAAGAGTACTAGTCAATTACAAAAACATCATCTTTCATCCAGTAACCTTGCTTCTTCACTTCCAGCAAACTTCAAGGAGAACAATGAGGGCAAAACAGCATCACCAATCTCTTTTAACCGCAAATACTCTGGGTGTACAATTCCAGGGGAAACACTGCTAGACCATACATTAAGAGCATAAAAAAAATCTATCTGAGAAATCAGGAGGCACAAAAACACTGCAAGAAAGTGTGAGACCTATCATATAAATACATCAAACTTATTGTCCGTTCTCAGTCAAATAGAGAATCACCACCCAAGTGTGGTCCGTGTGTGTTTGTGTCTGTTGTGTGCTGTAGAGAATTATGGAAAGCAAGAGCCAGACAATATCTGTTGAATCACCTGCAGAACAAGCGTTGAGGTATAGGTTTGTCTCAATATACATTTTTGTGAACAGATCGACAATCCGTGTGTGATTTGTAAATATAAAATACCTTCCACAAATATAAAACAGATCTGCAAATACACAAACACATTCCAGAAAATAAAATAAAACTATCTGAAAATATGTTTTAAATGAAAGGCATTTGTGGAACAGACAAGATGAACTGGCACAACCAAAGAAGGGAGCAGAGACTAAATACACAAGGGAGGAAAGGTGATTAGGGACAGGTGAAACTGATCAGTATCAGAAAGTTCCTCTGGTATCAGCAGGAAATAGACCCAAAAGCACGACCCAGAGAAAAAAGGGGTTGAAGTTAAAGTCTTTTAAAAAAGGCAACAACAAAAATAACTGTCCAAAAATAACTCGACAGTACCGAAAACTTGACTAAACATGCATCAAGTGACTGGGCAAGAACACAAGCTCCAACGAGTGTAAGATTAGGGAAATTGCTTGAAAGCTTCACTGGAACAGTGAAGTTAATAACTTCGGCCACAGGACAGGGACACAAAACGTGGAGCCAATTTACAGGACTTAACCCGGAGGGGAAGGTCCCTGGTGGACAGCCACACTCTCTGGCCAACACGATACAGGGGAGCAGGAGTCTGTCTGTGGTCTGCTGCCCTCTTGTACCTGGCAGAGCTCCGGAGCAGCACCTGCCGAGTCCAGATGCAACAACATTTTTAAATAAAAGCCAAGGCAGAGGGAACCCTGACTCCTTACTCCAGGGAAGGAAATGGGTGGTTAATAATAAGCATTGGAATGAGGAAAAACCAATGGATGAGCAAGGCAGAGTGTTGTGCGCATACTCAACCCAGATTAGACGCTTGCTCCAGGAACCAGGATTTTGGGAGACGAGGAAAGAAAGACCGGTCTCCAACTCCTAATTGAGCTGCTCGGCCTGGCTATTGGACTGTGGATGATAGCCGGAGGAGAGGCTGATGGTGGCCCCCTGGAGGGCACAGAATTGAAAAGAAAAACTGAGGATCACGATCCGACACCACATCTCTAGGGAAGGTATGCAAACAGAACACATCAGACAGAATAACTTCCACTGTTTCCTTGGCAGAAGGCAATTTGGGCAGGGGGACAAAGTACACCAACTTGGAGAATCTGCCGACAACAGTGAGAATGGCCGCATTACCTTGAGAGAGGCGAAGACCAGTAACAAAATCCAGGGAGATATCAGACCAGGGCCGAGGGGGCATAGGAAGTGGATGAAGGAGACCAGAAGGGGGGGGCGACGGAATATCTTGTTCCGAGCGCACACCGGGCAGGCAGCAACATACTCTCCCACCTCCTTCTTCATGGCGGACCACGTTAAACATAGTCTGTTTGCCCCCCGGATGGCAGTAAAGATAGGAGACACGAGTCCAGTGGATCACCTGAGAGCGCAGGGGAGAGGGCACAAACAATCGTTTCTGGGGGCAGCCATCCGGCACAGGGATACCAATATTGGCCTATCTGACTTCAATAGCCCAGGTGACAGCCCCCACCACACACAAAGGAGGCAGAATGTAAGTGGGGGGGCAGGGTCAGCATCATGGACTAAAAGGCTCGAGAGAGAACGTCTGGCTTAATGTTCTTCAAACCAGGACGATAGGGAAAATTTTACCGATTTTAAAAAATAAATGTATAAAAAAAAAATATATATATATATATAAAATTTTTTTTAAAAGTGTCACACCTGGCTTGACGAGGATTGAGTCTTTTAGCAGTGTGCACATACTCCAGGTTCTTGTGTTCAGTCCACACAAGAAATGAGAGTTCAGCTCCCTCCAACGCTACTTTAATGGCTAGTACCTCCCGATTTCCCACATCATAGTTCCGCTCAGCAGGAGAAAGTTTCCAGGAGAAGAAACCACACGGGTGAAGCTTCTTGACCCCTCTGGAGCGTTGGGAGAGAACCGCACCAACTCCCATGTCTGAAGCATCCACCACCACCACCCCAAACTGCTTGTCCGGGAGGGCCAACACCGGGGCCGTGGTGAAACTAATCAGGGCAGGTGATCAGGGCAGGTAATCCCTCTATCATCTCTCCTTCGGCTTCAGAGTCTACACTTCCTGCCCTTGTGTGTTCACCGTCTCTGTGATCATCCACCCTCACCCTAATTAGTTTCACCTGTATCATTATCCTCTCTCCTAGAGTTTGTGTGCTCATTTCGTCCAGTTCGTCGGAGTATCTCCGTGTCTAGCATTCCAGTAATTATTTCTAGCGTTTAGTGTTCCTGTTTTTTTTATCCTGCTATTGTTACTTGATCCTGCCTTTTTGCCTACTCCTTGTCTGTTTTGGTTGCCTTCCTGACTGATCTCCCATGTACCAAACTCTGATAGGTAAAGTTTTTTACCTAAGCTTTTGTTCTTTGCCTACATTCACACCAGCCGTTACAGGCTTCAAGCACATCGAGGAGCCTTTATCATAGCCATGCTTGCCTGATGTTCTGATGCAGGTGTTACGACTCTTCCCCCTGCTAGATTTGGCTCGGGCATCTGCGACGCATCGCTCAGATTGTGTCTCTGAAAATGTACCCACGTGTAGTTTAAATGTGCTAGAAGCTAATAGTACAGTATAGTAGTGTATACAAAAGCTACTGCCTACTACTGTCCTTTTGAGCGTGGTTTTGAATCCTTTTTCAATCCAGCACACCAAATGGCACATTTTGCTAATGCCAACTTGAGCGAGGACTCAAGACTACAGAGTACTGACTAATAAACACATATTTCACACTTCACGTCATGGCTATATCAAAATGTAAACGGTAGTATACTGTTTAACAGTTTTCAAAAACACACAATAATATATACAATATTACTGAGAAAACAATCAACTATGGAAAAATTACTTAAATCTGAAGAAAGGTTACATGTAGGCCTAATGATGCAACACAGTCAGTAAAACATTGATTGGGGGCGGAGCAGGCTGAGGTATCGATATGCAAACTTCCATTTATGGCTAACTGTGGGTGTAGAAATGAGAAACTTCGGAAACAGAATCCAGTTTGTGTGCGTATGTATCCTGTAAACAGCTGTTCTTCTAAACTGTCAGCACTTTCTTGACTGTATGTTATTGTTCTCTTGTAGCATCCACTTGTGTTGACAGTAAAGTAATTCTGCTCCTCCTATAGAATTGCTCCTGGTTTGTTTTTCTAATTACCATCTGAGGTCTTGTACCTCTCTCCCTGCCTACTGCAGACATTTCTTTTCTCTCCTTCCCTCTGCACAGTTTAATGACAGTCAGGGGTGAAACATCTCATCTGACTGTGGGCTGTTTCTGAACTCTCTCCACTCCTCCAGTGCTGTTTCTCTCTCTAACAACTGGAAACTGTTGCCAGGACGGTCTCTCAGCAAATACTTAGTGCGCCACCATGTGGAAGGGGTGGTGCGCCACCAAGACAAAATTCCACTTATAAATTGAAAATAAATATAAAAATGTAGACACCCATTGATCCAATAGTTTTTTATGTTTTAAGAGGTTGGATTTTGGTTGAGCCGAGGGGGGGGGGCAGGAGAGTAAAACAGGTAAAGAAAAACTGTTGTCTTTTATTAATTAAGGATGAAGAGGTCCACGCTATCTGGTCGACAGGAGAGAAAGCAGAAGGAGGAAGATGATTAAAAGAAAGCAAGCCATCTATAGTAATGGCATTATTATCAAGCAAAGCTACCCATTATATTATACCTATAAGATTAGCTAGCATATAGCTAATACCCTGTCCCTATCCCTGGCCATTTCTTGTCATGGGCAGCCCAGTGAACTTGTTTTCCCTATTGCAATTTAGACGATGTCTGCCTCCGCTGAAGTCGAAAGCATGATTGTTATGTTCCAAGTTGATTAATCTAATATAGACAGAACCAATTAAACTTTATGCAGCATTGCTACAGTCACAGTGGTAATAGGTATAATAAATACGCTAGCATGGGGAGATGGCAGCCGAGCTGCTGCCGTTGGAGTAATTTTTTTGTCTTAGAAACTACTCAATATTAAATGATTTATGTATTTAGCGTGTAATCTTATATACATATGTAATCTTGTATTCATTGTGGCAAGGCAGAGTCTGCGAACATGCAACTAAAGGAGTATAGGAGCAGGTTTAAAGCCCCCAGAGATGGATAGTGTCATAAGTGATGGATGTACCTAGCAAATAAAAAAATACCTAAAGTAGTGTTGTCAGGAAAAAGCTTGAGGAGCCAGGCTGAAGAGAGCCATGAGTGCATACATCAACAACGGCATGCGAGCACCCTATCACCGGAGAGTTATGAACAGGATCCAAAACACTAGGATTACAAGCAGGTCAGGCATACCATAATGTTGAAGTTAGCAACAGCTGTCTACACGTGACCTGCATAACAGTTGTGAAAGAGCAAGTTTATAAGAAAGGGGGGCGATCTTCCCCATTTTTCACCAATTAAGATGGGGTGATAAAAGCAAACATCAGACAATACTTCTTCAGTCTGTTCTCGAGGCGGAATCAGGTTTTGAAGAATAAAACTCTATTGCATTGGACTCTGTCTCCAGTGAATTTATTTTTCCAACCCGTTTTGAGACTCAGTACGAAGTTGATCATGCTGAAGACACAGTTATCACTGTGGTGCAGAGTTCAACCAGGTGAAACCTGAGGGGAAAAAGCTTTTCCTGAACCTGCTGGTCCTTACACGGAGATTCCTGTAGTGTCTCCCAGAGGGCAGGGGAGAAAACAGGCTGTGGCTGGGGTGGGAGGTGTCCCTGATGATGCTGCGCGCCCTCCACATACACCGCTTGTATCGGACAGCCTTGATAGAAGGGAGAGGCGTACCGGTGATGGGTTGGGCAGTTTACCACCCTCTGCAGCAATTTTCGACCCACAACTGAACAGTTGCCATTCCAGACTGTGATGGAGCTGGTAAGGATGCTTTTGATGGTGCAGCGCTAGCCTTTGGTTTTTCTGAAGTCTACAATAATAATAATAATAATAATAATAATAATAATAATAATAATAATAATAATAATAAT
>CALSBV010012185.1:215531-237325 GCA_943590825.1 Bovichtus diacanthus | reverse complement strand
ATAATAATAATAATAATAATAATAATAATAATAATAATAATAATAATGTCCTTGGTCTTCTTGAGGTTAAGGTCTAAGTTGTTGTGGGTGCACCACGTCACCAGGTGCTGGACCTCCTCCCTGTAGGCCATCTCATTGTTGATACTGATGGGACCGACCACCAACTTGATGACGGAATCGGATCCATGTATAGGACTGCAGTCGTGGATGAAGAGGGAGTAAAGGAGACTAGGCACACAGTCCTGTGTGACACCAGTGTTCAAGATGAGGATTGAGGAAGCAGGGGAAAGCAGAGGCCGCCGCAGCACAGCAGGGAGAACGGGAACTGGGGACTTGACAGGGAGAGGGCTCAGACAGGAGGCTCGGGGGTCTGCTGCACCTCGGCAGCGGGCTCGGGGGGGCGTCTGTCGCACCACCTCGGCAGCGGGCTTGGATCTCATGATGGCATCTGGGACGGCTGGATCCTTTCTTCAGAAGATTGGAAGTCTTCTGAACACTCTGAGGCCCTCCCAGGGGCAGGCGAGATCAAAGAAATGCATCAGAGGCTGGAGCAGGAGGATCGGCGGGCTGGCAAGTAGGCAGGAAGGCAGACTGAGCAGAAGACTGGCCATCGGAGAGGTCCACAAAGTCCCTGATATGCACAGGCAAAAAACTCCTGAGCCAGGGCCTCTCAGCCACCTTCCTGCGAGCCAACCGAAGAGCAGCCTGTTGGTCCCTCCTACAGGAGGCTTCTTCCCATTTCCCGAAAAGAATTATTAGTGAGATGTTTGGACAACGAAGTTTATGATCATACCAATATGCTGCGTTCATTCTATGGTAAGTTTGTTCCGTCAGGAATGAGGAAACAGGCAAAAAGAAACCGCACACACACACGCACGCACCTAGGAGCTTCGGGATTAGAGTCTCCAGTCCAGAGTGCTCCGTCTGTGAGAGTTATTCCAGCACCATCTCCACCGACTTGTCACGGGCCGTGTATGGACCCAAATGCAGCACACAGGAAAACCAGGAATAGTGCACTATAGGTTTATTTATCAGAACTGACAGGTACAGGGATTTATCGAACACAGGCAGATTCAGACATGGGTAACCTGAAGTCAGAGACGCAGAAGCCAAGCTCGAGGTTGGGGACAGAAGGCTGGCGAGTATTCCAGGGATCCAACAAGGCGGGTAGGTCGGAAACAGGCAGGGTCGGTAGCAGGGAATCAGTCCGGGTGTAATCGCTGGAGAGTCTGGCATGAAGACGAAGTACAATCTGGCAAAGAGGTTCTGTCAGGAGGAGGTTTAAATAGGTGTTTGATTGGGAATTGGCTGCAGCCTGAGCCCAAGGTGAGGTAACGAGATAGGAGTGGCTGGCAGGTGAGGTAACGAGGTAGGAGTGGCTGGCAGGTGAGGTGAGGAGGTGGGAGTGGCTGGCAGGTGAGGTGAGGAGGTGGGAGTGGCTGGCAGGTGAGGTGAGGAGGAGCAGAACTGTCACACAACTACTATGTGGCTATATTGAATATCACCCCGATCTTTAAGCATGGTTTTAGAGGAAGGAAGTCTATGTCTGGATCAGAATATGAGTCTGGACCTCTTCACCAACACCTTAACTTCAGTACAGTTGAGTAGCTATTGGAGTCTTAGCAGGTTTGAAAGAATTCACTGGAGACAATCAAAGTCCGATGCAATAGAGTTTATTCTTCCAAAACGGAGATAAACCCGAGCTGACTCTGGAGCCGAACTGAAAACAACCAGCCTGTGCTCGTTCTTTTATAGCCCATGCTCGTTCTTTTATAGCCCAAGTGCCCTATCCTACCTGACAAAATAATTTTAAGAAGTGGTTGGAGAATACATTGTTCTTCACCCACTTCTTAAAATAAATTTGTCAGCTTTTTTCCTAAATAAGGATATCGTCTGGGGTGGTCCCAGCACCTTGGCCAGGCATTTTCTGACACTAGTATTTTTGGAGCTTTATGTGGATTTTCCATATTTTGCCAGACTTATTTCTGACACCGGTATTTCTGACACTTGTCGACCTTCCATATTTGGGCTCACGTTGAGCTCATCCATGACACCCTTAGTTCTGAGGTTCTTCAGGCCTCTTTTTAAAATATATATATTATACTATATCTACTTTTAAAATTAGATATAGATACAATTAATATACTGAATACATTGATTACACTTTACTATAATGTATTATATTATATTATATTACAAGGCAGAGTATTCACTGGAAGACATTTACTACAACAATGCTATCTGCGTGTTGCTGCGTCGGTGTGTTGCTTGACAACCACTCTGCTAAATGTCACAGAAGAACTACACTGCTTGGTGGTTGAATGGTTATTTGTTATCAATAAGTAATTAATTTTGTTTTTGCTGTGGTTATTTTGTGAAACCTTGCCAGGTATATGCAGTAACCGTTTTATAAAAGCAATAAGCCACTTGAGGCCGTCATTTCTGTGTTGTGCCTAAAAACGGCCCTTAGGTGTTGTAAAAACACTGCAAATTACGGCCTCTCGTGGCTTATTATTAAATACAATGTTTATGTTTTATGTTTTATACCATGTTTTATTCATTATTTCCATATTTAATACCCATACCTGATCCATTAATGTGCTCAATTCTAAAGGGAGAAAACACAGTTTGAAGTGAAAAAAGGTGTAAAATCTGGAAGAAGCAAACCTGTTTTCTTTTGATTCCCAGCCTTTTTCAGGCAGCCAGGTCCAACATTATGCACATTTTCCTCAGAAGTCTTTGGCAAGAGAAATGGCAAAAAAAAAAAGTCATTAATGATGCAACAGAATAAAGACAAATTGTCTTTGTTACTACAACAGCTATTTTTTGAATCGCTATACCTGCTGTTATCACAAAACATAATGACAAGGGAAGAAAATAATGAAGGCAAAAATCACATTTTTGTAGGGGAAAATGCATCACATAATATAGTTTAATGGCACCATGCTCATTTAGTCTGATGACTTCAAGGATTTCAATACACACACGCACAGATTAAGACATTCTGAGCACCAGCAGATGTGTGCTACTATCCTAATAACACGTATCGATCGCCATACTGTTTACCAATAATTATTCAGTAGCAGCTTGTAGTAGTATATCAGTAGTTCAGTGATCAGAATTTGGATCATTTGACTTTACAGACTTATTTTTGCTCTCACAAAAATCCTCTCCTACTGAGGTGAGCTGTATGTCTAACAGAGGAGGATTTAGCAGGCTGCTACTGGGAATAATTGCCGTCTGGTGATTTGAGCGAGTTCAGGGGAATGGCCAAAGGCTATGGTGTGTAATAGTCTAGCAATCCCGCTATGAAAGTAGATCCCAGACCTTCTAGTGATAGCACATAAATATAAATAAGTATTTAGGCTCTTCAAAGACAGTGAGAGGCAAAGATGAAAAGTTATTTTCTGCTGGATGTGCTGTTCGCTGAGTTATTATTCAACTGAATCGGGATTTGAATGCAGTCTTCTGTAGACTTGCTTTCACTATTTTATCATGAACTGCCTCAGCAATGCAGTCTCACTTTCAATTCTGCAAAGACCAAGAAAGGAAATGTGTTGAAAAACTGTGAGAGTGGGTACAGGAGTGAGAGAAAATAAAATAAATGGATGTCAAACAAGGAAATAGATTGACAGTGAGAAAGCAGGAGGCTGTAGGGGCACAACTGTTATCTGTGTGCTGATGCATTTAAGAACCTGAAGTATTTTCATCAGGTCCTTGTTGAACTACCATGTCTCAAATGCCTGTAGTGGCAGTAACCTTTATAAAGCAGATGATGGACTATAACTCCAAGCTCCTGCTGACACCTTTTAAAATAGCCTTTTTATGTTTTGTTTTTTTCCAGCAGTAAATGTGACAGACTGGGGAAGAACTCAGTCACAAAAGCAAACTCGGCAGCTGCAACGTGAGGTTAAAGTGAACTTTGTTCTCGCTGGTCAGTCAGGACTATAGTAACATGAAGGCAAAATGAGAATCAGGAACTTAACTGTCGAGGCTCATGTTAAACAACATGAACGATATGACAAGGTTATTTGAAGGAAATTGTTGTGTGATTGTTATGTGCAGGTGTCATGAACATGGACAGTCGTGATGAGAAGAGTGAGGTTGAAAACTTGAAGGACGGATTCGCAATTTGTCAAGTCAGTCAGTCTTAAAGCAAGAGTCAAGTGCCCATTTTGAACATTGAAACAGATTACCAATAAGAGATCATGGAAGAGGCAAATCATGGAACCTATGTGCTAGTTATGCACATTAACACTGTCTTTTGCACTCACCTCATTCACACTAAACCAAAGTCTCTCCAGGTGTATACTGTATATATGTATATAAGGATTTTCTTTCTTGTTTACGTGAAAACGGCCTGGAGATTTGCAGTGTGGACAGTCATGTTAAGTCATTTTGCTGTTAAAAACAACAAACTGTAACAAAGAACTCTTTGACCTGTTGCAAACGTGGTCAACAATAAAATGTAAAACTACAACATTGCCTACAGTAATTGTGTCCTGTGTGGCATGTAATTCCCGCAATTTTGTGTAACTGTAATGTTTTGGAGGTAGAGGTGGAGTGGTAATAACACAAAGGCATTTTGTAACAGTACGACCAGTACACACGGAGAGAGACTCAATAGCACGACTCAGAGACAGAACAATGATGATGAAAATATACTTTACTGGGTCTTGGTGGTAAAGTAGATACACTGGTACACAGCAGGACATACAGAACATACAGGGAAAGGCCAAGGGCAGAGTCGGGTCACAGAAACAGGGTCGATGGATGGGTAGGTCCTCAGCGTAGCGGCAAAACAGCTAGGGATCAGGCGAAGACGGAGTCAGGTCACGGAAACAGGATCGAGGTAACCGGGGAATCAGGAACTCGGGAAACGGGAAGACGGGAACAACGCTGGAAGTCTCGACATGAATGAATGAAGACAAACTGGCAACAAGGGACAAACAACACACAGACATATATATACACCAGAAAGTGCGAGAGGATATCTAGACACAGGTGGAGACACTAACGAACAGAGTGGAGACAGCTGGGGACCAGAAGTAAGAACAACAGACACGAGAGGGGACATGCAGTTAACACAATAAAATAGGAAGTACAAACACAACACAAAACAGCTAACGAACGAGACGGGACCTGATAGTACCCCCCCTCTAGGGACGGCACCTGGCGTCTCAGGCAGCTCAGGGTGCCGGCGATGGAAATCCCTGATTAGGGTATGGTCCACAATGTTCTTAGTCGTCTGTCTCTCCTCTGGACCATACCCCTCCCAATTCACCAGATACTGATATCCTCTGCCCCTCTTTCTGACCCCCAGCAGACGCTTGACTGTGTAGACCCCCCCCCCCCCCCCCCGAAGAACCGGGGGGGAGGTGGGGGTTTGGTTGCGGAAACCAACTGGCTCTCTCGCACCAGTTTCACCCGGGAGACATGGAAGGTGGGGTGCACCTTCATCGACCAGGGCAATTTCAGTTTTACTGCCACGGGGTTAACGACTCTGGTCACCGGGAATGGACCTACAAAACGTGGAGCCAACTTACGTGACTCCACCCGCAGTGGCAGATCCTTTGTGGACAACCACACCCTCTGTCCCGGAACATACGCAGGTGCAGGGACTCTCCTCTTATCGGCCGACCTCTTGTAGTTGGCGGAGCTGTGGAGGAGAGCCTGCCTAGCCCGACTCCACACCCGGTGACATCGACGAACCAGCACCTGGGCAGAGGGCACACTGGACTCCACCTCTGGGTTGGTAACCATACGCACACTGGAAAGGAGACAAACCAGAAGAGGAGATAGGTAGAGTATTGTGGGCATACGCTACCCATATCAGATGCTTATTCCAGGTCGTAGGGTTCTGGGAGATGAGGCATCTTAGTCCTGTCTCCAGCTCCTGGTTCATCCTCTCAGACTGACCATTCGACTGCGGATGGTACCCCGAAATCAGGCTGACCTTGGCCCCCAACAGCTCACAAAACTCCCTCCAGAAACGGGACGCGAACTGGGGGCCTCGATCGGATACCACATCCTTCGGGAACCCATAAATTCTGAATACCTGTGTGAGGAGTACTTCTGCTGTCTCCTTAGCCGAAGTTTGGGCAAGGAAATAAAATGTGCCATCTTACTAAACCTGTCTACCACCGTCAGGATGGTGGATTGGCCCTCCGACATGGGGAGCCCGGTGATGAAGTCCATCGAAATCTCAGCCCAAAGGCGATGTGGTACTTGCAATGGACGTAGTAGACCTGACGGTGGTTGACAGGATGATTTGTTGCATGTTCCTATTTCACCGTTCCACAGACCACATTAAAGTAGTTACTCTGTCTCATGGATTCACAGGACAAGGGCCGATCTATTGTCTACAACATCTTTTATATCTGCCGCTTTTCAGGTAGTCTTCTCCCGTTGGTTGGCTGGGGCCAGGTCCTACTGGCCCCTTGTTGGCACTTAGGCGTGTCAACGCCTCTTAGCACTTCTCTGCTCCGATCGGATCTTCAGTCACCCTTTTAAGAAGTGGTGTACCCTTACGTTTTTACAGTTTACAATATTGCATATTATTTCACAGTCTGTTGGTCATTCTTAGGCGGTCACTTAATTCAACAACATTTAACACTTCTATAATAAGGATGAAAATAAGGCACATAGTAATAGTTTACACATTCATAATACTTCTAAATAAGGACATAATAAAGGTGCATTGTAACATCTTATATATTGACTTTTATTACAGGCGTCAGCCTTAATGTTCTTTGACCCTGGTCGATAGGTCAGAGTGAAGTTAAATCAGGTAAAAAATAAGGCCCCCCGGGCCTGTCGGGAATTAAGTCTCCTAGCCGACTAGATGTATTGAAGATTCTGTCGTGTTCAAAATCTTCGAGAAAAGCAGTAAGGACTTCTGGTCGAATGAGGTTATAGTAAAGTTATTTTATTTAGTATAAAGTTGTGATGAGAGTATATCTCGGCCGAGGTTTCTGAAAATCGCGGTCCACAGTCCACAAAGCAGAGCAATGTAGTTAGCTGTCTCTCGCTTGTCTCAGAACCCCCAATTCAAGTTTTGTGCAAAGTGATATACATTCTTTGTTAGAGGCGCTGCCTCTCACTCATTGGTTAGTAAATGTAAACTATGTAACATGATCTTCTTTGTTGGTTTCTGGTTGGTGCACTCTTGGCAACACGAGTCCCTCCTTTGGCAGTAGGCGTATCATGCTGTTGTAACCCTGAGTTGTAGCTTTGTCTTGTAACCTCCCTATTCACACAAGACTATGCACACATTTTATACAACAGTTTCCACTAGTACTTTTCTTATCATTTGGTTACATGAGTTCACACATAAAAGATATATAAAATATAAAAGATATGAGACTAAAAACATTTCCTTCAGTGTATTAACTATAATGCGCATTTCTGTAAACCTTTCAATGTCTGCATATTTCAGACCTTTTTAGTAACAGCAGCATTTCATTCACAATTTTAGGTATGAGCAAACTTATTAATAATGGTTCTTCAGTGAGCATATGTAAAACTAGCTAGATGAAATAATCACACTTCTACAATTCTTATGATCTGTAAGGACCTGGAATGGCTGTTCGGCTGCTGTTTCTTGGATAAAAAAAAAAAAATTAAAAAAAGCACACGGGTGCAGTTTGTTGTCCAAGGTGGAATGTTGATACAGGACCGCCCCTAGTCCTATGTCGGATGCGTCGACCTCTACCAGGAACGGTCGCTGAGGGTCTGGTAGGATTAGGATGGGAGCTGAGGCGAAGCTCTTCTTTAGCCGTTTAAACGGCCTCTCCGCCCCCTCGTTCCAACAGAAACAAGCAGCAGGGGACGTTAGGGCATGTAGGGGTGCGCCGATTGTGCTGTAGTTCCTAATGAACCTACGGTAAAAGTTTAAGAACCCCAGAAACCTCTGGACCAGTTTCCGACTAGTGGGGGTAGGCCACTGGGTGACCGCACTGACCTTCTCCTCATCCATCTGGATATTGTCCTCCGAGATGATGAAGCCCAGGAAAGAAATAGTCTTGACGTGAAATTCGCGCTTCTCTGCTTTCACGAATAGCAGGTTGTCAAGTAGTCTCCGTAGTACTTGACTGATGTGTTGAATATGAGCCTCCTCATCGGGTGAAAAGATGAGGATATCGTCCAGGTACACAAACACAAAATGGTTAAGCATATCCCGGAGAACGTCATTAACCGGTGCCTGGAAAACAGCCGGGGCGTTAGTCAATCCAAAAGGCATGACCAGATACTCGTAGTGACCACTGGGAGTATTGAACGCTGTCTTCCATTCATCACCCTCCCTTATCCTCACCAAATGATACACATTGCGGAGGTCCAATTTGGTGATATGAGTGGGAGGGGGTATTGGTTCTTTACCGTGATTTTATTCAAACCGCGATAATCAATGCAGGGTCGTAGGGTCTTGTTCTTCTGCTCCATAAAGAAGAACCCTGCTCCAGCAGGTGAAGAAGAAGGACAAATTATCCCAGCCTCCAAGGCTCCCTCAATGTACTCCTTCATGGTCTCCCTTTCAGGAGCGGACAAGGAGTACAAATGACCCTTAGGGGGCGTAGCCCCTGGAAGGAGATCGACCGGACAATCGCACTCCCGATGAGGCGGTAGAGCTGTGGCCCGAGTCTTATTAAACACCTCCTTAAGTCCCAAGTAACAGGCCGGTACCTTGGTCATATCTGGAAAGTCTCTCTCCGGGCTCTCCCTTTCGAAGGAGGTGATCCCTAGATCACACCTCCGGCTGGCCGGAAAACATGTGGTGGAACAAGTCTGGTGCCATCCCAGTATCATGCCACTGGCGAAGTCTATGTGTGGGTTGTGTTGGATGAGCTATGGGAATCCCAGGATTAATGGGGGTGAAGGAGAGTTGAACACGTGGAAACTCATTTCCTCCAAGTGTCCATCTGCCATGACTAGCTGGACAGGGTGAGTGATGTGGGATACTTGACACTGTAGTCGGTTATCCAGGGCCTTGGCTTCCAGTATCTTGGGTAGCGGGTGTAGTCCTAAACCCATGCTCCTCGCCAATCCCTCATCTATGAAACCCGGGCTGCGGTGGCCGACAGTCTCTGTTCCCGTTCCCTCTCACGGAGTCGGTTGTCGATCCGGATGGACATGGCGATAAGAGAGTCCAAATCATTTGGTAATTCCAGTGGCGCTAGTAGGTCCTTGATGTGGTCCGACAATCCACCTCTGAAGGCGTCAAATAGTGCTTGCTCATGCCAACCGCTGTCGGCTGCCAATGTCCGAAACTCAACAGCATAATCAGAAGTCTGCCGGTTACCCTGGTGAAGACTCGTGAGTGCGCAGGCCACCTCTAGACCCGGACCCGTCTGATCGAAAATCTTTCTTAAAGTCTCTGTGAAGGTTCTCAAAGACTGGCAAATGGGTGCCTCTCTGGTCCATTCCGCCGTTCAGCCTGTCCGGATAGGTACGAGATTACGTAGGCCAACTTGGACCGCTCTGTTGGGAAAGAAGCGGCTTGGAGTTCGAAATGCAGGCCAAACTGCGTTAGAAACGCTCTGCAATTCTCCGAATCTCCGGAAAAACGTTCAGGGCGGGAGAGGTGAACCATTGGGTGAGTAGCACTCGGGATGGCGACTGGGGCGGCTGCTGCTGCTAGCTGACCCGTAAACAGCTGACACCTGTTCCTCCAGAGCTTGGAGGCGAGCGCCCTGTGCGCAGATCACCGAACGAACGGTCTCCAAGTCGGCTGAGTCCATGTTATTGGCGAGTTCGTACTGTAACGGTACGACCAGTACACACGGAGAGAGATTCAATAGCACGACTCAGAGACAGAATGATGATGATGAAAATATACTTTACTGTGTCTTGGTGGTAAAGTAGATACACTGGTACACAGCAGGACATACAGAACATGCAGGGAAAGTCCAAGGGCAGAGTCGGGTCACAGAAACAGGGTCGATGCACGGGTAAGTCCTCAGCGTAGCGGCAACACAGGTAGGGATCAGGCGAAGACGGAGTCAGGTCACGGAAACAGGATCGAGGAAACCGGGGAATCAGGAACTCGGGAAACGGGAAGACGGGAACAACGCTGGAACCCTTCGACATGAATGAACGAAGACAAACTGGCAACAAGGGATAAACAACACACAGACTATTGTCGTGTTCTTTTAATTTGAAATAGAGATGCGTAGGAAACAATTTCGGAAAACTTCTCTTCAGGTAAACAATATTTATTCGATGATGATGTGATTACATGTGCATTACAAAAGTACGCAGCTGCGGACCGCCCCATTTCACTGTTCCACAGACCACATTTAAGTAGTTACTCTGTCTCACAGATCCACAGAACGGCCCCAATCTCTAGTTTACAACATATTTTATACCCGCCGCCTTTCAGGTATAGTCTTCTCCCATTGGTTGGCTGGGACCAGGGACCTATTGGCCCCCTGTTGGCACTTAGGCGTGTCCCCGCCTCTCAGTGCTTCTCTGCTCCAATCAGATCTTCTGTCACCCTTTTAGGAGGTGTACTCTTCCACTTCACAGTTTACAAATATTGCTTCTTATTTCACAATAGATTGGCCACTAAGTTACTTAATTCAATAACATCTTGCATATCACATATTACATCTAAATAAGGACACAATAAGGCACATTGTAACAGTATACATATTGATTATTCTCACACTATATACACCAGGAAGTGCGAGGGGATAACGAGATACAGGTGGAGACACTAACGAACAGAGTGGAGACAGCAGGGGACCAGAAGTAAGAACAACAGACACGAGAGGGAACATGCTGAACAACTGAATGTCCAGTTTGAATAAGAATAATAATTACAGAAAAAAAAACCTGTTTTAATGTTCATATGTGTATCTTGAGAAATTATGAACTTATCCTATAATATTGTGATGGATCATGTCCTCCACTCAGGAAACGTATAGAAAAATATTTTCACCCCAGTGATTTGTTACCCCTGTCCCACTACATAATGAAGCAAAACTGGCTGGTTAATGTACCTATCTAAAAAGAAAAATAAGATGGACAATAATTAGCTTTGTTGCAATCAAAGCTCTTGATGAGACGGACTGAGGTCATGTGGACCTTAGTCCGTCCAGGGCTGAGGACCAGGGCTGAAGGCTGGAGAAGTCTCTGTGGGAGGCTCTTATTGTGAAAGAAAAAAAAGGAGCAAAGCACTCAAACAATGTTGTTCTGACATAGTGTGAGAGATTGAAAAGAAAAAAACCCACAATGCAATGTTCATCATTGTCTACCATGTGTAGCTATTAGGTGTCAGGATCCATCGAATGAAGGAAAAGAGGGAAAGAAAGGTGCTGTTCTTAAATCAATCAGGGAGGAAGAGGCAGGAGAGAGTCGACTGAAGTGAAAACATGTTTAAACCTCCATCTGTCTTCTTTCTTCTCTCCAGCTGTGACTTCACCATTACTGGGGCTTTTGATGCTTTTTCATTCCATCTCTGATTCAAGAAAACAAATAGAAACTGCTTTAGATTGAAGTTAGACTGTTCAAACAGAATGTGCGAGACAGGCTGGTGAGAGGAGAGGTTTTCAAGGAAAAGGGAAGTGAGGTAAAGAAGAAAAATGCCATTTTATCAATCTTATTTAGAGATGCTATCATTATTTGTAGGCTGAAATCTGACCTTTTTCGAATTGAACAAACATGCTGATGTTGGGTCAAAGAGCAAAACAACAAGTCCTCCCAATCAAACGATAAAATAAATAGTTTATCCGTTTCCTTTAGAATGACACAGAGGCTTTTTCTGATCTGTAGCTGACTGGTCACAGTCGGGGCTGTGTGGCAGTGAAGTTTAAAAGGAAACCTGTATTTGTTGGGCGATGCTGGGATTTGTTGGGCAATGCTGGGATTTAAAAAAATAATGATTTGCGCCAGCAAGCTTTAACTTACAACTGTGGGAGTCCGCGTCACACTTTTTCATTTGTAACTGTATCTTAAGTGTAGTCTATATATTTCGGTGAGTTGTAACTTTGTCACAAAATTTGATTAATTTCTCAGTCATCATTTTGCTTAGATAGACTACAGCAGTTTAAGGCCCAGACACACCAACTTGACATCAAACCGTACTTAAAAGGTATAATATGTAACTTTTCCGCATTCAAATGTTTTAGAAGGAATCGAGCTATTTTATATTTATTGCTTAGCCGACCTGTTCGTCTACCTAACTGCGTGCACTCATTGTGCGTCACCGGAGTCTTCAACAAGCTGCTAGCTTGACAGCTGCATGTACTGACAATAGACATGTTGATTGTTTATGTTTATTATCATATTGTGAGCTCACCTGCTCACACACGGAAAATAAAAGTCCGTTCTGCACACAAACAGTTTATTAAGGCGGCTCCACTCCTCGCCTTCCCCTGGCGCAGCGATCTCCCAGCCCTCGGCTACCGCTGCCACTGAGCATCTCCGTCTCCACCTCTCTCTCTCTAGACGGACCCAGCCTACTGCAAGACAGAACCAGGTCATCAGCATGCTTTTATTGTGTGACTGATTACCTGATTCCGTCCAGCCACTCCCATCTCATCCCCAGCAGCCACCACCGCCACCACACCCCAATGCCACATACCCCCCCCCCCCCACCCCGGGCCCCCCCCCCCCCCCTCTGCCGAGCGTGAGAGAAAGTCAGCCACAACCATCCGGTCACCCAACCTGTGGATCACCTTGAAGTTAACCCTTTAACACTTAAGCCTCAAAATGTCCGCCTGGACTTTTTTGCTTATTTTGACTATAAAAAGGTCAGAAAATGCCCATTTTTCAAAAATGCCTGGAACTTTCAATATCTGGCAGTTATTTACAATTTACTGCCTGTTATAGGAGTGTAATAACAGTTTAAAATGAAGAAAAACACAAAAACGGAATTTGATTTCAGAGTTTTAGTAAACAAAAAACAATGCAATTGTACATGAATAACAGATTTTGCTTGTTAAATTTGAAATATGAAATGTATAAAACTATTTACAATAAAATTTGAGAGTCTTTGTCTTTTAAATGTGCAAAAACAGGCCATAAAATGGAAACTATGTACAGGCGTTTTTTGCTACACAGGGTAATTCTCTTCACATGCAAAGGCCTTGGTGGTACTGTCAGTGACAGTTCCTCTCTGGCTGCAGACACAGGCCCACATCACAGTCCTCACACTTCCAGGCAGTGCTCCTCTTGCAGAGTGTGCAGCGCCATCGCCCCATGCTGGCTCGAGCTTTGGTCTGTCCGCTGCTTGTGGAGACAGGGATGTGTTTTTTACCTGGGGTCTTCTGAGGGCCATTTTTCAAGTCCACTCCAAGTAGGTGTGCAGTGAGCTCCTCCTGGAAATGCTGACGGGTCATAGGATTCTCCTGCTGCAGGCTGGCACAGCGACGTCAACCAGATGCTGGAAAACAGTGGTGGGCCATCTCCTGGTTTTCCGGTGGACTGAATTTGTGCCAATCATCTGGTCTGAGGTATCCACTCCCCCCATGTACTTGGTGTACTCTGTAACTGTGGTGGGTCTGGGGACAGAGATATTTTGTTTTGGCACATCACATGTCTTCTGCCAGCGCAGGGAGACTTCTCTGGTGTCCATCCACTTCACAAACTTCTTTTTCTTTTGGTGAGTGCATTTTCTTGGGTGGTGTGGACACCAACTCTTCCCTGCTTGTATGTCCCACAAACTCCAAATCCCTGCTGCCTCAGGTGTCGGAAGAGGAGGGGACTGGTGTAAAAGTTGTCTGTGTAGACAATATGACAGCATCACCAGATCCTCCAGCATCCCCCACGGCTTCTCCCTCTCCTGAATGTAACGTCTGGTGGACACCTCCTCATCTCCAGCTCCAGCCTCTGCACAGCTTCTCCTTGGACGCAGGCTCTAAAAAAGTCACCACGCAATAAGTCTTGCTTCCATTTTAATTCAATCCGCTGTTCTCCACTGTTTCTCTGCGCCGTTGTCTGTATTTCTCCACAGCTGTATGTGTATTCGCTCAGAACAAAGGCGCTGTTTCGCCATAAGTGAAAGTACCGTAATTAAACCATATTGGCTGTAAAGCGCAGAGTCTCAGCTTTCAGAAACCGTTGGAATTTTTCCGATAGCGCAAACAGTGACGTAATTACGGTAATCTAAAGTGCGCTTGCGCATTTGTGTCGCCGCCGACACAATCGGTGTTAAAGGGTTAAACGGCTGTAACGCCAGATACCAACGAGTGATCCGGGCATTGGCATTCTTCATGCAGTGGAGCCACTGGAGTGGGGCATGGTCCGACCAGAGGGTGAAAGAGCGTCCCAGGAGATAATAACGAAGGGCGCCCACCGTATGGCGAGGCACGCTTTTTCCACCCTACTGTGGTTCACTTCCCACTGAGCCAGCTTCCAGCTAATGTACAGTACGGGGCGGTTGACCCCCTCCACCTCCTGGGACAAAACGGCTCCCAGCCCGCTGTTCGAGGCGTTGGTCTGCAAGACAAAAGGAAGAGCGAAGTTAGGAGAAACAGGAGCGGCTCCCCACAGAGAGCTTGCTTAACCCTCTCAAACGGCAGCTGACACAGCTCCATCCACTGGACCGGATCTGAGGCACCCGTTCGGGTCAGGTCGGTCAGGGGGCTGGTCAGCTCTGAAAACCCCGGAATCAACCGCCATAAACCTCCTGACCTCTTTTTTTGTCTTGGGAGCCACCCAAGTGGTACCCCAGATACCGCACCTCCCTCCGTCCAACCGCACACTTCTTCAGGTATGCTGTGAGCCCCGCTACCCTCAGGGACTCAAGCACTGCCCCCACCTGCTGCATATGCTGCTCCCACGTCTCACTGTGGATGATGACGTCATCCAGGTAGGCAGCAGCATATGCCGAGTGAGGTCGCAGCCCCCGGTCCATGAGCTGCTGGAAGGTGGCTGGAGCTCCAAATAACCCGAACGGAAGCGTCACAAATTGCTATAAGCCTTACGGAGTGGAAAAAGAAGTTTTTTCCTTAGACACTGGTCAGGGGAATCTGCCAGTAGCCCTTGGTTAAATCCAGTGTCTTGTAAAAACGAGCCGTGCCTAGCCGATTGAGTTTGTTGACCCGGGGCATCGGGTAAGCATCGAATTTGGACACCTCATTCACCCTGCGATAGTCCACACAGAACCGTACTGACCCATTGGCCTTGCACACCAGTACGACGGGGCAGCACCAGTCACTGTTGGACTCCTCTATTACGCCCATCTCTAGCATAGCCTGAAGCTCCGCCTGAACAATTTTCCTCTTGTGTTCAGGCAGCCGGGGGTGTCTCTGTGGTGATGTGCGAGAGTTGTGCGCCCGGGCAGGGGGGAGAACACATCGGCAAACAGCCTTTGCAACGTGGCAACGTCTGCCCTCTGACTCGGTGAAAGATGGTTGTCACAAGAGACCGGGGCTGATTTGTCAGTTTTTTCTACCTCTGGTCCCAACTCATCTTTCTCCATCACCGTAGTAGCCAGAAATGCAGAGGCCACCTCCCTCCATTCTTTTAGGAGATTGAGGTGGTAAATTTGTGCCGCTCCCCCCCTGTCTGATCGCACCACCTCGTAATTGACGTTCCCCACTCACCGTGTGACCACGAAGGGCCCCTGCCACTTGGCGAGTAATTTGGAGCTAGCGGACGGGAGCAATACAAGCACTTTCTCTCCCGGTGTAAATTGATGCAGTCGCAACTCTCTGTTTTACAGGCGCTGCTGACGCTCCTGAGCCTGGAGCAAATTCTCCCGTGATAACTGTCCCAGTGAATGGAGTTTTGCTCTCAGGTCCAGCACATATTGAATTTCATTTTTGCTGGTGCTTGGACCCTCCTCCCAGTTCTCTTTAAGCAGGTCCAAGACACCCCGTGGCTTTCTGCCAAACAATAATTCAAAGGGATAAAATCCCGTGGAGGCCTGGGGAACCTCCCGCACTGCAAACAACAGAGGGTCTAACCATTTATCCCAATTATGGCTGTCCTCGTGAACGAACTTACGCACCATGTTCTTAAGCGTTTTGTTAAACCGCTCCACCAGCCCGTCTGTCTGTGCATGATAGACGGGATGATAGCCCAGTAGTGCGTACAGTTCGCGTAACGTGCGTGACATAAAGGACAGTTAAGATCTCTTTCGGGATCCCAACTCGGGAGATAGCGTGAAACAGTGCCTGCGCAACACTCTTTGCCGAGATATTACGCAGCGGCACCACTTCAGGATACCGTGTTGCATAATCCACGAGAACTAACACAAAGCGATATCCCCGTGCACTCCGGTCTAATGGCCCGATGAGGTCCATGCCAATTCTTTCGAATGGTACCTCAATTAATAGTAACGGCCGCAAAGGCGCTTTTGGTGATGAAGCTAGCTGCTAATGGGTACCCTTTCTCGTTTTGGTTAGCAAGATGCTTGAAACCATAATTGCCGCAGCCTGGAGATGATGATGCTCAAGAGGTGAACCTTCATACAATATTCTCTATCTTCTGAGTCTGTAGTGACACCAACTTAGAACCAGGCACAGGAACAGCAAATAAGCTCTGTCTAACAAGGAACCTGCAGAACATTTTTTGAACATCACATACGACAGCAATGGGATGTTTACAGAACCAGCAGAGCACTCCAGTCATATAGTGTCTTCATAATGTCCATCGATTGACAAATCTTCCTACAAGTGGACTATTGACATCGGAGCGCTTCTTGGCTAAAAATGGCTATGTCCATCGAGTGGACACATCATCATACAAATGGACAATGACACCACAGCGTTTCCTTATGGTAGTGTCCTGTAGGCACATCCTGATACTGGAAACAGTTCTGTCATCCCAGGAAAACTGCCTCGTTCTCCAGTAGGAGCTGCAGCAACTCCAGGGTTCCTCAGGGAAGAAAACCAGAGCTTTTTCTCACATTATTTTCTGGTTCCCAAAAAAACAGGCGGAGTACCCATCCTTCATTTTTTTAGTGTTCCAACAAATTCGTAACAGAGAGATGTTCCACATGCTGACAATCAAGCAGGTGCTCCTGAACAGAGGAGCAAACGGAAAAGGAGGTCCTTGACAGGTTCGGTAGATCTGTTCGCTGCATGCGGAAACCCTCGGAGCTCTCTCTGGTTCTCTCTGAGCATGCGAAAAATCCTCTGCTGGGAGTGGATGCATTTGCCCCTTACGCTTTTCCACCAGTACCATTAATACCTTGGATCCTAGATAGAGTCCAGGCAGAGAGGCTGTCAGCAGTCCTGAAAGCTCTTGAACGCACAGGTGTGTCATGGTTTCCGTGCCTGCGGCGGCTGGAACTCCTGTGGCGTGAGGACTCTTTCCCAGGCCCAGCGAGAGACAAGGAATTAACTTGTGATAGACCAGGGTCTGTGGCTCTGGCCCCTGAACTGGGGCATATTTCAGGATGCTGTGCGTGCTATTCTGAGCACAAGGCCCGCGTCTAGCAGAGCAACGTCTTGCATCATCGTTTTTTTATTGGTGTGTGGATAAAAGCCTGTAGTCTATTTTGTGTCAACTGTCACACATACTTTCTTGGACAGGAATTTGTCTTTCAGCAAGTCACACTGTATGTCTCCTCTGCACAAGCTTTGCATAGAGGAATGACAGTGGAGGACATCTGCACTGCGGCGTCTTGGTCTTCCCTCTGCTCTTTCATTCACTTCTATCTGCGGGATGTCTACCGTTTCTCCATGACTCACTTTGTACTGAATGTTTTGTCAGAGTGAGTGACAACGAGTGATTCGATTGTGCACTCTCCGTCTCGCCTGTCCATGCATGGAGCGCTGCCTTTTTTTCCCTACTCCGCTCCTCCCTGGACCATTACAGTGCGTAAGCTTTGTCTTCACTTCCTCACAGCAGTAGGCTTTATTGTTCCCAGCCTTCATCCCCACGAGGAAAATGTTTTTCTCCTGTGTTACGTCACTATGGCAAATATGGTTATTTTGTGATGCTGTATCGTCCATAAACGTAGTGGCCTGGCTTGGGACGTTTATTGTTCATCTTTTGGAGTGGCATGTGAGGCATGGACTATATCCAGCTCCCCCTCAACCCAATAGTGCTAGCCTTAGAGGGTGGAGCCTAAACAAAATAGAACCTTAGTCACAGACTGTAACTCCAGAAGACATGGGTCTGACTGGCCCCTAAAGAGGCTAAAGAAAAAACAGTTTATTCTGGGAGCCAATTGTCCGGTCTCATCTCAATTTATACCCAGGGTGAGACTGAGGCCCGCACACATTGGTGGGCATGGATAAAAGATCTTTCAGTGCTGCGCATGTGGGCATGGGATAAACCGAGGGATGATCCTATACTCATAGAATCGGGAGTTGCAGTACGTAACTAACATCCTCACACATATCCTCCTTCCTCTCTCATCCACCCTCTTTTTTCCACCAGATGTTAATCTATAAATTTCGTCTCATTTGAAAGCAGATAAGGTTCTTATCAAAAATGTGCGTTATTCTATGAGCAGTAGTCAGCAGTGTACCCTGCCTGTTATCATCACTCTTCATCTAATTCTGTTTTTTTTTCCATTTCCCCTGCCCTGAAACTCTGCACATACAAGCAATATCCTCCGGTCCTACTGTTTTTCACTCTTTATCGTCTCAAATGTCGGTTGACCAGCAAATTGACAACCAGGCAGACCCATCACTCATCCTGCCCACCTACAGGAAGGTCCCCACCACCCACTTATCTAGAGTGCATGTTTTTGTTTCAGACCTGGTCAATTTGATTTGAAATGGACTCCAGGGTTGATTGAGCTTGTCAAGTAGAATAAAGGCAATTGGCCTTAATGTCCAAAGACCAGCTGACTAACGTAGGGTGTAACTGAACAGACAGTGATCACAGTGCTGTTCCCCTTAATTCAGACACGCAGTGAGGATACATTTCCTCGCATCTGAATACACAGCCCCATGGGCCGTGGGCTTTTCACTGACTGCACTTGGGAGTTATTTATGCCCACCTAGTTTTTAATTTACTGTATTTACCTCGACTGTTGGACAATATTTTATTACGTTTTATGAGTGGATCTTAATGATAATTATTAGGCTTCCAAGTAAGAGGACATTGTGTGTGTGTGTCTGTGTGTGTGTGATGTGCACAACGCAAGAGCAATTCTGATCATTGTTAGATTCCTGTCAGTTATAACATTTGGGCAGAGTTCAACTAATATTTAAGATATTTGAAACTTTATGAAAATATATTGATTGTAACATATGGTTACAATGTATGAAGTTAGTGGAAAAATGTAGCTAAACTTCTCATTGCTCTCTGGTGGACAAACAAATTGGCACCTCACATAGACATGACATTTCTATACTGAGGCATCTTACTATCGCCTGACATATATGTGGATGTCTCTCATAACCTAAAATTGGTTGATAAAGTTGGCAATGTCGATATCGGTTAGGTTCTAATGGCAACCACATGAGTCCGCCTTTATCTTAGTGCTGGGGACCAGAGTCATGCGACCGTAGTGTAGTTTCTTTGTAGCCTGACATTGCATTTACGCCTCAAAAATAATAAATGTGGTGATCACTTGTGAAGATTATCCTGCTGAACAAAACATGTAAATATCATGAACGTTTGTCTATCACAGAGTTTATTTTCACCAATAATCAAAATTCCTTTAGCTTTTTGTTCCCTGCGGCACTCTATAAGGTTGTGTGGGTGTTTTTTTGAATGCTCTCAGACTGAGTTCACATGTGATGTATGAAGTCAAGTGAGTCCACCTTCATTGGCCTTTGTCTGATGAACTGCTTTGCGGCTTTTGATGCAAAAAATACCCCACAAAACCCTGATGTGTGTTATTTCATTTCAAAACAAACAAACGTTCACACACGCAAACAGAAAGTAGCCTGCCAATCACACACTCCTGCAGCAGAATACATACATAGGCACACATGCAGCGCTGACAACATAATAATATTAGCCTACTGTATGTGCGTTTGCATGTCAGTGAATGCATTTTTATCATTTCACATTCCATCCTGTGTGTTTTTATTATGGTGATGTATTTCCAACATACTCTGTCGAATATGCTTGCACGTCAGAAATGCAAAATCAACTGCAACAGTTGGCCATATTGTTAAATACAACAAGCCATGCCACGGTCCTACACTGGACCACATTAAGAGATAATGATGTCATTATGATAACCCAGGATGTTTCTATATTTTCAGCTGCTCAATACATATTCAGATCTGTCTGTGCATCCCTCCATCCAGCTCTACATGAACTGATGAATTCTAAAGTGCTAAAGAATTCCACAGTATTTAAATGCAAACAGTGCCCTCTAGTGGAGCAAAGAGGGTCTTTAATCTGTTTCCTACTAACATTACCCGGACTGTCACCAGACAGACCACAGTCGCCCTTTCAAACAAGCAAGGTTTGAAGGAAATGTTTTGGGTTGGACATGCACTAATTAAACCAAGTGGACTACTTGTGAATATTAGACCTGGAGATTTCATTTTACCAGGATTATTTGTACGACAGCGTCTTCTATCGCTACATATATTACATATATAACTGTATATTTTTCAAACATAATATAACTACATAGTGTAACTGCAATACAGTGCGGCTACGTACTACGAGGGGGGTACCCACGTGACCCATTGTACTGTAATTCAGCAAAAAAAACACCTGCATGCAACCCTGCAGGTCAAAGGTTGAACCTGGCTCACCATTTGCTGCAATGCAATGTGACTTTATCCAGCAATGCACTGAGCGGACAATCCAATGCATGCTCGCAAAAACCCTTTGTATACCACTTTGTAATATGCACAGGGTAATTCTACTGTGGCAACAGAGGATAAAACATTGTAGTGACTTTTCATCTAGTGCCATCATTTTTCCAAAGTTTTGTTTGTACACAAGAAATATCAACGGCTAAACATTTCTGAAATGTGAGTGTATAGATTCAATATTCAAAGATTAGGATTCACAAAACTAAATTGTCTATCACATAATGATAGAAAATATAGAGAAAAAGAAATATATAGAAAAAGAAATATATAGAAAAGGGGCCCACAAACAACATGAAAGACATAAAATGACATTAAAACACAAAAAACAGTTCCATAAATAAGTGATGGGTTGTTGACATAGAGACGAGTAAAGCTACACAGCTAATTATAGACTAAAAAGGAAACCCCTAGATCACTCGGCCGAATAGAAAGATGCTGCAGAATGGTACAAAAATAGAGAGTGGTTAAGTTAAGTGAGCCGACTGGGAAATATGCAGATTGGCTACTGTCAAACAGCTTGCAACCTACTTTTGTAAGATCCGGAATTATTAACTGGAAAAATACAATAATATATTCAAACTAAAACTAAATGTATGAAGAAAAAAAATCTAGATTGAATTTTATTTTGATTCAGTTCTGTAATTATTTTGAATAAATAATTTTTGATTAAATTATAATATGATTATATATTAATTAATAATTATAATATACTATACACTTTAGGGATTGACATTTCCCACTCCAAATAGCACTGGGAACGCAGCATAGTGAATAGGCCTATTATTCACTCAAATACAGTAGACACACACATATATACGTATATATGCACAGTATATAAAACACACACATATATATATATATATATATATATATATATATATATATATATATATATATATATATATATATATACATATACATATACACACATATATATATATATATATACACATATACACACATGTATATATATATATACATATACACACGTATATATATATATACATATACACACATATATATATATATACATATACACACATATATATATATATACATATACACACATATATATATATATACATATACACACATATATATATA
>CALSBV010012185.1:189943-200593 GCA_943590825.1 Bovichtus diacanthus | reverse complement strand
GGATTGAGGAGTTCCTCAAAATGCTCCTTCCACCGCCCGAGTACCTCCTCAGTTGAGGTCAACAGTGTTCCATCCCTGCTGTAAACAGCTTGGATGGTTCCCCGCTTCCCCCTCCTGAGGTGCCGGACAGTACGCCAGAAGCACTTTGGTGCCGACCGAAAGTCCTTCTCCATGGCTTCTCCGAACTCCTCCCACACCCGCTGCTTTGCCTCTGTCACGGCCGAGGCCGCTGCCCTTCGGGCCTGTCGGTATCTTGCAACCGCCTCTGGAGTCCCCCGTGATAACATATCTCGGAAGGACTCCTTCTTCAGTCGGACGGCTTCCCTGACCACCGCGGTCCACCACGGTGTCCGAGGGTTACCGCCCCTTGAGGCACCTAAGACCTTGAGGCCGCAGGCTCCCGCCGCAGCTTCAGCAATGGAAGCTTTGAACATTGACCACTCAGGCTCAATGCCCCCAACCTCCACAGGGATGCCAGAGAAACTCCGCCGGAGGTGTGAGTTAAAGGTCTCTTGGGTATGGGCCTCCTCCAAACGTTCCCAGTTCACCCGCACTACCCGTTTGGGCTTACCAGGTCTGTCCAGACTCTTCCCCCACCCCCTGACCCAACTCACCACCAGATGGTGATCAGTTGACAGCTCCGCCCCTCTCTTTACCCGAGTGTCCAAAACATGCGGCCTCAGATCAGATGATACGATTACAAAATCGATCATCGATCTTCGGCCTAAGGTGCTCTGGTACCATGTACACTTATGAGCATCCTTATGTTCGAACATGGTGTTTGTTATGGACAGCCCATGTCTAGCACAGAAGTCCAATAACAAACAACCACTCGGGTTGAGATCAGGGAGGCCGTTCCTCCCAATCACGCCTCTCCAGGTGTCTCCATCGTTGCCCACGTGTGCGTTGAAGTCTCCCAGTAGAACTATGGAGTCCCCTACTGGAGCCCCCAAGAGGACACCATTCAGGGTCTCCAAGAAGGCCGAATACTCTGAACTGCTGTTCGGTGCATATGCACAGACAACAGTCAGAGTTTTCCCCCCCATAACCCGTAGGCGTAGGGAGGCGACCCTCTCGTCTACCGGGGTGAACTCCAACGTAACGGCACTCAGCCGGGGATTTGTGAGTATCCCCACACCCGCCCGGCGCCTCACACCCTGAGCAACTCCAGAGAAGAATAAGGTCCAACCCCTATCCAGGAGTACGGTTCCAGAACCGAGACTGTGCGTAGAGGAGAGCCCAACCAGATCTAACTGGTAGCGCTCCGCCTCCCGCACAAGCTCCGGCTCTTTCCCCCACAGAGAGGTGACGTTCCACGTCCCCAGAGCCAGCCTTTGCCGCCCAGGTCTGGTCCGTCGAGGTCCCCGACCTTCACTGCCACCCGTCTGGCAATGTACCCGACCCCAACGGTTCTTCCTGCGGGTGGTAGGCCCACATGATGGAGAGGGGGGGGTGCCACGTTGCTTCTTCGGGCTATGCCCGGCCGGGCTCCGTGGCAAACCCGGCCACCAGGCGCTCGTTGACGGGCCCCCCTTCCAGGCCTGGCTCCAGACGGGGGCCCCGGGCTTCCTCCGGGCAGGGTCACACCTCCTCTTTTTTGATGTGCCATTGGGGTTCTTGAACCATTCTTTGTCTGGCCCCTCGCCTGAGACCAATTTGCCATGGGAGACCCTACCAGGAGCACTAGGCTCCAGACAACACAGCCCTCAGGTTCATAGGAGCACCCAAACCCCTCCACCACGGTAAGGTGATGGTTCTCGGAGGAAATATAGTATATATATATATATATATATATATATATATAGTATATATATATACTGTATATATACTATATATATATAGTATATATACATAGCCATATATTCTCATTCTTGCTCTCTAAAACAAGCATTTTCTTGAATACACACACGCACACACACATACAAACACACACACGCACACACACATACAAACACACACACACACACTCACACACACACTGCTGACTATATCCATGTGTAGAAGCAGAGAGACATGCCAGAAGCTGTAAGTATTATTATATCAGCGTTGTCTCAATAACAAAGTAAACAGTGCACAGCATCATTCCAACACAGGGGGAAGTAGTTTCATGCAGCAGTAATAAAAGTCGGACTATGGACAGGAGTTCCATCTAGTGCCTGAATCATATTACTGCCTCCAGAAATGACTTTTCCTTCATTGTTTTTCCAGACATTAATAACAGATTCCTGAGGTGAATTGGTGACTGTTCTTACTGTTGGTGTGTTTATAGTGTGGTGATGAAAAAATGTCTGGTGAAATGTAACAATAGAATCCACACTGCTGGATTGAGGAAAATAAAGCAATTAAATGAATCAACCAAAAATAAACCAGACGATGTAAATATGTGTCTCTTATTATATCAATGTGCAGTCATTTTAATGTTGAATGTACCTGAAGTCTGTCCCTTGCAGTGAATGTTACAGGTGTTCCTCAGGGATTAGAAAGGCATTGGAGGATAGCATCTTATTTATTATTAGCTCCACCTAAGAGGTTCTGCACTGCTCTAACTTAAACGACAAGAATCTGGCACCTGTATACTTCACGTCTAATTATTAGTAGATACCAAATAATCCTGCTTAAATGAGAAGTCACAGACACTAGATATACCATTAAGAAGAAGGATTCTGGAGACAAGCTTCTGGTTCAGTCATTTATTCTGCACAAGTAGAAACGAAACCAAGAAGTGAAATTAAATATAGACTACCAATGAATAGACCAATAAGTGTCGCTCTGTTACACATCAGGCTCTGCCTTCTTGGAAGGTCTCAGTCTATGAGGAGTGAAGGTTGGTGGCCTGAACCTGATCCTCCTCCACAATATCCACAGTGGATTCATCTGCACATCACCAAGCTGCGCTCCTGGTCTCACACAGACTCATCTCACGGTGCATTCAGGAGAATCTTGCACGCTTTTTGGTAAAACAAAAACAATGTCTGGGTTTGCCAGCAGAAATTCTTTCCTTAAAAAACAATATGGTGAATTTGATTTGTTTAATGATTCCACGGTTTAAACAACTAGCTTTGAATTCAATATTCTGACGTGTTAATAGTGCACCCGGTTTTGAAAGACCTGACTGCATGCACCTTGTCCAGGTAATGTAGAATGGAGAAGGCTAAGCTTTCCCTAAATTATTGTTCCCTATATTATTGTGCACCACATATATCTATCGGCAGACGCCACATTTTACCCATGTTCAATAAATGTCGCATATGCAGGCTTCTGCTACTGGTAGCTATCGACAATTGTTATGTCTAGCAAATCCACATTGCAGCCTGTAACAACACATGGCTACTGTTTCATAATCAAGGAATATAGTTATTAATCAGAGCACTCATAAGAACATAGCACTATCAAGAGGGCTACATGTGTTTAAATTCATGAACAATTCTCTCTCAAAATCAGCAGAGGGGCTCGAAGCATGTCCGGACCTCCGACAGTTGGAAACAGTTGAAGGCTTTATTTGCCTCATCAATCATTTTAAATGTAAATTGATTTATCCAACAGATTATACAATCTACTGAGTTCTTCGGATACATTTGTCAAGTTTCACATAGCACAACTCTGATTTAATGAAATCATGTGTTATAAAAAATAGGTGGAAACGTGTTGATGGGCGGCATTAAGGCATGTCAAACAGTAGCGTTAAACATCTTACTTCAGTTTATTTAACGTTTATTAAACGTATATATATATATATATATATATATATAACAGCTTCTTACGTTCCACCACTAGTGAGCAGTGTATCTATTGACCTTATTACCTGAATGCCAAAGTGGATGCAGCGTCACTCTCTGTGACAATGTTTTGAATACGCCAGACTTGAAGGGCAATTATAAATGCTGAAACTGAACAGAATGGTTTAGTGTGTAACTCACAAGTTAGAATGCAGCAGCTCAATTTCACCATCAAACTTGTGTTCTGGTTGTAACAGGCTGCAGCTCCTGAAAAGTGGACTTTGGGCGCCACTAGGACCTATAGAACATTACAGTTCATTTTACAGTAACAGTAACAGAAGGACAGTAGAAAAGGCAGGTACACCACAATCGTCCTACACCCAAACCCACAGCAACCCGAATGTGTAGTTATTTTTTATTTTATACGAATAAAAACAGAAAACATGTCTTTTTTACAGAAGTCATCGAGGTCATCATAAATCTAATAAATTTAATGTCCTATCTTGGACATCATTATTTGGTTTTGATCAAACATTTCTTTATTTTCATTACTTTATTAATGTGAAGTAAGACTGAAAACGAAAAAAAAGAAATGAAATGCAGTTATCATTTGGTATTCTAAGAATAAGAACACTACATAACAACATCTCTGATAAAGGACAGGAAGATTGTTCCCCTGCTATGGGATTCTATGGTAAGTCCGTTGTCACCATTATGAATAACAGAACATCAAAAGCCGGAAATTTGTCCTGGAAAGTCGAATCAAAGTACCGGTAGTCATGTTGAGGTAACGTGACATTCTTCAATAACTTATCTTCTTTTACAGTGTGTTCTATATGTGTGTGGTCCTGACAAAGATTTGTAGAAAGATATAAGAAGTGGCCGTGTTTTTATAGGACTTTACGTTAAATCCGGAAAATGTATTTTCTAACCTAATGTTCATTGTCAATGACATTTTTGTGCTTTCAAAGCATCTAATTGACGCTGATCATGCTTGATGATTAATATTGGCATATAATTAATTATGAAATATATTTCCACATCCCCCTTTAACTGAAGGGCATTGAACAATCAGAAACTGAATTTTCCTTTAAACCTATACATACAGAATGTCACACCTTAAACAGAAGATTATTGACAAAAATACAACGTAAAACGTTGTGTTTTTTTTTCAATAATTCGACTTGTCCTTTTAAATGGAAGAAATGAACACACAGCTGAAAACTACATGTTCTAAGCTTCATTTTGATGTGTAGGTTGCTGGGCTTTAAAAGAAATCCAACCGCCATACCAGGCCCTGAAAACACACACTGTCCCTGCATCAGAGACACATGACTTGATATTAGGCAGAATAGGTGGTCGAATGTAGTGATCACTTTTCAATAATTGAAATAAAAATGACTTTTATGTTGTGGCCACTATAACATGAATCGGCTACATCCCTAGCTCATTAATTAACACGCTGTATCTCGTTTTTTTTTTATCCATACAAAAACAGAGATGTAAGAACAACAATCTGTGGTTTAGCAGCTGTTATAGTATGTGCTGGAAATAAAGATCTTTTTTGGTGATTAAAAGTCGGGCACATTGACCGCACAGCTCTCCAGAAACATCCCAGTGAGGTCAAAAGGTTTGGTACCGCTGTGCCTGTACAGAGACTAAAACTTGTGTTCACTGAAAGTGTTTATTAGTGAGCTTCAGAGGCGTTCTTCTTTACTTTGGACAGAGCCAGTGTAGCTGTTTCTTCCTGCTTCCAGACATTATGCTTAAAGGTACAATGTTTATTACTGAGCCACCTGTAACCTGCCCAATGTATGTGCTAATGTATGCTTCGTCCCACCCTCTACTACCGGCAGCGCTGAGGACAGGGCGAAGAAGCAAGTCGCTTGAATTTAATTAAATAAACAAACTATCAAAATGTATAGAAATCATGGATGTATTATTGACCAGCTCTTGGTGCAGCTCTGCAGCTGCATCGCTTGGATGGGAGGTAACCAGGTATGCCTTGCAACTTGGTGTACACTTTTGTTTGTCTTCTTGTCCAGCAACCTCTAATGGGCGAGTGGATAATGACTGTTATCTCTGAGTAGCAAACTGGGAAGTAGTGTGATGCTGTTATAGTACAGGAGGAGGTCAGGGCGGGTGGTTGGGAGTATCTTACTCTGACACTACTCACATCCCGTACTGCCAGCAGTCAACTTTTTTTTAAACCATCATCACTATTGTTTCCTAGTGTATATTTAGCTAGTTGTATTTAGCTAAACTTAACCAATCAGAAATAGGATTGTTTTGTAATGGGCATAGCTCTTTTAGAATATGTCAATAAACAACGTCATCCTATCAATAGGACCACCAGATTAGAAAATACTGAAATTTGTTGGCAATATTCATGATCATAAGAGGATGAACCATTCTAGTTGGTGATAGTATGACTTATTTTTTTGGTGCCACCGTCAGGCCAAATATTCCATTTTATACAGAAGGAATATATTTTGCTCATTGCCACAAAACTTAACAGATTTCATGTTATTCACATGATGAACCCTTTCAATTTAAAACACATTAATTTTGATTCATAGCGGCGCGCGCAGCAGCTTCTCTGGGTCCGTAACGACAGTGCATTGTTTGTTTGTTGTTTTTGAACCACGCAATTGTTTTTTATGTATTACACTATATTTCGTTACTGCTTTTTAAAGTAAGCAAAGTAAGGAGAGGAATGACAATTAACTCAAACTTCCTGTAGCACCACCTTCAAAAAGACCTTTACATTTGTAGCTTCACTATTGGTAAGGCTATAACAAAAGCAAAACAAGATGTTGTTTCTTCCATCTTAACACTTTCATTTTGTGGGTCATAATGGACACTTCCATGGCAGTGTAATTCTAGAAAGTGAGTAATAGATGAAACAGCTGCTTCTATCCCACACACATTGTCCCATGACTATTATTAACAATTACCAATCATGGCATACTTGTTTTGTTGTTAGCTTCTGTGTGTGTTAACAGGGCATTTTTGGAGGCCTTTTGGTCCTTGAGATTAGAGAATATGCGTCTTATGATCTGTCTGTGATGGGCTTCCCTGGCCCTGGCTAGTCCCATCATGCCAGTTCTGTCTGAGCGTTGATGCTGAGGAGCAACCATCCTAGTTTCTTGTCTGTGCTTAGCAGCTAGCTCTGGGAACTGCCGGGTGTATAGAAGGTCTGTGTACTGCAGTTCTGGAGTTATAAGTCTTTGACATTTAGTTTTGGTTTGTCTGTCTACATGAGAGTTTAGGTTATAGCCCTGAATTACAGCTGCTCCATACTGGAACGGTTTCAGCCCAGTGTCTTTTATCTGGGACGGGTCAACTGCCCCGCCATCTTTCAGGCAACTTTTTGCTAGCTTGGCCTGTAGCTCTCTCAACTGAGATACTTCCCTCTTCATCTGCTCTTGCCCAACGAGACTATTCACTTTGTGCCAGAAGGTGGTGTTAAAGTGCAGGTAGATCCTCCAGTCTAAAGCATTCCACCTCTTGATTTTCTCTGCAGTGTTTGGTAAAAGTGTGTGACGGGTTTGTTCACTGCGACTATTGAGCTTAAAGGAAACAACGTCTTCCAGGGACCAGCAGAGGGCATGCTTGAGCAAGATCATGGACTCATCAAAGTATTCAGAAATAAGAATGAGGTGGAAGTCCCGTTCAATGGCTGCAATAGCCATGCTGTCTCTCTCCTCCAGATCTTTAGCACCAGCTACAACGTTGTTGTCAAAGCCAAAGTCGAAAGCCACGATATTATGAGCGTAGTGGTTGTTGGTCACTGATGAGTTGTAGTTTCTCCAGCTGTTGTCTAGGAAGTTGTCGAGGCTGTGAGTCTTGTGGAAGGCTGGGATGCTCTTGTAGTAGATAAAGATGGACTCCATCATGGCCACAGGATGCCTCAGGATGGAAAAGTAGAAGGTATCCTCAGGCATAACTTTTGCAACCTGGGACATGATATAGGAAGACTTTTATTTTAGAGATGGCATGTTAAAAAAAGCAAGTTGTATTTACCTAAAGCCAGGGTGGGTAATCCTCTCCAAAAACATTTTTTGTTATATTTGTTGAATACTTTAAATCAAATGCTTTAACAGGTTGGGTATTTTCAGTTGTAACATTTCAAAATCTACTGTACTCTTGTCAGCTTCTTAAGATTACCAACACTAGCTTTAAATCAATATTTAAGAGAAATACAATCTCAAGAAATTGGTACATTTTCTTTTGACAGACTCTAAACCCAACATAATCTTCTTTTTTTAAATAATTGACTACAATCTTCATAGAAATTATATTAACTGATATATAAGTTAAAAAGGCCTCATATTATTATTCCAGACCCACACAGTATACCTAGTTCGACGGTACCCACATTTAGCCATAAGGGGCCCCCACAGTTTCTTTCATGATTTAGCCCACAGGAGTCCATGTAAACTGGGCTGTAAATTCATCCAGACAGTATAAATAAGGCATGACAACAGGTAAACTACACAACTTGATTAATTTTCCAATGAAGCTTACCTCAGATTTTCTAAACCTCATGTGATTGCACATGATGTGGAACTCCCTCACACTTTGTCTGCTGACACCTTCCACAAAATGTGAAGCAAAAAAGAACGGGTAAAAAAGTTGGCTGTGTTTGTTCAGAGGGAGGGCAAAAGTCAAGTTCCTGCTTTCACCATAGCGATACAGGATGTTTAAGATGGTGCTGCTTGCTGTTTTGTGCGTCTTGAGAAAAACAATGTGAGTCTTCGGGGTGCAGGTTGCTTTAGTATGGACACTGTTGACGTGAGCCTTTAAAAAACTTGACGGATTGGGAGTGTCTGCAGTTAAACCTTCCCTAGCACTGTGGAGAGCCAAAGAACCTGGGAGTCCAAGGCTTTCTCCATGTTTTGGTAGAAGCAGCTTCCCAGGTGAAACTTCCCTTGCCTCCTTCTGAGAGTCTGTAGCAAGGGTATCTACATGACTATAATCTGATCGCTTTTGGTATCCCTCATTCTGATGATGAAGATCAGCAGTTCTGTCTGTCTGCAGCGACTTTGTGTCTGTCTTTACTGCCAGTGAAGACTCAGATGGGATGCCTTCCCAGACATTTTGCACAGCAGGAAACAGGTGCTGTTTGCTGACAGTGAATCTCAGATGTGGGAGTCCTGTCAGCTTGTCATTCCTGGGAGAAGTCATTGAAATACTTTACAACACAGTTTTCTTTTCTTGGGTTCAGAAATACTCATTACACCAGCATATTAAACGTATATTGTCAGATATTGTCAGGTTGTCATATGAATTTGAATGTGGTTTACATACAAACACAGACAAGATGATGTATTATAAATCTAGTGTCCTGAATTCCTGGAACTTCTTGCCAAACAATAAATCTGATTTGAAATTTTAAAATGTGGAAAGGAAAGGAAAGGAAAGGATGACTCAGAGCCTAGTGGATACAGGGTGGAGGTGGGGTGGAGTAGATTTTACCTGGCCTGGCGGGCGACAAAGTTCTGAATGGCAATACAGACCACGAGCAGAATGAGTAGTATCCACAGAGGGTGACGCCTGCTGCACAGCCCTCGCCTCACACACCTGCAGGGAGCACACACACACACACACACACACACACACACACACACACACACACACAGACACACACACACACACACACACACACACACACACACACACAGCTAAAAGCCTTCCTGGTATCAGGATAAAATAAAAACAATAATAATAAAATAAAATAAAAATGTAATAAAATGTGACATGATGCAGTTGTCCAACCCCAATATGATAACTATGATAGAATTTGAATGATCTTTGATTCACTATAACAACTATCACCATTGTTTACTTATGATTGAGAAACACAACCGTTTCAGATCACCACACTTGCATCAAATAAACAAATAATTTTTCATTAAAAAAAGATTTTTCTTTTTTATTCCGTTCCAATTAACCTTTAGTGTATATATTTATTGAAAGATTGTGAACTGAACAATTCAGATGTTGAATAATAATAATAATAATAATAATAATGATAATAATTACTAAAATAAGTTGTGTCACAGGTTTGCACTGAAGCAAATGGAACTAATTCTGAATAGATCCGAGCAAAGTTCAGGAGATACAGATTTATAGCTTTTGTTTGGCACCTTCACCAGACACTGGAACGCTCTGTGGACAGACAGAGCGTTGAAGTCAGATGAACCCTTTCTTTGTCTTGGCTTTGTGGTCATTTTGCCTAGTTTGTCTATTTTATTTTTCTACCTCCTGTGACATTGGGCATTTGTTCATTTGAATGTAGGCATTCGGGGCTTTGGTCAAAATTGCAGATTGTGTTTACTTGTTTAGAAACAAATTGGGGAGTAACACGCATTAGTTTTTTGGTTTTCTTATGAGGGAGAGCAATATTCTAGTCATTTGTCCTTTTGTTGTTAGTCCATTGTGCATTTTTGTTTAAGGTGTCGCTTTGGTTACAATAGGCCGCTCCCATCTCCCAGTTTGGACTTGCTCGATTCCTCTCCCCTCTAAGGAAAGCCGCCATTTTGGATCAACGTCAATAAAAAATAACGTGAGGCACACAGCTTCATCTTAGGGCCATTGTTTTGTTATACTGCTGTATTTTATGATCTCTGTCAGATGGGCATAACAGTATTTATGACAAGTTAAACATTTACTTTGAACTCAATTCACAACATGGAATAAGGTGACAAGAATGTAGGCTACGATGCAGGCCAGGGGCCAGGATTAAGTGGCAGAGGGTCAAACAATCAAACAGTACATTTATTAATCAGAGCAGTCACATAAGAACGTAGTCAGAGGATGTCCCTCCCCTTCTATCTGTGCATTGCTACAATGAGAAAAAGGAACAAGATCCGACAGTTCCATACAACACACACCTACAACACACGTCTACAACACACACCTACAACAC
>CALSBV010012185.1:154206-178191 GCA_943590825.1 Bovichtus diacanthus | reverse complement strand
AAAAAAAAAAAAAAAACTTCATGGAAGTACAACAATTCATCACTGCGATACAACTTTAAGTTTCTTCGTTTTCATGAACTAAATGGAAATTAAGTGAAATTAGTGGCTGCCTTGGAAAGTGGCAAACGACTTCCAACTTCAACTCTCTTTGGAAAATGGTCAGCAGTGATGAAAAGTACATGTGAAAGGTGCCAAAAGAGGGAGTTGGCAGTGACGGGGGAATATGAGGAACAGCCATGACAACACATTTAGAGGAAAATTGGAAAAAGGTTAGGTTGTCTTGTTGTCAGCAGAACAATAAATCATGCTGAACATGAAACCTTGTTGTCACACATCTGGAAATCAACTCAGGCTGATTTATGGGTACATAAATGCCTTTGCCCGGTTGTGGCCACTTAAAATGAATTGCTGTCTAGAGATTGGTGAGAGTAAGGCAACAATTGTACAAAACATAATATTCGTATATTCTCTTAAAGATCTTTAATGCATACATGCATGCATCTCATGGTGTTAGCACATTACAGTGGGTTATATTGAGCTTTATAAAGTTTTACAAGCAAAGCCATAAAACACATTCCTGTTGCAGATGCCTTCCATTTAAGCAGGGGATCTCTTTATCTACGTGTCATAAAACAATTAGGTGACCTGATGTGACCTGGGTCACTGTTAATAGAGTCATTTCCCAAAACCTGCCACCTCCAGATACCCAAACCGCTATGTATAAACGCAAAGTCTTTTGTTGTTGTGCTGTTAACAGCTTGTTCAGCTGTTTACAAGGTGGAGGAAGCTTGTCATTCCGCTTGTTATTTTGCAGAATACAGTGTGTTGCTCACTGCTGTTATTGTGAAGCTAACCGCTGTATGCTAACTTGGTAACTGTGAATTAGCAGTGCTTACTAACTGGGAATCTTTTAGGCAAGCCCTGCTGTAAAAAGAAGGTGAATCTGCTTCTAAGCAGACTGCAGTTTGATCAGAGAACCATCTGATGTGTAGAGCTGCGGTAGTCTGTTCCGGTGGGCCAATGCCAGCGATCTACCGACAGTGGCAATTAGAGCCGTGGAGAGGAGAAGGGCAGTGGAAAAAAAGAGGTCTAACACATTTGAGCCGTCTCTTTTTATCCTGCCGAGATTTCACACCAAGGTGTGAAAAGGTGTGATGGAGGGTTTTGACAACCGTAAAGGATCCTGGGAAAATTAGTCCCATGGCTCAATTACCATGATTTTAGTTCCCAAAAATGTCATTAAGATTACATAAACCTTTAGTGTGGGGTCCCAACGGGGCTCTGGTCAGGCCGGGTTCTGACAAATATTCACAAATGATGTTCAGGTTGTGTTAGGGCCTACTTGATACAGTGCTTCAAATTCTTTTTTACTGAAAATGTAGTGTAAAAATAAATAAAAATGAAAGGAAAGCAGAAAGAACCTAGTCATATTTGCACATTAAGCTAATTCGCCACTGGGCTAGTAGTAAACAAGGAAGTAAGGTAGAAAGCAGTGCTGTGTTAGGTAGGGCAAGCCAACAGGGACATTCTTGTGTTGGTGGTGGCGTTTTTAAGCCTTTAGATAATGGCTATGATCAGTGTGTGTTGCCATACTGCTTAAGGAGAATTCTCTGTCGTCCATGGACTGTTTCATATTTTATGCACGCACTAGAAAAGCCAGAATAGAAAGAGAGGAGTGTTTAGGGCTCTGGCAGGCTACCCTGCATCCTCCTATTTTTGGGGCTTCAGCAGACTAACCTCATATAAGACGCTTTACGACGCTTTTGAACAGGTTATCAGCAGGACGGCCAGGGCTCTGGATATTACCCTCCTTGAAGAAAACATTACAGCCCCCACCCTCTCAGTTTGAGGAGATTGTGTCCATCACCAGTGCTGGTGCCCCTCCTGCTAGATTTTAAAGACTGCACATTGTTTGCTTTGAGAGCTGACGATGGGTCATGGTGAACACAACCCAAGGTTACCAGCTTTTTAGCGAGGTTGGCTACTTTCATCACCTTGAACAACTTTCAACCTTCAGAGCGGCTCAAAAGTTAGACCAATGTTTTGAAGTGGTTATCAGCAGGAACACTACGGCTCTGGATGTTGCCCTCCCGGAAATCCCTACTGCGCACCATGACGGTTTCAGTGAACCTCATGCCGGATTTTAACGATCTGGGTCTGCAAACACTTTAGTTTACTTAATTGGTTCTGCTCACCCCCTCTTCTGCTCATTTAGCACTGTGCATGTTCCGGGCCAGTTGAACAGCAAACATCACCCCTCATGATGTGGTTGTCAGCCATGTGAGCTCCCACTTTGGAGGGAGTGCCGTCTCAGTTGAGAGGGACCCTGTTCCAACCCTTACTGGCAAGGCCCAGATCAGTGGATCCTGGCCTCCTCAAGAGTCTCAATAAAAACAGAAAACGTATGGTTACATGTAACTTTGGTTCTCTGAGTGAATAGACTATCTCTTAGGCTGCTCGGAGATCGTTCAGTTTCAATCAAACTATCACTGATTCCACGCCAGCGCAGGTGCTTTAAGGGTAATCTCTAGGACGTGGCCGGGGAAACCGGCTTGTCTAAAAGAAGCAACCTCGTAACCTGACGCCAAGGGGGGGTCATTCCCCATACATATGGAATACGTAACAGAGTGTAGAAATAGCCTCTTCACTTAGAGAACCATGGTTACTATGTAACCATAAATTCCCTGCCACACGTCTGTTGTCTTCCTTTTCTTCTATTCCCATTATCTTAACTCTTCTTCTTCCCTCTTTTTCTCACATAATAGTAATTTCCCACTTTCCTTTATGTTCCTCTACCTCCCCACATACTCTTTTACCACACACATGCAAAATCACCATGGAGGATATATTATCAGGAGAAAGATGCCCTCCCTACACACACAGATATGCTCACACACACACAGTTTCTTAACATCTAGAGTTGCAGATTACAAGCTCCAGCAGTCATCAGTACAAAGGTCAGGCATTGAGTGTGTCAGCAGAGACAGCTTGGCCTAATTTGATTCCTCCTCATCTACTCTCAGGGATACATATTCATTATAAACTACTCTCCGTCCTCAGAGAGCCACTGAAACTCTGTTTCTCTATGTCTTGCTCACTATAAGGCAGACATAGACCGAGTGCTGCTGAAAAACTGGAGCTGCTCTCAATGACCAAAATAGCTTCATCAATTCCAAAGTGGATCATTCATCTCAAGGACAAATGAGCAGAGGGACAGAGTTTGAATGGAGGCACTTTCTGCTTCCTTTATTGTACATTTAGATAGAACTGACTGAATACGTTTGCTCTACTAGTGGCAGTGCCTGAAGATAGGTCAGTTAGTAGGTGACTGACTTCGTCCAGTCATCAATTTTGGTCTACTTGGACATATCTCTTCTACAGGACCAAACTAATAGAAGAGATAAAACATAGATATTTTATTGTCATCCATCTGTATACAGTGTGGTACTAAGAAGAACAAAAGATTTTCCTCCTGGTCCCAAAACAAGAAGAAATATAGCCGCAAGTGGCCATGAACTGATTCTCCGTTTGCTCGTCAAAATCGTAGCTGCAAAATCGTAGTTTATTGGCCTGAGTTTTTTTTGTAGAGGACATTAAGATGTGGACGTGCGTAAAATTACAAGTCAATCGGACTTACGGTTCGGAGGGCCGGGCCTTTCAAAGTTTGAATATTAATTATAGCACCCCCATCAGGCCAATTTGACTCACAATTTAAGGGGAACCATTAGAACATAATTTATAGTTAATAGTACCAAGTTCCATGTCTCCAGCTGCAAGCAAATTGAGCAGATGCATAATATACCATATAATGCTACATAGGCCACGGCCACATTCTTGATTAATATTTGTCACTAAAGTTTGTGCACCAAATTTGCTGAAATTCTGTCCGGCGGATATTGAGGTACACATTTGTGGTATTAGCAGCGCCCCCTGTGAGTCTGGATCCTTAAATGGTATGAACCGTGTAGGGCCTTGGGAACATCAATCACTGACTGACCGGTCAACACTGAACCGATGGATGGATGTGTTGCGATGACGTAATGGACATGGGAAAACGTGGATAATAGACGCTGTATGCAAAATTAGCAGACAGCGACCACGTGCCAAGTCGGTTTAGATGAAAAGATGTCGACCTCCCAAGAAGAGATTTAAATCGTCATGTGGAGTCCGTTGGTTTTGCATGCAGACGAGAGCCAGGTGTTAAGGGTTAGCAGTCTACTGAAACGTCCTATTCCTTGGGAGAGTCTGGGGGTTGGACCAGAGATGTAAACACTGCTATGAGACCGTTTAAGGACGTTAAAGAGATTGGTGAAGTCTTGTTTCAACAGTGCCGTATTTGAATGTCATTTGTTTAGACATGTATGACAATGCTGTCAACCTCTGGGTCGGATTTTATTATGTTTGAGACTTTGTCAGTGATGTCTTATACTGTAGCATCCGGGAAAAAGAGAGCATGAGCTCTGTTAACTCTCACATTTCTGACGAATGAGTCATCAATAATGAGCGTTGATGGAGGAGTTGGCATTGGCCGGTGGGTTGCGGGAGTATAAATGGAAGGAAAGGACCAGACCACGCAGACCACAACCAAGGGCTGATGTGATAGATCTGACCGGGGCTGTTTAGCCCCAAGCTAGAGCCAAGGCTTCCTCAGGGATGGCGTCCTGAGCAGGATGACAAGCAGTGGCTTGAGCATCAGCTGAAGGTGGAGTAGAAACTATGGCTGGTGAAGTAACGGTGTAAGCAGGATAAAGAGCAGTGGTAGCTAGCTCTTAAGGAATTGTGATGGTGTGAAGGGCTGAAGATGGTATCCAAGTGATTCTAAGCCTCCTAGATTTTGTAGAGCATGGAAATCCTTGGCTCCAACTCAGTGGTCTTGCCGCTCTGCTCTGGCAGACTGATAGTGAGGTAAATGGAGACATGGCTTCTTGAGGGTGACGATCCGAATAGCCTGAAGAAAAGGGTGGGAAACTCGGCAGCAACAAGGTAGTAGATGGCTTGATTTGGATACAGGGTGAAATAATGTGTTTATGGCAGGCAGCCACGACGACGACACATTCACATTGCATTGCACTGAACAGTCGGTCGGTAAACAAGAATTATCATCACAGAGATATGGGCTTGATGCAGAAGTCTAAATTTAATACTGATCCCTCTATATGACCTATAAGTAAATGAGACAGTCAGCGAGAAGATATTTATTTGTCTGAGATATACAGACCATGGTTTTATTGCTTGTCATTGGTGCCAACAATAGCAGTGGCAAATCAGAAAATGGTCATATTATTTTTGTAACAGAGATTTGTAACATATTTGGAAGGCTGCACCTGCAGTGACAGCTGGTGATAGGGGTCTCAGATCAGAAAATGGCAATGTGTCATTCTAAATAGCAAACACAAGACCAATTTCATTATTTAGTTTTGAGAATCTGGTGAGATATTGATAGTACCAGTTTTTTTTTGCTTAAAGAAATAATTGAAACAGAACTGATAAATTGATTATCAAAATTGTTGCAGATTATAGACTAATGTATTAATGATGGGAATGTGATTACCATTATCTTTGTATTTGGTCATAAACCAATGAATTTGACAATATTTTTATTTTGCCCTGTTATTTGGATTCATCCTCTGAGGAATAGTTCTTAAGACATTTAGTTTGGCTCAAAATGGTGGGTGGATCAACTGACACTCCCATCCCTAACGCATTCTGACAGTTTAGCTAAAAGTGATCTTACTGTGCTGTAGTGTGGAGGTGGTAAAGTAGTCCATCCAGCGCCGATTAGTCCAACTCTGTCTGTAAAGAGCCCTTGTTCTCATGTGTGACTCATTGCAGTGGCTAACACAGCTGTAGCCACCCAAGTAATCAAGTCTGAAAGTTAAGAAAATTTGGAGAGGCAGACTCATCAGACAAGGACTCATCTGACAAAGAATCAGGAAGAGTCTTTGCGGGAGGATAAGTGGAAAGCAAAGCCAACACGGACTGGGGTAAGTATCTCGTTCTGCTTGCTATTCCCTCTCCTTATTCAAATGTGTATATTTCCCATTCCTGTTTGTGTGTCTTCTCAGATATTACAGGCCTCGGATCACACCAGATAACACTTCCACCCCTGCTGCTCTCTCCACAGCCTACTCCTTCACCCATGCACCCAGAGCCACGAGCAGAGGAGGCTGCACTGGTCTATTAATCTCCCGCGAATGGAGTTTTTCTTTCCACCCATTGCCAGAATTCACTCCATCTTTCAAATTTAATGCAGTCACTGTAACTAAGCCGGTTACATTAAACATTGTTGTCCTCTACCATCCTCCAGGTCCTTTGGGAAAGTTTTTGGATGAATTGGACGTTCTCCTCTCTAACATCTCTATAAATGGCCGTCCGCTCGTACTTCTCGGTGACTTCAACATCCAGTCAGAGAAGTCAACTGACTTATCATCTCTCCTATCCTCCTTTGCTTTCCTCTCCCTGTGTCCATCCCCACCTACTCATATAGCCTGCAACCACCTTGACTTCATATTCACCAGAAACTGCTCTACATCGAACCTCTCTGTAACCCCGCTTCATATCTCTGATCACTTCTTCATTTCCTACTCTCTCACCCTCTCCCAATCTAACAAGCCCAACTCCCCTAACACTGTACCTGTCCACCGTAACCTTTGCTCCTCTCTCCCTCCTCTCTTGCCTCAGCCGTCCCTTCATCTGACTCTGCCACAGACACTCTCCTCTCTACTCTGTCCTCCTCTCTGGACTCTGACAGGTTCGTCAGTCCCCTCCAGCTCCCTGGTTGTTTGATTCAGTGTGTACTGACAGAACCATCCTACGGGCAGCTGAAAGAAAATGGTTGAAATCAAAACACCCTTACCTTTCAAACTCTTCTTTCCTTTATTTCTGAAGCAAAAAGCGCTTTCTTCCAAATCTAAAATTCAATCCTCTTTCTCCAACCCCAAAAAACTCTATATTCTCCACCATCCTCGATCCCACCAGTCCGCCACCTCCTTCTTCCCTTCTACCATGCAACTTTGTCAACTACTTTTGTAAAAAAAAAAAAAAAAAAGAGATGACATACGGTCTTAATTTTCTAACTCATCAACTGACATCGACTGTTCACTGTGCACATCACTTCCCCTCACTCTAACTTCTTTCTCCCTACTCTTTCCAAATTAAGTTCTAACCCTTGTTACCTCTGCCCGTCCTACCACCTGCCCTCTGGACCCAATCCCCTCTCACCTTCTCCAGTCTATCGCTCCTGACCTTTTTCACCCATCTCATCAACACTTCCTTAACAACTGGTTGCTTTGCAAACAATCTTAAAGAGGCAGGAGTGAACCCTCTCCTAAAGAAACCCACACTCAACCTTTCTGAAGTGAACAACTACAGACCTGTCTCTTTTCTTCCATTTCTTTCAAAATACTTAAGAGTATGGTCTTCAATCAACTCTCATCTTACCTTCACCAGAACAACCTTCTTGATCCGCACCAATCTGGTTTCAAGGCAGGCCACTCAACTGAGACTGCCCTCCTCGCTGTTACTGAGAAACTTCACACTGCTAGAGCAGACTCCCTCTCCGCTGTAATCATCCTTCTGGACCTTTCTGCTGTGCTCGACTAAGTGAACCACCAGATCCTCCTTTACACCCTCCAAGAACTGGGAGTCTCAGGCTCTGCTCTCTCCCTGCTCAAATCCTATTAGGGACAGAAGGCTAACTAAATGAGGGAAACCCACTCAGTAGGTCGGGCAGGAGGTCGACAAGACGGGTGAAGCTGTTCAGGAGGTTGGTGTGGCCTGGGAAAGGGCTCGGACAGGGGCCTGGGAGAGGGCTCAGACACGGGACTGGGCAGGAGGCTCTGGGGACTGCCGTACATGGGGCTCTTTTCCACTCACCAAAGAGACATATTAAAGTATAGGAAAGTTCCCAAACCCCTTCGTCAAATGATCTGCAGGGTCCATTTTCTGGTCACTTCATTCTGTCACGGGTAGGGTAACGGGGAGGACCCAAACACAGGGAACAGACGGTGGGTTAACAACAGAGAGCTTTATTGTAAAAGCTAAAACAAACAACAAACAGACTAAAAGGGAAAACTGAAACACAAACCAGGCTGGAACGAGGGACCACGGGGGGCGACGACATCGGAGTCATAGACAAACGAACCGACAAGGAACAATGAAACAAGAGAAGTATATATACACACAGACACTAATCACAGACGAGACACAGGTGGAGAGGGCAGGTAACGAGACAAGGGTGGCAGGGTGATTACACACAGACAGGAAGTAAAACTAAACAAGACACAAGGGGAAAGAACTTTACAAAATAAAACAGGAAGTGGGAAAACACCTAGGCCATGACACCGTCTTTTATAAATAATATTGTCCTGTCTTTGCTAGATGGGAGTTGATCTAAAATTTCCCTCCCCTAAATATTTCTTCAAACAGTTCAATTCATATATTCATAATGGTGTCTCATTTCTAGAAGGTCCCACCTCTTTTCTTTTATGTACAGTAAGGTTTCTTCCATGACACTCTTTTCTTTGAGTTTATGTTCAAGGATCTATACGTGGTGATTTACGACACAATTAGTTTCTGACAGGGGCCTAACCTCTTCCAAAAACATGCATTGTATGCAGTTTTCCCTTCACTACAGGCATGACCATATTACACTGGTCCTCATTAAAACAGGCACTGGTGCGCCACAGGCCTGATCTTATCACATCATCCAGCAACACAACATGCCTCAATGTATTGTAGGTCTGATCTTATCACCTCAGCCAGCGACTCGATATGCTTCGATGCTCTGCAAGTCTGATCTTCATCATATTGGCCAGTGTCACATCATGCTATCATACCTTGCATGTATGATTTAGTACATTTGACCTATTTGAACACTTAAACACATGGTCTGTCTATCCTTGAGCTTTTTAAACAGTTTGACTGTCTATCATTACCTTATAAGGTATTATACAGGTAGTAAAAAATAGAATACTTGCTAAACAAAACTTACTACAACATTACCTACATGTGCCATCTAACTTCTTTAGCTCATCCACAATGCAGCAGCCTGACTGGTCTTTAACCTCCCCAAGTTCTCCCACACTACACCGCTCCTCCACCTCTTCACTGGTTACCATTGGCTGCCCGAATCTGCTTCAAGACTCTGGTGTTGGCCTGGTGCTGTTAATGGATCAGGCCCTTCCTACATCCAGGCCACGGTCAAACCATACATCACAGCTCGCTCACTTCACTCTGCATCTGCCAGTCGGCTCGCTGCTCCCTCACTACGAGTGGGATCCAGATACCCCTCAAACAAAACCCGCCTGTTTGTGCTATCCTAGCTCCAAAATGGTGGAATGAGTTCCTCATTGATATCAGGTCAGCAGAAAGTCTAAACACCTTCCGTCGTAGACTGAAAGCCCACCTGTTTCGACAGTACTGTGGCCAATAATAAAAAATTTTTTAAATAAATAATATTCTGCATGTGGCACATAAATTGGTAAAAAAAATAATTATTACTTATTTGAAGCTAATGGCTGAGTTTTTATTGTATCGTTTCTGTATGTTGCACTTACATTGCTTTGGCTTATTTGAAGCTATTGCTCTGCACTTAAAAAGATAAAGCTAATGTACTTGCAAGATTATTGCTGTTCGGAGTTGTATCCTCATCATTGTTTGCAGCTATTGTAAGTCGCTTTGGACTAAAGTGTCAGCGAAATTTAATTTTATTTAATGTAATGTTTTGTGTGTGTGTGTGTGTGTGTGTGTTTGTGTGTTTGTGTGTGTGAAACTTTTAAGTGCCTCAGGGTTTAGTTTGATAGCAGACTATTGTATTGTATTGTTATTTATGGAAGGGATATCTGTATAAATCACCAGTATAAACTCATGAAAACATCAAATAAAAAGAAGATGAAGTGGTGAGCAGAGAAACTCAGTGAGAGTTGGTGTTTTACAGGCTGGAGATGGTGAGGATTAGGTCAGACAAGAAAGAGAATAGAGACATTGTGACCCCAGCTTCCCTCGTACTCTCTTGTCAGTTAGCACTCTCAGCTTTCCCCTGAAAACAATCAAGTTTCTATGAAGCTGAGGTGGCCTGTCATTTCCCAGAGTGCAACCTGAAATGTGACCCCACTGTGCACACATCCAAAAACCCGTCAACACACACATACGCACAGAAGTAGAGAGACAAAGACAGAGAAACTATCTTGAATGCAAGACTTTTGTTTTATTTATAATATCATATATCACATCCTAAGATGACGGTATACAGTATGTTGATCCTAGCAATCTTATCGCATCACAAGGTCCACTCAACTGTTGTGGAGCATTTTTTCTATCAGGTCCCATCCCGTTCGTTAGATGTTTTGTGTTTGTGCTTCCTGTTTTATTTTGTTAACTGTATGTTCCCTCTTGTGTCTGTTTCTAGTTTCCTGTCCCCAGCTGTCTCCACTCTGTTCATTAGTGTCTCCACCTGTGTCTTGTTATCCCCTCCCACTTCCCGGTGTATATAGTCTGTGTGTTGTTTGTCCTTTGTTGCCAGTTCGTCTTCGTTATTCATGACAAGAGTTCCAGCGTTGATCCCATTTCCCGTGTTCCTGATTCCCCGGCTTCTTCGACTTCTTCGACTTCTTCGACCTTGTTTCCGTGACCTGACTCCGTTTTCGCCTGCTCCTTACCTGTTGTTTTGCTACGCTGAGGACCTATCTGTGCATCGACCTAGTTTCTGTGACCAGACTCTGCTTTTGGATTTCCCCTGCATGTTTGTTTGTCTACTTTACTCAGTAAAGTACATTACCATCATCATCGTTCTGTCTCTGAGTCGTGCTCTTGAGTCCCTCTCTCCCTGGGTACTGGTCATACCGTTACAGTACGAACTGGCCATTAACATGGACTCAGCCGACTCGGAGACTGTTCGTTCAGCGATCGGCGCACAGGGCGCTCGTCTTCACGCTCTGGAGGAGCAGCTAGCAGCTATATGCATCGGTGTTCGGCCCCTGACGGACGGTCAGACGATGTTCCAGAATACCACCAGTCGCCAAGTGGAGCAGCTGACTAGACAGCTCCAACAGCTGGGTACGCACCTCCAAACGGCACTTCCTTTGACTTCTACACCACGAGAGCCTAGTAGTACGGGGCTTTTTGCAACAGCCTCCCCGGTGGTCATCCCGAGTTCCGTGATTCACCTCTCCCGTCCTGAACATTTTTCTGGGGATTTGGAAAATTGCAGAGCATTCTTAACGCAGTGTGACCTACATTTTGAGCTTCAGGCCGCCTGTTTCCCGACAGAGCGGTCCAAGGTAGCGTACATAATCTCGTACTTGTCCGGACGGGCTGAGGCATGGGCAACGGCGGTATGGGCCCGAGAGGCACCCATTTCCCAGTCTTTGGGGATTTTCACGGCGGCTTTAAGGAAAATTTTTGATCAGACAGCTCCAGGTCGAGAGGCGGCCCGCACGCTCACTAGTCTGCAACAGGGTAGCCGCCAGACTTCGGATTACGCTATTGAGTTTCGGACATTGGCAGCCGACAGCGGTTGGAATGAGCAAGCCCTATTCGACGCCTTCAGAGGGGGATTGTCGGACCGCATTAAAGATCTGTTGGCGCCTCTGGAGTTACCCACAGACTTAGATTCTCTCATCTCTATGTCCATCCGGATCGACAACAGAATCCGTGAGAGGGAACGAGAACAGGGACTGTCGGCAGCCGTAACTCGCAGGGATGACGGACGGTTCGTTTACGGTCAGGGTTTCGTCCAAGGGCCGGTGAGACCACGGACACAGAATCTTTCCTATGGGACGGCAGAAATCAACCCAGAAGAGCGGATGCAGATTGGACGCACCAGGCTGTCTCAGGCGGCGAGACAATGTCGGATGAAGGAGGGTCGCTGCATCTATTGCGCTGAGATGGGACATTACGTGGCTGAATGTCCACTAAAAGCCAAGGATCACCAGTAAAGAGGGCACTGGTGAGCCGAACTACAAACAAGGGAAGACCCTCTCGCACTTTGACACCTGCCAGACTCATCTCCTCATGCAGATCCATTCTCCATCCTGCACTTATCGACTCTGGGGCGGACGAGAGTTTTATGGATGAGGGACTGGCGAGGAGAATGGGTTTGAGCGTGCACCCACTACCCGAGGTGTTGGAAGCCAGGGCTCTGGATGACCGGCTACTGTGCCGGGTCTCCCACACCACTACCCAGTCCAGTTGGTCATGGCAGATGGACATACAGAAGAGATGAGTTATGTGTTTAACTCTCCTTCACACCCGCTAATTCTGGGGTTTCCATGTCTCGTCCAGCACAACCCGCATGTAGACTGGTCAAGCGGAGAGATACTGGGATGGCACCCAACGTGTCCCACCACGTGTTTCCCGACCAGTGGGAAGCGTGATCTGGGGATTACCTCTTTTGATGGGGGGACCAGGGAGAGCCCGGAGAGGGATTTTCCGGATTTGGCCAAGGTTCCGGCATGTTACTTGGCACTTAAGGAGGTCTTCAATAAGACTCGGGCTACGGCCCTACCTCCTCATCGTGACTACGACTGCCCGGTCGACCTTCTTCCGGGGACTACACCCCCCCAAGGGTCATTTGTATTCCCTATCCGCTCCTGAAAGGGAGACAATGAGGGAAAACATCAAGGGAGCTTTGGAGGCCGGGATAATTCGTCCTTCCTCTTCACCCGCTGGAGCGGGTTTCTTTTTTGTAGAGAAGAAGGATAAGACCCTACGACCTTGCATTGATTATCGCGGCCTAAACAAGATCACGGTGAAGAATCGGTATCCCCTCCCACTCATATCTTCGCCATTTGAACTGTAACAGGGATCCAAGATATTCACCAAACTCGACTTGCGCAACGCATATCATTTGGTGAGGATGAGGGAGGGGGATGAATGGAAAACAGCATTTAATACTCCAAGTGGTCACTACGAGTATCTGGTCATGCCGTTTGGCTTGACGAACGCCCCGGCTGTTTTCCAGGCACTGGTAAATGACGTCCTTCGAGACATGCTAAACCGTTTTGTTTTCGTATACCTGGACGACATTCTCATTTTTTCACCAGATGAGAAGACTCATGTTAAACACATCAGCCAGGTACTTCAAAGTCTACTCGACAATCTGCTGTTCGTGAAAGCGGAGAAGTGTGAGTTTCACGTGAGGACTGTCTCTTTTCTGGGCTTCATCATTTCGGAGGACAGTATCCAGATGGATGAAGCGAAGGTCAGTGCGGTCACTCAGTGGCCTGTCCCCACTAGTCGTAAACTGGTCCAAAGGTTTTTGGGGTTCGCCAACTTCTATCGCCGGTTCATAAGGAACTATAGCACTGTCGCAGCACCCTTACATGCTCTAACATCCTCGTCGACCCTTTTCCGTTGGAATGAGAGTGCGGAGAAGGCATTCCTACAACTCAAGAGGAGTTTCGCTTCAGCCCCCATCCTGACCCTCAGCGACAATTCCTGGTGGAGGTTGACGCTTCGGATATAGGACTGGGGGCGGTCCTTTCACAACGTTCCGTTTTGGACAACAAACTGCACTTTGTCAAAGAAACTGGTTGGAGGCAGCCGTTTCTGGTTCTTACTGACCACAAAAACCTGCAATACATTCAGTCAGCCAAAAGACTGAATTCCCGGCAGGCCCGTTGGGCCTTGTTTTTTTACCCGGTTTGACTTTACCCTGACCTATCGGCCGGGATCGAAGAACATTAAGGCTGACTCATTGTCCCGCATTTTTGATCCCGACCCCAACCCCAGACCTCCATCATTCGTACTGCCTCCTTCTCGGGTGATAGGCGCAGTAACCTGGGGAATTGAGGAGGAGGTAAAAAGGGCCATCAGGGAGATTCAAGTGCCTGAGGGGGTTCCCAACAACCGTTTGTTTGTTCCTGAGCATTTGTGCCCGAAGGTGATCCACTGGGCTCACACTTCCCTCGTTTCCTGCCATCCTGGGGCTGCGAGAACATTATTCGTCATCCGGCAACGCTTCTGGTGGCCTTCCATGGAGAGGATGGTCAGGGAATACGTGGCTGCCTGCCCAGTATGTGCACGCAACAAGTCGTCTCGCCAACCGCCGTCGGGCCTACTACGGCCATTACAAGTGCCACATCGTCCCTGGGCGGAGATTTCTATGGATTTCATCACCGGACTGCCCATGTCGGAGGGCAAGACTACCATCCTGATGGTGGTGGATAGATTCAGCAAAATGGCACATTTCATTTCGCTATCGAAACTTCCTTCCCGCAACCAAACCCTCAAAGAGACTTCTGGCAGTCAGAAAGAGGGGCAGGGGACGTCAGTATCTGGTGGACTGGGAGGGGTATGGTCCAGAAGAGAGACAGTGGGTGGCAACTAAGAACATTGTGGACCATACCCTTATCAGAGATTTCCACTGCCAGCATCCTGAGCTGCCTGGGACGTCAGGTGCCGTCCCTAGAGGGGGGGGGTACTATCAGGTCCCGTCCCGTTCGTTAGATGTTTTGTGTTTGTGCTTCCTGTTTTATTTTGTTAACTGTATGTTCCCTCTTGTGTCTATTTCTAGTTTCCTGTCCCCAGCTGTCTCCACTCTGTTCATTAGTGTCTCCACCTGTGTCTTGTTATCCCCTCCCACTTCCCGGTGTATATAGTCTGTGTGTTGTTTGTCCTTTGTTGCCAGTTCGTCTTCGTTATTCATGACAAGAGTTCCAGCGTTGATCCCGTTTCCCGTGTTCCCGATTCCCCGACTTCTTCGACCTTGTTTCCGTGACCTGACTCCGATTTCGCCTGCTCCTTACCTGTTGTTCTGCTACGCTGAGGACCTATCTGTGCATCGACCTAGTTTCTGTGACCAGACTCTGCTTTTGGATTTCCCAAAATTCCCAAAGTAGATTTGTTTGTCTACTTTACTCAGTAAAGTACATTACCATCATCGTTCTGTCTCTGAGTCGTGCTCTTGAGTCCCTCTCTCCCTGGGTACTGGTCGTACCGTTACATTTTCCTCATACAGTTTAGTTTTTCTTTTCCAAATATATATCGATCCACATCATATACACTCAAACATTACATACACAAAACAAACAAGAGCGAAAAAAAACAAAACAAACAAACAAAAACACCTAACTCACAAGATTAAAAAAAGCAAAAAAAAAAAAAACTATTTACCACACACCTACAAATCTGTCAGTCCATCTTTATCGAGAACACAGAATCAGTATGTGGATTCTGGTTTTGTCGTCCTGTCCTACTTCATATAGATTCAGATAACCCATTGAAAATCTGGGATTTTTTTTTTTTTTTTTTTTTTTTTTTTTTTTTTTTTTTTTTTTTTTCTCTTTCAATGCATAAATAATAATACATTTCCTTATTCCATTGTTAAAGTATCTTTTGGTACATAAACTTCCAAAGTGAATGTTTCTTTACAGTTGATAGAAAAGATTATAATTCTTATACCTCACTGTCTCTTGTAATATATAATTAAATATAAAAAGTGATGGATACATTTTTTATTTCACATCCAATATCTCTAATAACCAATCATCAATGTCAAAACAAGTCTTCTGAATTTTACGGCAATCCCAGGAAGCATTGATCAATGAATCAGTAATTCCCCATTTAAAGAAATATTCCCAGTTATAATTTTATCTCTAGTATAATACATTATAAATATTGTTTAATATTGGACTAACCACAAGTTTTAATTTGACGGTATGTTTTGTGAAATTCTAACATTCTCTCGATCTTAAACAAATATGGGCTCACTTCAGTCCTTGAGTCTAGTAATTAGATTTTAACAGTGTCTACAGGATAAGATTCTGTAAACATTACCAGCTAAATTATTATTATTTTCTTTCTTTATTTGGTCTCGATTTCCCACCTGGTCTAGAGGTTATCACCTCCTTGAATATTTACACCCCAATCTTCCATCAAAACTACAAACATGAAGGCCATCAAATCAAATTCTCCTTCCTCAACAAGCTAATTTTAGAGTGCTGGAATCACGTAGGGATACGCAGGGGACGCAGGCACACATCACCACCAACTATAGGAACATTGTTATCCATTTCACCACCAATAACACTAGGTTGAAGCAGTCGAAGGTCACAAAATATAGCTTAACCAGGTTGTTGGAGTTAGCTAGAAAGATGGGTGTGCCTGTTTAATGACAAGATGTGTAGTTGTGTAAGACTGGTGAGTAGCGCAGGTATAGTCAATGATTGAATTGACACCCCTCCCACATAACTGGACATAAATACACAGGCATAGTCATGGGCAGCTATTGTTGATCGTTGTACCACTTCTTGGTTAGCGGTGAACAGCCATGGCTGTATTAAAAGAACTGGATACAGCGTTGGAGGCGGGGCCCCATTCATTCCTATGAAAGTCGCTCAGTGGTGCATGAAGCCAGAAGAGCTCGCATTTGAGTATAAAATGACTCTGATCTTCTGGCGTTCTTCCACATCCATGTTGTACATAGACTTCCCAGCCGCTCTGTCACAGCCGGTCTCAGCTCAGTCACATGAATGGAGGAGGGAAAATAACTCTGGATTCAGCTATTAGCGTGTTCTACAACTTGTAGGACCTACTGATTTAAATAAGGGCTATTCAAGTGTTCGTACTGAGAAGTTGATTTACTTTTTTTAAGTCTCTTTCCAATGTAAGAGTAAGTATAAAAGTATTTTTGCACCCCATGGCATCACATGACTGACACGGAAGTTGTAATTTCACAATTTGGTCACTACAAACATTTTCTTCAAAGCCCTGCCGCACTCCCTGGGGGCTTGTGAACGGCAAGGTATGTTTATTCTTCGTTTCTAAAAATAGCATCTTACGAAAACTGTCTGGCTTTAAACAGATCACACATTTTGTAGATTGCAGCTGTTGTTGTCCGGGGTTCTGTCATTTCCAATATGAATATGTGTGACCGCGTCCAGACTGTTGGAGACTGCTGAACTAACCTGGCAAGGGTCCCGGCGACAAACTAATTGGGTTAATCTAGTTTTGTTACTTGTTACTTTATGTTTTACATTTTATCTTTTGTATTTTTTTATATTACCGATTGGAGCTGTAACATATCTTTTGTACTTTATGGTATATTATATATTGTAGTGTTGTTTGTATTTTGACAAGTTTGTGATTACTGTGATGTTTTGGAGAGTAATTGCCATTTCATCTAATTTCAGAGTCTGTTTGCACATGGCTGTCGGCATGGGTTGTCAGACGCTGTTTTAATGGTTTTTATAACCTATTTATTATATTTGCTGCCATTCTGTTACCCTGATTCAAAGCACTTGGAATCGAAAGTTTCCCAAGCACGTAGCGGATTAGGGGTGTAGTTTTTTGCATGTTGCCTATCTTCAGAGTATTAGCTGTGTGTGTCATTTGACAATATAGATTCCTTAAATGTTACCTATTTTATAATAGCTTATTAAATAATTGCTTATCACATCTAAATCTGTCCCCAGTCCAGTTGTCTTGCTTGAGGACTAATTTCATTTTATTAAATGTACTGTCACATGAAGCACCTGATAAAGTCTTGCAAAACAAAATACATAAGGAAATCATAGTTCAACTAAAATTCCCCAATAATAACATAAGGCATCTTACTCAAATTACTACCTCATCTTTATGGTTATGATATGATTAGTTTATGTAACATGGCTGAAACCAAATGTTTTCTTACCACCTGACTTCTCTTGCCCATGTTGCTGAGGCTGCTAAACAATCTGGAGGTGTTGCTTTGATCGACAAATCAATTTTTTAAATTTTATTTAACTTCCAATCCTTATATTAAATTCAAGATATTTGAAGCTCTTGTATTAAAATCATCTCCATTAACTTAATAGCTTTGTCCAGGGCAACAGGCTCCATCTTGTGGTACTTGATAGACCGCCTGGCCCTTATTCCTGCATTTTTTTAAGAATTTGGAGTTTTATGGAGAATTTATCTCAGACCTTGTTACTGACTATTTAAATTATTATTATTCAAGTTGAAGCAACACTAGTCTGTCCTTGTAATGTTGGCCCTGATGTATTTACCACTCGCCACATTGGTCCGTCAACTCCAACAGTTCTTGGTGAGCGATTACCTACGGTCCTGACTCCTTTCACTGCAGCGACAGGACCTGTTGAAGATTGTACCAGTGACTTGAACACAGCTCTTTCTATTCATCTGGATTCAGTTGCACAGAGTACTACACCATAGTTTAATGATGAAACACATACAGTACTCTTAAGCAGGCCTGCAGGAGATTGGAAAGCAAATGATGTCATTCAAAACTGGATGTTAACTACCTCTCATGGCACGTGCTCTGTCAGCTGCCAAAGCAGACACTTTTTTTCATTCAATCAGTAATAATAAACACAATCATAGAATAACTTTCTAAGCTATTGTCAGTTTTGAGACCGACCACCTGCCTCCTTGATCCCTTGCAAGCTAAACTTTTTAAAGATCTTTGGCCATTTCTGGGACCGAGAACACTGGATATTGTCAATTTATGACATTTATGACAGACATTGTCCCTAAAAGCTTTAAAGGTGCAACGTGAAATAGGGGGGGCAGCCTTTCACTTCTACCCCATGGTCCATACAATCTAAATTTACAGTCATCAGTTATAAAAAATAAAAAAAACCCTACTACTAACTAACCGCAGGGCAATAATTTGCACAATTACACTAGTAAAATAAACAAGCAAAAATAGCACTGCTGTTTTATAATCTTCACGTTCAGTTTACCCATCCATGTGTGTACTGTCTTCGTCTTCTCCTCCCCACAGTCAGGAGAGCAGACCAAGAGTGGTTAGCCCAGCCGACACTTGGAGACAGTCTTCGCCTGATCCCTACCTGTTGTTCCGCTATGCTGAGGACCTACCCGTGCATCGATCCTGTTTCTGTGACCCGACGCTACCCTTGGACTTTCCCTGCATGTTCTGTATGTCTCACTGTTTACCCGTGTATCGACTTTGCCACCAAGATTTAGTAAAGTCTTTCTTCCTCATCATCGTGTTGTCTCTGAGTTGTGCTATTGAGTCTCTCTCCCCGTGTGTACTGGTCGTACCGTTGGCCATTAACATGGACTCAGCCGACTCTGAGACTATTCGTTCAGCGATCGGCGCTGTGAGAATAATCAATATGTGATATGTGATATGTAAGATGTTATTGAATTAAGTAACTTAGTGGCCAAGCTACTGTGAAATAAGATGCAATATTTGTAAACTGTGAAACGGAACAGTACACCACCTAAAAGGGTGACTGAAGATCTGATTGGAGCAGAGAAGTGCTGAGAGGCGTGGACACGCCTAAGTGCCAACAAGGGGCCAATAGGACCTGGCCCCAGCCAACCAATGGGAGAAGACTATACCTGAAAGGCGGCGGGTATAAAATATGTCGTAAACAAGAGATCGTGGCCATTCTATGAATCTGTGAGACAGAGTAACTACTTAAATGTGGTCTGTGGAACAGTGAAATGGGGCGGTCCTCAGCTGAGTACTTTTGCAATGCGTACCATATCATCATGGAATAAATACAGTTAATATGAAGAGAAGTTTTCTGAAATTGATTTCTATGCATCTCTATTGCAAATTAAAAGAACACAACAGGACGCACCAGGCTGTATCCGTAACAGAGACAACGTCGGATGAGGGTAGGCAGCTGCATCTATTGCTCCGAGTTAGGACACTTCGTGGCTAGATGTCCACTAATAGACTAGGCTCACCAGTAAGGAGGGTACTGGTGACCCTCTCGCATCTTGACACCAGCCAGACTCATCTCGCCAGGAAAATACCTTTGTCATCCTGCTCTGATTGACTCCAAAGCGGACGAGAGCTTCATGGATGAGGGACTGGTGAGGAGCATGGGTTTAGACTTGCACCCGCTACCCGAGGTATTGGAGGCCATGGCCCTGGATGATCGACTACTTTGTCAGGTCTCCCACATCACTCACCCTGTCCAGTTAGTCATGGCAGACGGACATTCGGAGAGAATAAGTTTCCACGTGTTTAACTCACACCTTCACACCCACTAATTCTGGGATTTCCATGGCTCGTCCAGCACAACCCACACATAGACTGGACCAGCGGAGAGATACTCTGTCCCTGTCTCCAGAGTCCAGGGAAAAAATAGCGTTCTCCACTCCGTACGGGTTGTACCAATTTGTGACCCTTCCATTCGGGTTGTTTGGAGCCCCAGCCACCTTCAGCGGCTCACGGACCGGGTTCTGTGTCCCCACTCTGCATATTCGCTGCTGCCTACTTGGATGATGTCATCATCCACAGCGGGACGTGGGAGCAGCATATACAGCAGGTAGGTGCGGTGCTTGAGTCCCTGAGGAGCGCAAGGGATCATGGCCAACCCAAAGAAGTGTGTGGTTGGGCGGAAGGAGGTACGGTATCTGGTGTACCACTCGGTGCCCTATTCAGAAAACGAGGTCAGGAGGTTTATGGCGCTGGCAGGTTCATTTGGGGGTTTTCGGAGCTGACTAGACCCCTGACCGACCTGACCCGAAAGGGTGCCTCAGATCCGGTTCAGTGGACATTTGAGAAGGTGAAATAAGCCCTCTGTGTGGAGCCACTCCTGTTTTCCCGTAACTTCCTTTTGTTTTGCAGAACGATGCCTCGAACAGCGGGCTAGGGACTGTTTTGTCCCAGGAGGTGGAGGCGGTCGATCGAACTGTACTGTACATTAGCCGGTGGAAAAAGAATGCCTCGCCATACGGTGGAGTAGTCAAGGCATGAAATGACAAGAGCCTGGACCAGAACCTAAGTTGTCTTCCGGGTCAGTAGGGGATATATCCTCCTGATGTTGTAAAGAGTGTATCTGCAGGAGTGGGCTGTTGCAGCAATGCTGGCATTGAAGGACAGTTGGTCATCCAGTGTCACAGCCAGATTCCTTGCAGTCCGAATAGGGGAAACAAGGTCTTGGATGCGAGAGCCCTTCCCTGGAAGGAAAAGCAGTTTGCTCTTGTCGAGGTTGAGTTTCAAGTGGTGTGCGGACACCCATTGAGAGATGTCAGCCAGACAAGCAGAGATTTGTGCCTCCGCCTTGATTTCAGACCTGGGAAAAGACAGAATCAGTTGAGTGTCATCTGCGTAGCTGTGGTAGGAGAAGCCATGAGAGTGAATGACAGAGCCAAGTAAATTGGTGTACAGAGTAAAGAGTGGACCCATGACGGAGCCCTGAGGAGCCCCAGTGGTGAGTTGACAGGGGTCTGACAGAGACCCTCTTCAAGTTACCCTGCAGGTGCAGTCCTTTAGGTAGTATTCGAGCAGGGACAGAGCATAGCCTGAGACTCCCAGTTCTTATAGGGTGTAAAGGAGGATCTCGTGGTTCACTGTGTCAAATGCAGGAGAACGGTCCAGAAGGATGACAACAGAGGAGAGGGAGGCTGATCTAACTGTGTGAAGTTCCTCAGTGACAGCGAGGAGGGCAGTCTCAGTTGAGTTCCCTGCCTTGAAACCAGATTGATGCGGATCAAGAAGGTTGTTCTGGTGAAGGTAAGATGAGAGTTGATTGAAGACTGTACACTCATTATCAACCTCTGTTTTTGTACTTGCTTCTTTAAGTTTTGGGTAGAAATTACACCAAAAAAAGTGTAGGGTAGGATTTTTGTGAAATGTGTCCTTTTACAGTGATTGCCAAACCAGAAGTCCTCAAGCTCGTTACTATGCCACTTTACCTTTACTTTCACTTAATGTTACTATCTGTTTACATCTCTGTATATACTACTACCTGTTTAAATCTGCACACAATGCAGTAAATATATATATTTTTTCATTACCTGTTTACAAGCTGTTAAACCATCACAACAGTATATATATATATATATATATATATATATATATATATATATGTATCTATGTGCAATACCTGTTCTTATCTGTTCATAACTGGTCCTCATTACGCATACTGTACATTTACTACATTACTACCCAAACTGTTTATGTTACACTTTATTAATTGTTTCACTACTGCACTGTACCACAGTATATTGTTTTATTTTATATAATTATTCTTATAAGACATAAAGTGCAGTTAAAATATATCTTGATGAAATCAAATCAAGTTTATTTATATAGCCCAATATCGTAAATTATACATTTGTTTCAGTGGGCTTTACAGACTGTACAGGATACCACCCCCTCTGTACTTAGACCTTCACACCGCACAATGAAAAAACTACTTGAATGAAACCACACAATTAAAAGGGGGAAAATGGAAGAAACCTCAGAGAGAGACTGAAGAGGATCCCTCTCCCAGGATGGACATATGTGCAATAGATGACGTGTGTACAGAATAAACAACATAGTAAAAAATACAAAATAGACAATCCATGTGACAGAAATGATGAAGTAATCGTATATTAAAAAGATGGATCCAGGAGGATATAAAAAAAAAAGCTTCCCGGTGTCTCCAAAAAATATATATATTAGCGTGAGCGTCAGGCAGGACCAGGGCAACAGGGGCAGCCACGATAAATTATCCAGACATAGCCTTTAATGGTGGCAACCTGCCAGATGAGAGACACAGAAACTCCGGGGATGATGCCCCGGATGGTGAGTTAGTTAGGGACATGAATGCATATCAATAGAGAGGGAGAGGAGGAGAGGAAGAGAGGGAAAGGGAAGAGGTGTAAGTCCCCCGTCTAAGCCTATAGGAGCATAACTAGGGGCTTGTCCAAGGCAAGCCTGAGCAAGCCCTAGCTATAAGCTTTATCAAAAAGGAAAGTCTTTAGCCTGCTCTTAAATGTGGAGAGGGTGTCTGCCTCCTGAACACACACTGGGAGCTGGTTCCACAGTAGAGGAGCTTGATAGCTGAAGGCTCTGGCTCCCATTGTACTTTTAGAGGCTCTAAGAACCACAAGTAACCCTGCATTCTGGGAGCGCAATGCTCCAGTTGGGTTATAAGGTACTATGAGATCTTTATGATAAGCTGGAGCCTGACCATTAATCGCTTTGTAGGTCAGGAGAAGGATTTTGAATTCTATTCTCTATTTTACTGGGAGCCGGTGCAAAGCAGCTAATACAGGAGTAATGTGATCTTGTTTCCTAGTTCTTGTCAATCAAGGGATTTTTTGGGACAACCTGATTATAAAGAGTTGCAGTAATCCATTCTTGAACAAATACATGGACTAGTTTTTCTGCATCTTTTTGATACAGGATGTGCCTTATTTTTGCAATGTTAGGTAGATGAAAGAAGGTAGTCCTTGAAATTAGTTTTGTGTGGGTTAAAGTACATATCCTGATCAAAGATAACGCTGAGATTCCTTACGGTGGTGCTGGAGGCCAAGTTAATGCCATCCAGAGTTACTATGTCATTAGGAAATGCGTTTCGGAGCCGTTTGGGGCCAAGTATAATAACATCAGTTTTGTCTGTGTTTAACATCAAAAAGTTGCAGGACATGCAATTTCTTATGTCCTTAAGGCAGCTTGAAGTTTAGATAATTGATTGGTTTCATCTGGCTTGATTGATAGTTATAGTTGTGTATCATCTGTCGTGTTCTTTTATTTAGAAATAGAGACACATAGAACTCCATTTCAGAAAACTTCTCTTCATATTAACTGTATTTATTCAATGATGACATGGTGAACATTACAAAAGTACTCAGCTGAGGACCGCCCCATTTCACTGTCCACATTTAAGTAGTTACTCTGTCTCACAGATCCATAGAACGGCCACGATCTCTTGTTTACAACATATTTTAGGGTATAGTCTTCTCCTGTTGGATGGCTGGGGCCAGGTCCTATTGGCCCCTTGTTGGCACTTAGGCGTGTCCACGCCTCTTAGCGCTTCTCTGCTCCAATCAGATCTTCAGTCACCCTTTTAGGTGGTGTACTGTTCCGTTTCACAGTAGGTTGGCCACTATACTATGCATAGTAACTTAATTCAATAACATTTTTCATATCACATTTAATACTTCTAAATAAGGACACAAGGCACATTGTAACAGCTTATACATTGATTATTCTCACACATCTGCATAATATATAGGAGGATCTCACACACACACACACACACACACACACACACACACACACACACA
>CALSBV010012185.1:109289-137575 GCA_943590825.1 Bovichtus diacanthus | reverse complement strand
AACATCCTCCGAGACTGGTGATTCCATAATTTTTGCCAGGGGTTGTATGTGACTGATTACTTGATTCTGTCCAGCTGTCTGACCTCCAGCTGACCTCTCAAATGGTAGCTGAGACCGCTCCGTCCACTGGACCGGATCCGAGGTACCCTTTCGGGTTGGTCAGGGGGCTGGTCAGATTCGAAAACCCCGGAATGAACTGTCTGTAGTAGCCGGCCAGCCTCATAAACCTCCTGACCTCCTTTTTTGTCTTGGGCACAGGGCAAGTAGAAAAATTTCCACCTGCCCCCGCCCAAGTGGTACCCCAGATATCAAACCTCCCTCCGCCAAACAACACACTTCTTCAGGTTGGCCGTCTTCAGGTTTGTCGACCCGGGGCATCGGGTAAGCATCAAATTTAGACACCTCATTAACCCTGCGATAGTCCACACAGAATCGCATTGACCGGTTGGACTTGCGTACCAGCCCAACGGGGCAGCACCAATCACTGTTGGACTCTTCTATTCATCTCTAGCATGGCTTGATGCTCTGCATGAACATTTTAAAATTTGTGTTCCCACCCGTTCGACTGCACCACCTCATAATCAACGTCCCCCACTCACCGTGTGACCACGAAGGGCCCTTGCCACTTGACGAGTAACCTGGAGAAAATTCTCAAGTGATAACTGCCCAAGTAAATGGAGTTTTGCTCTCAGTTACAGGACGTATTGAATTTCGTTTTTGCTTGTGATTGTGCCTCCCAGTTTTCCTTAACCATGTCCGAGACACCCCGTGGCTTCCTGCTGAACAACAGTTCAAAGGGAGAAAATCCCAGGGAGGCCTGGGGAACCTCCCGCACTGCAAACAACAGAGGGTCTAACCATTTATTCCAATTACGGCTATTGTTGTGAACGAACTTACGAACCATGTTCTTTAGCATTTTGGCAAACCGCTCAACTTGCCCGTCTGTGTGCGGGTGGTAGACCCTAGTCTCAATAGAACGTAATTCAACTTTAAAAATACAAAATCAGCACTAGCAACAAATAGACACCACAGCCAGAGGTTCAGCCTGCCACCCGCTTAGGCCCAACAACTCCTGTCCAGCGAGAGAGAAGAGCAAACAGTTAACAAGGCCAAGCAGTTTGGGGGGCACACAATGGATAAACTGGTGCCTAAATATTAAGGATAACACAAGCAGGGAAACTCTAAAAATACAGGCACAAAAGAAAAAACAATAGTAGTAAACAAAACAATGAAACAAGGAAATACAAAGGGAAATAAATCTTAAAAATAATTAAACAAACGTGAAAAGAAACGTAATGCAACTTAACAGTAAATAAGATTGATCGGCAAATAAAATCTATTTAAAAAAAAAAAAGAAATAAGACACACACTGCTTATTATTACAGGAAGCCAACTGCCTTCCTAAATGGAGAGTGTCAGTTCAGATGGAGCAAACGTTGACGGAGCCTCGGAGCCGAACCAGTTCCGGTGCATAAAACAATAAAAGTACAACCACTCACTGTGCAGCCACTGACAGTGGAAAATGACCGCAGAGCAGAAATAAAACAAAAGTAAACCTACTCAAGGTACAGCCAATTACAGTAGACAATGAATTTTAGAGTAGCAACAACACAGTAAAAGTAACTTTAAAAAGGGACTTTAATGTAGAAACAAAACTCAGAGCTTGAACGTTACTCGCACACACGCTCTCTCTTTTTCTCTCTCAACTGCACTCGCTAGCCTAACACGCACAATCGATGCACCAAGTTATTCCCTCAAGGAGTTTGCTACTTGCAAAACACTTTAGTTTAAACAACAAATTCAAATTGAAATCCCTAATGCTCAAGGTTTCTGCCAGTGTATTGCAAGCCGGCGGGCAGGCTTGCAATACACTGGCAAAACCGTGGACTGGAGATGTGGAGATGTAAAGATAAAACAGCAGTTGATCCGGTCAGGGGAAACCAGGGATATGTAGCTTCCCAGACAATGGGAGCCGGGAGATGCGCGGCTCAATCTCTCCACAAAAGCGAAGCTGCGTGTAGTAAAGGCTCCAAACGTCACAATATTACACCAGATCCGCAACCAGGAGACGAGCCAACTGGCCCTGAAATTTCTTGAATATCCACTTGCAAAGAGACACGTCGTCTAAACCATCCACACCACAAGAGCCAGGCTCCAGGGAGACACAGGAATCATACATCCGAGTAACGTTTCCTGCCTAGATAAAGCAACGATCGGCACTGCCAAGTTATTAGTGCACCGGTGAATCATTGAACGCAGCCAGGTGTAGTGGGCAGGGAGAAAGGAGAACACCTAATCTGCAACAAGGTGAAAACAAGATATTTAGTTGTTTAATTAAAAACTTGTTGGTTGGCTGTGGTGATGGCAGTGGAGCTGAAGAGCAAGTACTCTTGATTTCAGGCTGATTTAATGCCACGCTTATAGACAAAAAGAGGAATGAGTCTACATATAGAGACGTTCCTCTTCTTTACACTGAAAACAACACTGTCAAAGATGAGAAGAGAGAACCACTCTTTTTATTCTGTAGGTAATGTTCAACCCAGCCTGCCTGCTATAGACAGTAGCCAAATGCAACAAGCTAAATAATTCAGCTACCGACCAGCATGACATGAGCTGAACCTGCTCAGCTGACCGTGGGCTCTGAATTCTCATTAGCACCACAGAGGATCATATTGCTCCCAGCCTCAGCAGCATGGGTTGTCTACTGATTTTACATGTCAGTGAGTACTACTACGTGGAATACGCCTCGGCCTGTTTAAACACTAGTATTTTGTCTTCGGGGTTGGTGAGAGATTTTCACATATATGCGTATAATACTGTTGTATACGTATGTATCCAGTAGAATCAGAATCAGAAATCCTTTATTAGTCCCACAGCGGGGAAATTTACATGGTTACAGCAGAAAGGTAAAAAAGAATGCAATAAAAACACGTGAACACTAAAATTAAGTGGATGGTTAAGTAAGTAAGTAAAGTGCGAATGCAGTAGTACCAGGCTAAAAACAACGATAGTAACAATAGATAGTGAGTAGGGAAATATTGCACAGAGATGTTGCACATAGCAGTGCAATTGTACTTTCACAGTCTGAATTGGTGAGTAGAACTGTTTTGTCAGTTTCTACCCAGCTTTCTCAGCACTGATAGTCTATGGAAGTTCGTCTGAACATGTAACCTTAAGAAAACAGTTGCTTTGCTTTTCCTCCAGGGCTCAGCCTTCGTCACAAGTTCATTGAAATTTAATGATCTACAGACAATGTATTGGACAGGTTTTTCGAAAGTAAGGAGCCTCAACAAACCTACAAGCTGACATATATTTAGACTCATGAGAGGCATTTTATTCTGCAAAATAGTTTAATGCACTCTGTGATCTTCTTACATTTAGGTTATTGTGTAACTTATTGTCCCTATGCAACTTCTGCAACAAACAAGCCTTTTATGACGCAAACATGCTGATCACGTCACTGTTGTGTTCTTAAGAAAGGTTTGCATCAATATATTCTGATCAATTCATTAACTTACAAACGTATCAATACATTCCTAAATAACCAGGCTCTTAAGGTGCTCAGTGACCTTCAGTAACACTGAGTGTAAGGTCTACTGGGAACTGTAAGCTGCCTTTTCGTATATCCTTATGTTGGCAGACGTCTGTCTTTGTTCTGTTTGGGGGATCAACATGTGGAACTTCTTACCCACAGAACTAAAAATAGTTCATGGCTTGGATCATTTTAAACTCAAATTACTGTAGAACAGTTTTAAAGTCATATAATCATGTATTCATTAATGATCTTGTCACATGTGTTACAGTTATGTGTACAGTGGTTTACACGGTACAGTATGAGTTCAATATACCCTGCTCTTAAAGAGGAGGGTGCAGGGGTTTCTTTTTCTTTTTAGTCCATCAGTAAACCCAACCACAAACCAAATGCCCAGGGAGAGATAGAGCTCAGTACATTAGCGGATATGTATTATATATACTGTATATATTAGCAGCTAGCACAGTGGTTAACCAGTCTCTCTCTCTCTCCCTGGGCATTTAGTTTGCTGTTTGGTTGGGTTTAACCTTGGCTTTATATTCAATTACACCTCACTTTCAACTCATGCGCTCCAAACACCACTGTTTGGAGTCCAACAACAACATGCATTTATGTTCAAGTCACAGCGCCTTATAGCACCTAGAAGAATTATGACCCTTGGGTACAAAGGAGGAAGTCAGGTGACAATATAGAGCCACAGAATCCTCAGATGGTGGAGGTCGGGGTGGATGGATGGGTCAGCAAAACATCAGACTTAAACTCCAGAGAGCCATTTGTTTCCTGTTTCAAACCGACAGTCAATGTTGTTGTTTTGTGCCAACGTCGTTCCCTAACCGTAACCACATATTTATTGTAGTTTATTTTGTGTTATTACTATGCCCTAACCCGAACAAATGAATCATTTAAACTCGCACCACGATGTTTCCCTAACCTTAACACAGTGCTTATTTAAACCCAGACCATGTTGTTTTCTTTACCTTAACCAACTGCGGGGGAGTGTCTGGAGTGGTCAGCTGGTCAGAATCAGGTAATCAGTCACACAATATAAACAGGCAGTAAGCTGGATCCTGAGGAGGAGAGCAGAGAGACCCAGCACCCTGAACACGCCTGATCCGGACAGATGGAGAGAGCGAACGAACACTGCGGCATAATAAACATTTGTTTCTCTGAGCTGGGTTTCCTCTTTTTATTTCCCCTGCGGAGTGGGTGAAGCTCACACATGTATATGTGTCATTGTGGAGGGCATTGACCAACAATGTATTTTGTTTTATTATTACTAGTGGTCACAACCTCCACAGTGCACCTTCAAATCCAAAGTTGTGACACTGTAAAATTATAAGTCAGTGCAACTTAGAGTAAGTTCGCAAAAAGTGAAAATAGGATAATGCCAAAGGGAAAATTTAATTCAGGAATAGTAATAATAAAAGTTACATTGTGTAACTTAGAATTTTATGAATAATTGTTGCCTTGAAATTTAGATTATGTTATGTTAGATAGTGTTATTATGACTTATAGTTGAAGTTAAAAAAAAGATACTTAATATTCGGGAAATACAATTCAATTCAAAATACTTTCTTCCCTTGAGAGGCTATTCAATCCACATAGACAATCTAACAATCTGTAGTGGTAAGAAGACTAAATGTTTTGCAAGATGTTATTTAAACATCGGGAAAAAACACTATTCTTCTAGGAAATCTATTTCCAGAGAGATGTTGAGATTTTCTTCTACCTGGCTAACCAGTGGCCTTGATTGAATTATTTGCACATCGGACCTTGATGATGTGGCCTTACACACACACACACACACACACACACACACACACACACACACACACACACACACACACACACTGCAGTAGATCCTGTAGAGAATGATGTAAGTGCTGTGGGTTTAAATGGCTGTTTAACCGAGAGATGCCTAATGTCTATTGTCTAGGAATCTATTCTACAGGAACTGCCACACACACAGACACAGACACACACACAGGCACGCACACACACACACTTGAGACAATAGGGGGGATGGATATACAGAAACGAGCCTGGGTTCTCAGCAGGGAATGCAGATTTAGCAAAAGGCAGATGTCTTATCGTTTCTGACTGGGTATTCTCTCTCCAAGTAACAAGAAAGTACTTTCTCTGCTACATTTTTTTATTTTTTTTGCCTTTCGTCTCAACACTTTCCCTTTTCCTGTCTTTGCTCTCTGCAGAAATCAATAACCTCTGTTTGCTCGTCTCTCGTGGTTGAGGGAACTCAGTGGAACGAGGTGAGGCTGTCCCAGAGGCCTGGTTCAAAAGAAAAGGAATATGTATTTTTTATATAAAGTTGGAGCTGGAGGACTATATACAGTAGGTGGTGAGACTGAACCTGTAAAATGAGGAGACAAGTGGAACAACCTCTCTACACAGACTGCAGTTTCAATGAAGTTTTGTATCAATTTATTTAGACTTTCTGTCATCGACGACCAGACTTAACTATTCAGTGCACCAGCAGCTAAGAAGGTGACCGTATCACCCTTTTAGTTTGAATCCTCCAGACACACCCAGGCACATGTTGTTTGAAGTCTTCTTTTTAAAGAATGCATATATCACAAGTTTATCAGTGGACCAGGGAGGAAGAGGTTGAATAAAACACCTCAACAAAGAAAATGTAAAGGCCTTTCCACGTCAGAACAAATGCACCTCAGGGCTGGGCGACATATTTGGAATCTTTAACAATATTAATATGGATGTATTGACATGTAGCTCCATAAAACAAACATGTGAAAAATCACATTTTAAACTATAAAAAAAAGTTGTACAACCACACTGTAAAAATGTATTAAAAAGAAACTTTGGCTACTTTTTGTATGATCCCCTTTAATAAGAATAATGTTCCTACTATTTCATTATATTATAGTAGGTGACTTTCAGTATTAAGAAGTTGACTGATAAAATAAAACCCCAAGGGTGTCTTCTTCTTAAATAATATTTCAACATTGTTCCATATTTAGTACAGATGTGGACAAAATTTCCAGGTCAAAAAATGAGGTCGCTGACAAGAGGTGCACTGGTAAGGAGTTGGTGAAGAAAAGAATGTGGATAAAAAGGCATAACTGAAGCTGAACAGAGGTGGGGTAGGACGGAAAGTCCTGAGTTATTTGATGGAAAACAGCTCCACCTTCTGGTAGCAGTGTCTCATTATTGAACCTTGAAGTTCATATTAGTTATTTCAATGACGTCTGGAGCCAAGGAACTGTGCTTATTGGAAAGGAACAGACGTGACAGGACAGGTCAGCCCAATGTCCTCCAGTGTGATTTATATTTCCTTTGGATTTGACTTAAAAAATAATTAAAAAAGAATTCAAAACTGCAATACAAATAATAACAAAAAGTACTACACAAATATCTTTGAGTAGGCCTTCAAGCCTGTAAAAAAAAAAAAATAGACTGAGAGCAGGACAATAGGCAGTTATATGTGCTAATAAGTCAGATGACTCAAACCAATGCTAATGTGTATCTAGTATAATAAAACAATGCAAACAACAGTAGCAGTGTACAATGACCAACACGAGCTATTTATTGGAAAATCTGGAATGTTTCTTTCGGTGGGGAAGAAAAGAGAAAAATAAATAAAGCAGGGTATCTATTATTCTGATGCAGTGCAGTGAGATTAACTGTGACGGAATCTTCCAGGATATTCTGGCACATCGAATTAGTCGTTTTTGTGTGAGTGTGCGTCGGCTGCATATGGTCGCTTAGCAACAGCCGCAACCTGCCTCAGCGCCCTTGATAATTGGCACAAGAGATGGCACCTAGCGCCAGACCGACGCGCCTCATGTTGTCCAGGTGGTAAAACAAAATACTTCCATGTCACACCATCGCCAAAGCTCTTGTTGTCAGTAAAGTTAAAGCTTTGATGAGCAGGTTGCAAACTTTTTAGAGACATCTTTGGAGGCTTCATGGTTTTGATGGGGTACTCAAAAGATGGCTTTTCCATGGAGTAAACCTTTCAACCAATACATTCTGCTCTGAGGTGCTGCCCACATGGACTAAAGTTGTATAAATGCATCCATCATATAGTGCCCTCAAAAAAAAAAAAAAAAAGTGTTGTCCATGCCATGTAAACTGCACTCGCACCACGCAATGCTCCGCATTTGATATAAAATGACCGTTGTGTGCCTCTCCAGCTGTCAGTGATGTTGCAAAATCTGTTATGATTGGGAAGTGTTCAAAATCTGAATTTATTTTGCACTATTTTGTAAACTGTCCATTATAATGGGTGTAGTGTATGAGTGTGAATGATTTCTTACAGACAAAGAAATTCATATTTCCAGCACCAGCTTACCCCAGCCTCCGCCTGCAGGGAGTATCCGTTGGCCTCAGTGTACTTTAAAGAGGCCGAAAAGCAGTGTTTTGCTTCCCTCTCTGGTTGAACTGATAGGTGTGATTGGGTGTGATGAAAAGTGTGTTCTGTTGCACGTGTAACCATACCCAACAGTGATGTCCCAGGGTCCTTGAGTCCACCTGTACTTCACTGAAGCAAGGAGAAAAGTTAAACCACGGGAAGTCAGCAAGGAGGAGATGTTCAGGGGGTTTTAAGTTACTCTTAAAGAGGTGAACTGGGGACTGGTCACTTCAGAACTAGAATTCATCTTTTAAATTCAGAACCAGACCAGCAGGGACACAGCTGCTGAGGTTCCTACTTGTCCTTCTGCTCCAACTGCCAGCTGCAACAATACATTCTTTAAACTACACTCCTTTGTGGTTTGGTTCTACAAATGTCACCAGCTTTGACAGGAACTGTAGATGTGACAGAATTACTCACCGCTTGTTTGCTGAACACATTTTCCTAGGAATGTGTTTTGATAACCACCTACAAGACAAAAACGGGAGTTTGGTAAGCACATTCTGAGCAAGCAGTGTGTGCAACACTTACAGGTAAAAAGTCTGCTTTGCAGTAGCCAGTGTAGACTGAGCCACAGCCTCCTGCACATAGTGGCTTCAACTGCTCACATTCAGCCTCAAGCTAAGCTAAACAGACATATTTTCAGTTTGGAGGAACATCAATCCATTACCTGTTCTCTATGGGGCAATGTAGAAATTTGGTAAAAATGTTCAAACTTTACATTAAGATGTACAAATGAAAATGTTTATGTATAGTTAACATGTATGTGTTACATACAAACAAACATATTGTTTACAATTACATATAACATGTTTTACATGAATAAGCCAAATTTCAGGAAAGTGAGATAAATATCCAAAAGTATATCAGATAGAAAAATTCTAACTAAACTTTTACATTCGGCATCACGTCATCATTAACAGTTTGCACTGCATGCACCACTGAAGATACTTACAGGTGCTCCTGGATAACTTGGAAACAGCCAGGGTGAAACTGCTATGTACGTACACGTCTAGTGCAGTCCATAAGCATTTATTAAATGAGACATTTTTGTTGTTTGGCTTTGTGGACTTGAATTGAGCCATTGATTGCATGAATGAAGCGCTGCCTTTCATCTTTAACTGTGTAAATACATATTAATTATGTACAGCATAGACTTGCACTGTTGTCTCAAGGAGTCTCTGTTACGCTCACTGACACAGAACAGGCAAGAACCCGCAAGCACAACTCTTTAACAATCAGGGTAAAAATCAACGTCTGGAAGGGTTTCTTCCTGTAAACAGACAAGGGTCAAAAAACAAAAGTTGAAACAGAGATAGGCAAACTTAACTGACAGTTATCAGGCAGATAATCAGAGTCCAGGGAATCAGGCAGAGGTTCAGACAGCAGGATCATGAATTGGGAATTAGGTAATCGATGCTGGAAAGGAATTTGGCGTCTATGTAAAGGAACAAGCCAGTATATATGGGGCTGGATCTAATCAGAGGGAATGGGAACAGGTGGGTGATTGGGTGATGCAGGCATGGTGAGGGAAAGGGCTACTGGAAGCGATTCTGCTCTGTAGCTGTTTTTGAATGGCGTGCAGCAGTGATCCAGAATGTTTATTCCCCTTGTGAAGTCAATATTTTGATGGTAGTCTGACATAACCAATAACTGCAGCCTGAGGATTATCGGTCTATGAGCCCCTGGTGGAAAATGCAGACTTCATTTGACAATAACTCCAGATCAGGTGGGCAGCAACAGGATCACATTTTAATATTCCCACTGTCACCCCAACTCTCCATAAAGCACATGCCTCCTCCTTTCCTTGCCACAGTCCTCTGTTCTGTCAGATCAGTACAGAGTCCGGTATTCCTGGATGAGCCATGTTTCAGTGAAACAAAGGACACTATGGTTCTTGATATTCTGTTGGAAACTGATGGGGCATAGAATCATCCAGTTTAGAATTCAACATCTGTACATGGACGCTTGGCAGAGAAGATCCATATGGCTGCCTGTGTTTCCTTTCTCCACGTTTACCCTGGTGTTTCCAACCAATGTTGAGATCTATGCAGAGATGGTGTTGCTTGCCTACGTGGTGTGTGGTATCGTAGCTGGTGTTTATCCCCTTCACCTTTAGCTCGATGTTGAATCCAATGTTTACATTTGAAAACCTCAATCGGCCAGGTAGGAGAGTTTACAAAGAAGTGAGTTGATCATTTCTCTATAATGTATAATCCCTGATAATTGACTGATCGTCATGTTATCATTGTCGAATATCATTGACAAAAAGGGAAAACTAGTATGTGTAAAAAATAAACGTGGAGAGCATTAATTTGTATATTTTTAGCGGAACTAACAGGAAGGCGACTGGATAGGTCCGCACCTTCTACCTTCCCTCATTTATAGGTAAAATCCTGCATTCAGGAGTGTATTTAAGTGCAAATTCTCATCTCTTCCATTTATAACCGCTTTATAATATGTTGTGCAGCCAAAAAAAAAAATCAATGAATGAATAAGCATTAATATTTCACTGTAAAAACGTTATTCTTGATACACTTAATAAGTGTAAAACTCTATTTTAATATCTGTGTAGGTGGGCGGACGAGAAGGAGGGAGACAGATTTTGAATAAAGCAAAAGGCATGAAACACCAAAGTGAAAAGGCAGTCTCATGTTCTCACATGTGCATAAAGCTCTTTCAACCCCTCTAATTTGCCCCCTTGGAGGAAAACAATACAAGAAGGAGAGGGGTGTGAAGGGACCAGTGGAACAGTGAAGGGCGACACTTTTCCCAGCAGTAGGTGAATGACCCATCTCTTACTCTTCAGACTAATGAGAGAGAATGAAGGCAAGGCTACAGTAAAGCGGCTAAAATGCCTCACATTGTGACACTGTCATCTGCCACCTCCATTCGAACCAGTCGGACCGCTGCAGGACAACAGAGGGGGCTGAAGGGGCCGGCACACTCACACAACGTCTCACACAGCAACGACCCACTCTGTCAGACTGACTGGTAACATGTTTGATTTGAAGTCATTATCTTCATCGTTATCATGCTCAACATCATAAAATCAATGAATGTACTAACTACAGCCTGTAGCTACTGTGTTCATCACAGTATGAACATGCACAGTGGAAACTTGTGAAGTTTGTCCTGATGCTGGCACTGGAGGAAAGGTCACGGGGCTGTTAGAGTCTAAAGGGGTTATTTCCTTTTCTGATAGCATGAGCCTGTCTCATTATCAGAGCTTCCAGAGTGAATAGATCTTGTGGATGACGTGCATTAGTTTGTAGAGAGAACACTGAGCTTTTGGAAAACGACTTAAGCCTGCAGACATACTGTAGGTCGTGTGCTGTGTGACAGTAAAGTTAGGAAGAGCTCTCTGTAAGATCACTCACTTATATCCACATGTTTAAGTCAGTATGTAGGAGCGGGTGTGTATGAGACATCTGTCAGCATAGGAAATAATGTTAGAAATAAAAAACGTGTAAATGGGAAAAAGTGAATTGTGAGTTTGGCTGTTTTGCAAGAGTTGCTGTTATTCTGTTGATAATGCATTTCTTTGTGGGCAGAGATCTTCACAAACGCAACTTAAAAATGCTTGTGTGAACAGCATTTTCAAATCCACGTGGACATCGTCTGCGACAGTGCGGTGTACAGTGACCAGTATGTGCAAAAATGTTTACTGTTCTGTTTAATATGCTAATTAAGTCTGTCTAACCTGGGGCACAAAAGTATATAACTAGTAATAAACTTAGAAAAAAAAATGATGACTACAATAAGAAACCAAAACATCCTTTGGGAACCATCATATTTCATGTCATGCTCGGCCTGCTTCAGAACAAAGTGTTGGACAGACTGACAGACCTTCCAACATTGATGTCCTGCTGCTCAAAGGTCAAAAAACCAGTGTTGACTTCTAACCTCCAGTCATGAGGCTCCACTATTCTTTTGTCACCAGCAAAGAAGCTCTCGGCGACTCTTTGGTTAATATGTTAGCTATTCTGAGGCCACACGGTGATGGAGTAACGTGTTCGTTTTTAATGAATGATGCTGGTGTGTAAAAACCAGTACTGCTTTCTACCGTGTCGCGCAGCCAAGCATGGTTCAAACCCGGAGTTTATTTTGAATTCCAGTGGAGATGCAAAACATTTCCAAAGACACCAAATGCCAGATGGTATGAAATAATATTTCATGAGAAATGATATTTCTCCAAACCAAAAGGTTTGAGATGTGTTACCATTTGATCTGACAGGTAATTTCAGAAAAAAAACATATGAATAAACAAGAAGAGAAGATGGACAAAACATGTGGATGAAGGCAACTACACGCGCACACCTTTACACACACAGATGCACCACCTTTGTCAGTAAACCATTTTTTTTTTTTTTTGCAGCTGCAGCAGCTACAGGACTCCAACCAGCAACAAGCAGCTCTTTGAATGAACTGTGACAAGGTGTTGTTCTTTCTCCCCTCCCTCTGTCGTCTGTCTTCCGGGAACACTAATAGGCTCCATGCAGGGTAATGTGACCAATTGAATCATCCTCGCCCCGGAGCTGGAAGCTGCAGATCGGAGGAGCAGAGAGCGCCGCGCTCAGTCCGGCTCCCACACCAAGAAAACCTCTCTGGGGTGACACTATCAGTTTCTGCTCGGGATTACTCTGGGATTTTACACCCCATCCTCGAAGGAACTAGTGACACTCTTTCCAACTGCCTCGGCCCCTTTGCCCACTCGGCAGACCTCAGACCAGCTCCTAGGTGAAAAGGTCAGAGGGCCCTTGTTTAGCCCTGACTGCAGCTCTTGGTGAGTACAAACTCTAGAGTGCGATGCTTGGCAGAGCTGAGGCACTGATACCAGGAGAATGAGATGTGATCAGTGCTTATGCTCCAAGCAATGTAACTAAACCATGGATTTGTCAGATGACATCCTTTATCTTCACATTATAGATTTTGGTAATTACAATAACTGCAGAAAAATAAATGGTTTCCTAAGAATTCATTTTTTTATCAGCTAAAAAACATTTTATTTAACACAGAGGTGGTTAACTGGCTAATCCAGGTTCCAGGCATCTGAAAGACAAGGGCAACAAACATGTTTATTTTTATCACTACAATAACACATGATCAAACAGATCAGTTTTTTCAATTTCAGACATTAATGTTGTGTGATAAAGTGGCATTAACAGGGAATAGAAGAAGTGAACAGCTGCAGACTGAATGTTACATAAACCCCTCTGCACCCCTCCGAGTAGGCGTTAAATAGACATTTCCACCAACTTGCTGTCTTAACTTCTACGTTAGCGTGGATAGCTTAGAAACGGGAAAATGGCTGACCAGGCACCGTCACGCGTAGCCATCATTACTAGGAGATGTCGAAGTATTCCGCCACCTCAGGGACTTCTCACTCCTCAGAGCAGTTACACAAAGTCTTATTTGTTTGCAGTGTCATACATTTGAACAACTCACAGGGAGGAGGAAAAAAAACTGTTAATGTGTTTGCATAACTCCATTATACTTCAAGTTGAAGTTATAGGTACAAAACTTTACTTCACAGTCACACATAGTCAAATATCACAAATATGCAAATGTTAAAAAAGACACAGTAAAGGAGCATTCCACCGAAGCATCCCATGATCAACTTATACGTTAGTACTTTTAATTGAAATTATTTTTAAACTTAAAAATTCATAATATGAGTTGGAAAATAACTCACTAAATTCAGAGACACAGACAGACAAGCTGGATAATTCACGTGCTGCATTTACATGAACTCTGCAGAGACCTCATCTAGGATAAGATACATACAGCTGGGAAGTATGAACGGTGTGTGATAGTGTCTGTTTTTAAAGGTTGAAGCTTAAATAATAAGCATCATAAACACGCTGCAGACGGATCTGTGTCCTTGTCACGACCCTGACTCCGAAAACGTTCATATACAACTTATTTTGATTAGAAAATTTGTTTTTGAAGTGAATATAATGCCTATATTAATGTACATGTCTGCACAGTTGCATTCATCGTTTTTTTTAGGTTGTACGTTAACTATTAACTATAAATACACTGTTTCTCTTTTGTTGAAACATTCTGCATTGGTTTAGGTTATGAATAGATGGTGGCCTTGGTTAGAAAAAGGTTATAAGGTTATAATAAGTGACTTGAGGCGACTTTTTCACCAAAACTACAATCTTTTCCTAACCAGAATGTTTTTGTAGCCTAAACGTACCCACACGTGGGACAGTGGAGCACCTGTCTCCACTGTCAAAGTCCTGTGCTTTGTACACCCACCATCCAACCCTACCACCTCCCAAACACGAATATAACACTTCCTGTACTGGAAAAAAGCTGCCAGTGAACATGATCCGGGAAGCGATTATGTTTCATCCAGGACATATTCAGAAAATCCATTCAGTAATGTTTAAACATAGTTTTCAGGAGACAATACTGCACTTTCAACTTGCAGAGCCATCCGTGTGTGACATTAATGCAACTGGCAGCTGAAATGTCCATATGTAGTGAAACTGTACATATATGCTGACTATTCAAAAGGACAGAAATGTATTTGTCTTCTGTACGGTTTGTATTACATTAGAACTATTAATGAACAGCATTACAATGTTAAGCCATAAATATCTTAAAGAACCATATATGTTACAAAATGAACACATGTATATACAAATATATGAACAATACTGTACAATATTACAGTGTTGGCCACTTTTTATACGAGTGTCATCTAAATTTAGACTGGTCCACTACTGGCTTGTAGTGTATTATTCATCCTATATAAACCTAAAACAACTTATATTTGAAGTATTTGGCACTCAACTACCAAATACCCAAGTGCTCATAAACATGACTCTTTACATATTATTTTTCATGTCTAACCTTTTTCCATCATGTTATCTCGTACTTTTAAAAATAGACCAGTGCGTTCATTGTACTGTACATCCTAACTGTACCACATCATATTCCAAGACTGTATTAGATGTTCGAATAGAATAGAATTAATGAATGCCCTCCAAATTCATATTTTCATTGTTGAATTGCATTTCCAGAACTAACAATGGACCCTGTTAAAAAACAAAGAAGAAATAATAGTTCAGAAGTACTGGTAGCTCGAAAGGAATAGTACATAAAAAAAAAAAATGCATATTCACTTTCTTTCAGAGAGAGAGGTGAGAACATCGGTATTGTGTGTTCAATACAGAGCTGGAGGCAGGACATGGTAAGGCTAGCTTAGCATAAAGACTTAAAGCAGGGCTAGCCTGTCATAGTCCCAATGGAAGAAATACACCTACCAACACCTCTGAAGCTCACTGATCATTAAAACTCTGGCTTGTTGAACAACAGCCAGTCACAGTGACTGTGTGCAGCTTCCTGAAGTCTTGTTTTTGTACCATCGTGCCTGGACAGAGAATCAAAACTGACTGTAACTGGCAACCCGCGCTATAGTTGAAGATGCTCAACAGAAGTGTTTGGCAGGTAAACTGAAATTTTGCTCAAGAAATAGTTTCAGGATGTAACCTCCTTGTCCTGGCTCCAGCTCTGTTGCTGAACACACAGACATGAGTTTAATATGTACATCATGTCTCACAAACAAAGGAAGCATTGCATTGCATAAAGAGTCTGTGTTAATGTACTTATGCTCCAATGGCCAGTGTGGGCACTGACTGATCCGGAGACATATCTGACACACTGGGGTCCAGTACAATGAAGCCTCAGCCGGCACATGGCTCTCATGTGACGACCTTGCTGACTGTTTCCCCCAGCCTCAGCACAAAGACAAACTTCTTTCCAAAATCAACTCCACATTCAGCCGACACACTCCTTATTACCCTGCTATTGCTTCAGTTTATGTCCAAGAGAAGCCCTCTGTTGGTCGCTGTTTGCTTCACAGTTGAACACAGAAAGTGGTCAGATATTGATTTTGCTATCCTAATTAAAAACTACTGAACTGCCTAAATATTTTAACATTTTTAGTCAATGAAGACCCAAACCAAGTAACACCTTAATTTGTGTTTTTAAAGTTTGTACTGGTTAGAAAACTATCCAATATTTGAATATACTTAATGTTTTTCATAGTTTGTGTACTTTCCTAACAATGCTACTCTAAGATGTTGTCAAACTTTTAACATCTCTCCTCTTGCCCTTACATTGGATTCATGGTTTCTTTCGGACTATAAAACTCTCGCATTTGCTGTGAACTTTGCATCGCTTTGAAATACAAAAGCAAAGTAGAGTATCAGAAGAAGTTGAAAGTGCATAATAAATGCATGCATAAAGCGATAGTGAATGTATATTGTAATTGAGGAACAAGATGAGTGGAGAGCCATGCAGTGCAGTAAGTTTAAAGCTCCCTGCAGATGAAAGACGCATTCCTACTCTGCATGTTGCTGTGTTCCTCAGACAGATTCCCAGCTGGGACCTGCTCTAATCTCCTGGCAACAATATTGACATAGAAATAGAAACTCTGACGAGTACAGGACTCTAGCTGTCTGCCTGTCAGGACTGCCTTCACATACATCTGGTGCTCTACACACATATGTCCTGTTTAAATTAGATACAAAGTGTTTCTGTAAATACAGCTTAACCTTGAGATTTAAATGAAAAGTTACATATTTTTGGAAATATGATGATATGTTGTTTACTATTTTAAATGAAAATATGGGTATCAATTTCTTCCGGACTGGTTTCGCCTTGCTAGATATTAGCTACTGCTAACCTAGATCCATCAAAAATAATAAAGAGTAAAAGTCTTGTAGTCGGTTCGTCCCTTTGGTGCCACTTCATGAATGGCCATTTTTTGTCACTAAGACCAGACAGTTATATTCCTTCAAGATCAAGAATGCAGAGGTGTGGACTCAAGTCATACGCCTTGGACTCAGACTCAAGTCATTACTCATAATAATGTAACGAGGTTATCAAGCAATGCAAGCAATGAATGGAAGTTATGAAAAAGTGGTCAACGGATCAGTTCTGTCATGATCCTGGCCTTTAGTTTTTCAGTTTCCTGTTTTACTTTGTAAAGAACACTCACATTGTGTCGTGTCTCATTTTACTTTTTACAGCCTTTTGGGATTTGTTTGCCTCGCCCTGATTTGATCCTCCTGTGTCTCATCACCCTCCAGCTGTGTTCTGTTCTTGTGATTAGATATCTGTGTGTATATACACCTGTGTTCCCCATTGTTCCTTGTCGCTTCGTCATCTGTGTTTCCTGGTGTGGTCGTTCCTTCTGGGTTTATCCTTGCGTTTATCCTGGTGTTCCCTCATGCCCTCTTTTTAACCGCACCACGACAGAACAAACCAATCTAAAATGGACCCAGCAGATCTGTTTGAGGATGAACTTTATGATCTGTCATATTCCCTTGTGTATGGTGAATTGACAAGAGCCTCTAGTACAGGATACAAAGAGGCTGCTCTTAGGATGGCACACAAGAAAGTGGCTGATAAGCTCTGGCTGAAGAGTTTCTTGCCTGAGTGTCTGAGAGACACCCCTGATTGCCAGCCTGATTCGCAGCCTGCCTCCCAGTCAGCTAGCCAGCCGGCTTGTTAGCATTCAGCATGCCAGCCACCACTCAATAAACCTTAGGTTCCCGACTCTGCAACCCGCCGATCCTCCGGCTACATCCCCATACCCATTCTTGGGAACTTGCCTCAGAGGTCTTCGAAGTTTCTGTCAGGCTTTCCAGGCTTCTTGGGAATAAACCCAGCCGTTCCAGACGCCATCCTGTCAGCTTCAAGTCTGCTCCTCGGCGAGTCTCTGCTGCCCAGCAACCCTGAGCCCAGCTGCGGCAGACCCCAGTTTCCTCTTGTCGAGCTGCGGGAGTTTCCAGTTCTCCCTGTCGAGCTGTGGCAGTCCCTCCAGAAGCAGACTTCAGTTTCTCCTGCCAAGCTGCGGAAGTTCCCAGTTTCTCCTGCTGAGCGGCGGCAGTTTCCCGTTTCGGTGTTCCCTGCCGAGCTGTGGCAGTTCCCAGTTCCTCTTGCCGGGCTGCGGGAGTTTCCAATTCTCCTTGCCGAGCTCACAAAATCATCCTGCTATGCTGCAACTTCCCCCTACACTCTCCTGACTTTGTTGGTGGTCCAGAGGGGTCTTGCCACCTACTTTGTCCTTTAGAGGGGCTCCTCCTTTGTCGCCAAAGGAGGATATCTGGTTGCCCTCCAGTATGGTTCTGGTCATCCTCCAGAGCAGCTCCCTCAGTCCAGTCAACATCCTGCCCGTCCTCTGCCGGTCTGGTCATCCTCCAGAGGGGTCTCACCACCTACTTCGTCCTCCTTTGTTGCCGACCTCCTGCCTGGCCTCCAGAGTGGCTCGTCTGGTGGTCGTCTTGCCCTTACCCCAGAGTGGCTCCACCCTTTCGTCCTGGTCACCCTCCTGATCAGAAAACTTTTGGCCCAGCTCTTAAACCATCCCCCTAAGTTGCCCTGCTCCGCCTCTGCCCTGCCCCTATATAATCTGCCTGGGGAATCTTGCTCTGCCCCTGTCCAGTGAACCCTTCGTGGTTTTGTCTGCCTTCTTCAGCTGTGTCCTGTTCTTGTGATTAATTATCTGTGTATAAACTGTATACCTGTGTGTCCCATTATTCCTTGTTGGTTCGTTGTCTGTGTTTCCTGGTGTGGTCATTCCTGACGTGTTTATCCCTGCGTTGATCCTGGTGTGCCATCGTGCGAACCTGGTTTGTCTTGTTTTTTGTTACCCGTATCCTGTTCCCTTAGTTTTGTTTTATATCGGTGTGTGGTTTTCAGCTTTGTTTTATTAAAGCTTGCTTTTTGTTTGCAACCTGCCTGTTGTGTGTAGTGCGCTTGGGTCTTCTTTTTAACCACTTCGTGACAAGCTCTTAATTTTCTTGACAACAATTATACTTTGAATAGATCTGACAACAACCAATCCCATTGGGCGAGCAGGAGGAAAAGGTGTGCTTGTAAGTGCAGACCAGCAAGCAGTGACAAAAGATGATGCCTCTGATTATTACATACAGAGACTCTCCTGGTGAATAAAAACAGACAGCTATCTATTATTTTGGCAAATGTATGACTTGGATTTGAAATGGAATTGTTTAGAACTTAAAGTTTACGGCTAGGATTTCACATAGGACTTGTTGGTCTTGTCTTTATAGACTAGACTTGACACTCACTTAAGTGGCTAATAAAAGTAACTAGACTTAGAGTCTACAGCCATGCTATTGCAAATGCAAACATAAGTATTTGGAGCTAAATGCTAATGTCATGCTCACAATGAGTAGGCTAATGTTTAGTATTTACCACATTCACCATCTTTTCACCATCTTCTCACCACCATTCACCATCTTAGTTAGTGGAACTCAAAATTCAGCTGAGGCTGATGGGAATCATTTCTGCAGTTCTTGGTCATAAACCAATAAAGTGTTGGACACATTGAAAATTTGACCTGATGGTGGCTCTAGATGAAAAGTCAATTCATCCTAAAGAGAAAATTAATAGCAATCCATCCAATGATACCCTAAAAGGGGTAGTGACAGAAACGTAAAACAAAGTCAATATTGTTTTAGCAAGTAACATTTAAGTTATTTCTTGAGCCGTTCACTACAGTTACTCTTAACCTCTAAAAAGGCCTGTCCTCAATGCCAGGTTTGAGCTCAAAAGCTCCCTAATTCTGGCATAACTAGCTAACAAGGTACAACATGTAATTCAGACAGTCTTGGTATTTTTTTAAGTTTCAAATTTAACATAGGCAAGGTTTCCCCCTGCTTTTAGTCTTTGGGCTAAGCTTGGCTAGCACATCACAGATCTACCCCTGGACTAGAAACACAGATTAAAATGATATTGACTGATACAAACCCAGTTGACATGGCAGAAAATATTCTCCATGTGAAAAAGGGAAATGGGAGTTAGAATTAAGTATAATTATTGAGAACAGTACTCAAGGATATATGCACGAGTAGCCACAAAAGTGTTAACAGCAATTTTGACTGGAATATAAAAATGTGTTTTTTCAGGACTATATTGATAGTTTCAATGTTTGACAAAGGTACAGTATCAGCTTTATGTTGGAGGAAATGTGGGATGACTGGAGATCACTCACATATCTTCTGGGACTGTCCAGTACTGTAGGGATTTTGGCGAGATATAAAAGAAGAGATTGAAATATGACAGCAAAACTGCAAATGAAAATGGATTTTCCTACAAAGATGGACTTCAGTTATGTTGTACTTGACTGTCTAAATGCTGGAATGCAGAAAAGAGGGAGAGAGAAAAGCCGTCTGTCGAGGACTGTTGAACAGTGTTTCATGTTATGTTACTAATATTGAAATCGAAAATGAAGACAACAAAAAAAGATATTGATTGATAAAGTCTTGTGAAATATCCTTTGTTGTCTTTTATAATTTAATTTCAGGATCATCCTGATTTACCCTGCTTGAGATCCACCTGCAACCATGACAACCAAATCAAATAGCAGTGTTCTGGGTGGCAAGGCTTCCTCCTCTCCTCTCTTGTCCTCTCCACCTCGCCAACGTCTGGTCACCAAAGATGGACACTGTGCCCTTCGTCCACCTCAGTGCTCTTCAGGCTCGTGGCGCGGGGCCTTGAGCAGAGCCTGGGTGCTGGCCCTGCAGGACCTTTGGGGACTGTTGGTGGGTCTGCGCTGGAGATGGGTCCTGCTGGCCTTCTGCGCCTCCTTCCTGGCCCACTGGCTGTTGTTTGCCTGCCTGTGGTACTTGCTGGCCCACCTCAACGGAGACCTGGCTGTACAAGATCATGATGCCCCCCCACAGGGGCATGTGGTTTGTGTAAAGCACATAACCAGCTTCACTGCTGCCTTTTCTTTCTCCCTGGAGACACAGCTGACCATTGGCTACGGCACCATGTTCCCCAGTGGGGACTGTCCAAGTGCCATAGCACTGCTGGCTGTGCAGATGCTGCTGGGGCTCATGCTGGAAGCATTCATCACAGGTACAAGTCTCCTATTCCTAAAGCTTTCTCTCCGCAAACATGAATTCTGAGGTCACAGGTTTAATTGTAAGTTTGATGCATACATTGGGAGCAAAACTGGAGCTAAAACTAAAGCTAATCACCTAGCTAGTCATCATTTGTGTTCTGAACCAAACCTTCCCATCCCTTCATCCCAACCAGTGACCTCCTAAACACCTGGCCATATCTTGACCTAAAAACTTGGGGAAAACACGGTGAAACACTTTTTGAGGAGGAAACAGAAATCCATGTTAGATCTGTCCTCGTGTTACAGAGCAGGCCTATTACATTAAGAGAGTGTTGCACTGTGTTTTGTTTGTAGCCTTAAATTGTAAAATGTAATTGTGAAGGTAGAAATTAAAGTTTACAACAAGTAACAACTATGAAGCTGAAAATACTTTGTTTCAAAGCTTTTGATGCAGACAAAATGTGACATCTGCTGGGCGACCCTTGGTATTGCATTCATACAGAAGGATCAAATCCAACATGAGTTATTATAAAATAAATCTCAAATCTGTCGATTTTTATATTTTGTCCGGTAAAGAATGTATAATAAAAAACAGACCACTTTCAAACAGAGTCTACAGCCCTACTTTTAAACAGTGTGGCAGATCAACCCTTTTTCCAAACCATTATGAAACTTCTCTGATGTGACAGTGACATAACCGGTCTCTGCATGATATCACTGTTTCTTTAATCCTGGCTACAGCCTTGATAATTAGGACGCTATGTCAGAACTGTGCAATTATCTGATAATGAACACAGTGGTGGAAAATAACTAAGCGGATTTACCTAAGTACTGCACTTAAGTACAATTTTAAGGTACTTTACTTGAGTATGTCCATTATCTGTTAATTAATATTTGTACTTCACAACATTTCATTTCAGACGAAAATATTGTAGTTTTTACTGCTCTACATTTATCTGATAGATGGAATTACTAGTTACTTTACAGATTTTACGATAAGCTTATAAAACACAACACATTGTTAAGTTTAAACCAGTGGTTTCTAACAGTTTTGGCTTGTGACTCCACATTTCATGTTTGAGTTGTTAACATTTCCCCCAAAGAGACATTTCCCCTCTAAAGCAAATATTTGTGTAGCAATTGATCATCTCACAACCTCTGAGATTTATCTGGTGACCCCCTGGTTGGAAACCATGTGACAAAACGGCCTTCGGTCTTACGAAGATAAACTAGCTCCTCCTCATGCATCTACAACAGTAAAATGTTTCTTAAACTGTATCAGAATCAGGGCACGGGAGCGGAGTGGAATGGTGAGAATTTCTGTTCCTCTCCTCGTAGCTGTTACTTCCCTTCACTCCAGGCAGCTCCGTGCTCAAATCAGATTTCACTCCGCTCCACTAAAATCTCCCACCGCTCTCTCCAAGAAAAGAAAAAAGCTGCTTTCCAGTTTTTAGGGCTGTACCTTTTTTTTTCACGTTCAAAGCTTCAATTGAGTTTTTTGACTTAAGCTTTGAATGTCTATCGTCTTATTTTATGACCACCACCATGAAAGAAATTAAAAATCCTGATTTGTCGAAATAAATTAGTTAGTCCTTTTAATTAAAGTTAAAGTTGCTGTGTGGAAATTTTAACTGGTTATGAAACTGTCTTAATTTAACTGATGCCTCTATATGAGGGGTCCCCAACCACCGGGCCGCGGACCAGTACCGGGCCGGGGTTCATTTGGTACCGGGCCACACAGAAAGAATAAACTTAATTTTTTTGTCTTGGTAATATTTATTGTAAACATTTTAATGTATTATATGATATACATCACAATGTAATAATAATATATAATATAATATATAATAACAATAAAGACATTTACATTATATATGTAATAATTTAATTATATGTTTTGCACTTTATTGCGTGTTTTGTTATGCCTGCCCGGCTCAGCGAATTCCCGGCTCGCTTGTGCTCCAATCACATGCTCTGATCCAAATTAGCAATCTAAGAATGTATTATAGTTTAATATATCAGTATCACATATATCATATATCATATCATATCATATATTTTTTTCCCCAGAAAAAAGAAAAACATTTTTTTACTTTTGGTATTTTAAATATGTACCTCTATATTGTTTGCAGTTTTGAATGCTGGACTTACTATTTTTTTTTAATTATTATTTTATTTACCACAGGTGGATAAGTATTTACAAGACAAAAGTATCTACAAAACATCAATACAGACAAGAAGACATAAAAAAGAATGTACCAGTCATTGGCGTATTTTTTTATTATGAGTTGTCATTTTGCGGTTGGCAGGATCTAAGTGATTGAGGCAGTGTAGAAAGGGATCAGCTTGGGATTAACTGCAGAAAAAGGACACCAGGTGTTATGGAAAGGGTTTAGAATGTCCGTTCGGGTTGCCGTGAGCTTTTACAGGTTTGAGTGGTCTGTTAATGGTTGATTGATAATTTGGTTCTGTCTTTCCAGTTGTGTAGTATGTTTTTTTCTTGGCCACAGTCAATGCTATTAAGATGAAAGTTTGGAGGTTTTAAAGGATTGTTCGAGAGAAGAGATCACTTAGCATAGAGATGGAAGGCGAGAGGGGGATGCTGAGGTTAAGAATCTCGTACAGCTTTCACATGACCTCCGAACAAAACCGCGGGGTGTGCATAGCCAGAATGCATCAAAGTGGTTCTCTATTGCTGTGGGATAGTGTGGGCAGGTGTTGCTGTCCTTGAAGCTAATATAGTACATTTTGTTAGTGCTGATATTTGGTCTGTGTAAGACCTTGTATTGCAAAAAAATTTAGTTGTACGAGTAAGGGAGGAGTGAAGTGGAATTTATGAGTATCCATTTGCTTACTTATGATCTCTTTCAACTTCTATGTTCTGGTAGTGACAGTGGTGGAGTTAGTTGTAAGTTTGTTTAAGAAGGTCAAAGTTCATTTGAGAGCTGCCACTGAAAAGGTGCCCCAGGCTGGCTACTCATCTCTGTTTCAGTGCAGGGAATTTGATGGGTTACTTATTAATTTTAAACATAGGGTTATGCCAGATAGGGATGAGAGTAGAAGGAAATAGTTTGAGGTTGTAATTTGAGTATGTGATTTGTTTTCCACCAGGCACTGAGAGTAGTGTTTATGGTGCTAAATTTGAAGCAGGTTAGGGTTTGGACTGATTTATCTATGAATGCTATACAGTATGCTGAATGAGACGATCCTCGCATATAGTCTGTTCCATACCAAGCCAGGCGGAATTGGAGTTGTTTGTCCAGTATCAGATATACTGAAGCTGGTGGGAGGAGATGTTGTTTGGTTATATGGTAGGTCCCCAACCTCAACATCCCAGTGCAAATGGCTTGGAAGCAGAATCTCGGATTTAGACTAGTTAATAGAATAGCCAGAAACCTTGCCGAAGCTTGGTGATCAGCGATCAGGTTGTTTAGCAATGTATCTAAGACTTTCATCTATCACAAAAACAAAAACCTTCTGTGGGCTGTGAATGGAGCCGAGGCAGACTACAACTCAATGTAAGAATTCATTCTCAAACCATCACACAGGCCCTTTTTAATGTGTGCAAAAGATTGGGCCAATGTACGGTATCAGATAGCAGGGGAAATTGAGAAGAAAACAATTAAAACAATTATTTAACTAGGGTGAATCATGTTTAATACCTATGTTAACTAACACAGTAGAAACGTACACGGACTTTAATATGAAAATTTGGAAAATGCGGCATTAACTACGTTGGAAAAGTCAAATTTTAAAAATTTTGAGCAATGTTCCTTGAGCAAGTCACGTAAGCCCAAATTGGTCCCAATGTAAAAGTCACTCACAAAAGTATTTTGAATGTAATGTAATGTGCACCTGCTTCAAATGATATCAGTCCATTATCAGGTGGTTGTGGCTCAGGAGGTGGAGGTCGTCCACCAGTCGGAGGGTCGGTGGTTCAATCCGGCCTCTGCAGTCAGCATGTTGAAGTGTCCTTGGGCAAGATACTGAACCCCACATTTCTAACAATGGCCAACGGTGTGTGTGAATGGTTATCACTGAGCATATGGCACCTTGTACGGTAGCCCATTTACCATTAAATGGTCGTTATCAGTGTCCTAGATATGGGTTAGAAGGGGCCTGCTACACCTATGAGTAGGTTCGGAGTTGTATGCTCATGATTGTTTGCACTTATTCTAAGTCGCTTTGGACAAAAGCGTCAACTAAATGAACTGTAATGTAATGTTCAAAATGTAATTTAAGACGGGTGACAGCAGAGGATGGATGGATGAATGGGGCAAACCGTGTAAAACCAAAAGTCTACGTTCAGTTATTTTAACTGACGTAGCTTAACGTTAAGTTAACGTAGATATGCACCTTCTGGCCTACTGGTGGGAGCAGTTTGCCCTGACTGAAGCATTAGAGTGGTAGTGAAAACAACTGATAACAGCAATTTAATAGCCTGATATCATTCAAAACGAGTGGTGATGTAAAGATGGCCACAGTAGCACCAGCTGCACTCATATTTGCCTCAAAAGTACAACAACTCCATTGATGTCAATACAGAGGAGAGAAATGTGACCTTGCTGTGTACATAGACAGTATTGAAAGAAGGAATGCCTGGTATGTGAAACACTTAAAGCTCTACTGGTAAAAGCTCTACTATTTTCACACTGGGTAAGTTCCAGAATTAAAAGAAGTTGGCAATGCAGACCCTCCCTCTTGATGCAGGTTTAACACTTTCAGACTGTCTGAACAACACCAAATGTGAATAGTCCTGTAAGGTTTCAGTAAGCTTGAGACAAACAAAACATCTAAAGGTAAAAGTGCTAATAGCTGTGCTAAATGGCCACACGAGAAGGCTGGGTCGAAAGCCTGCCATCATAGTGATATTTGAGCAATGAATATTTTTTTTGTTCGGTTTAGAAGGTATGACAACCACTTTGTTTGAAGCATACTGACCACCTTTTGCCAACGCAAGATATCCCTTTTAGTGAATGACATGTTTACCCTAACACTACCATGTGGACCTACAGGAACATGTGGGTGGCACAAGGACGACGACAAATCAAATTCAAAGACAAACCATATTATCAATTGCATTACTTTCATTCGGTGCCTCTAGAACATTTTGTGGTATTAATTCTGTTGCTATTGCTGCTGATTTAATTTTATAGTAACAAGGTCAAAGCATCTCATCATGTTTTATTATCTTTACCTTCAGGTGCATTTGTAGCCAAGATTGCGCGTCCCCAGAAGCGAGCAGGAGCTATCCAGTTCAGCCCCCAGGTGGTGGTGGGCCAACACCAGGGCAAGACGTGCCTCATGCTACGAGCCACCAACCTGCTGCAGCGACCTCTGATGGACGTAAAAGTGAGTGCTGTGCTTTATGAGGAACATGAAGGTCAGGCCCTGCATCAGACCTCTCTGGACTTCCACTTGGATCATCTAGGCCAGCAGCCCTGCCCCTTCTTCATCTTTCCACTCACCTTTTACCACCCCCTGGACCGCCAAAGCCCCCTCTACCCCGCCCTGTGTGAGGGCACTTCCAACCATTTCGAGTTGGTGGTCTTTCTGTCAGCCTTGCAGGAGGGAACTGGTGACTCCTGCCAGAAGAGGACCTCCTACCTGCGCCAAGAAATCCAGTTTGACCGTCGCTTTGTCCCCGCCTTGGGGCTGGATGCTCGGGGGAGATACATGGTGAGCACCCAGCACTTTGACACGGCCCACTCAAAGGAGCCTTTGAACAAGGACTGTGTTGTGCAAATCAATGGTGATGGCAGCGACAGGATGGAGTAAGAATACTGAGGAGGAGGTCCAATAGGGACAGAGGGGAGTTAATGAGGGATAACTTGAGAGGGTAACAATGGGGTAGATATTTTTTGTGATTTTAATTAGGTAAATCTGAATTTATGTCTAAACATTTGAAATCAAAATGTATATCAGACATGGGTGCTGCTTCGGACTGCCTTAGCTTCTCACTCCAATCACTTGGAGTCCCTAGTGCAACAACGAGAATATTATCCCCCACTGCTTTCCCACCCATCATATATCATTGTGTTGGTTGGATTTCCTGGCCCGCAGGAATACTGTTTATTACAAGTTGGGTTATGTTTTTGTCGCTCTGGTCATTGGTTCTATTGGTTATGATAACTTACTCTTCAAGTTAATAGCTGAGATCTCAGAACATGGCTACATTGCTAAAAAATATATCTAGCAGGGCAGGAAACATGAGCAGTCAGACGATCAGACAGGTTGGAAACAAACCTGTTATTTATTATTTGAATGGTAAAATTACTGTCTGTTGTAAATATCCATCACAGTTTATAGACCTACTTCCTCCTTCAGCTTTGAACTGCTGTACTTACTGTAAATGTTTGCACTCACAATTTCTTGTATAATAAGGGACTATTAGCCACATTATGAGTGTTGGGCTGATCATCCGACTGCTCACGTTTTTTGCCGTGTTTGACCTAATTTTAGCAATGTCTCTGCATTCTAAGCTCTGAGCAGTTACTAGACTGAGTGCAATGTTATCATACCTGATAGATGATGGCCAGAGCAACAAAAAATGTAATAAAAATGTAATTGCATTTCATTATTCTTACTTTTCATGTAAGGTTTTGTGAATGGATTGAGTATGATCAAGCTATATTTGTGGTGGCACAATCAATTTCAAATTCAGTTCCAGTTCCAGTAATAAATGTTGTATTACTAACACTGAATCAAATGCTTATGTGTAACATGAAGGTTGGCTTTCACAGAGATGTATCACCAACTCCTTTTAGTCCATTTTTAGTGTCTTTCAGCTCATTGTTTTGTTATGGCACATTTGGTGTTTGGTATAATCTCTTCACTCCTATCAACCTGGTTTCCAGCAGCAGCAGGAGGCAGCTGTTTGCAGCAAAATATGCTCTGAAGTCCCACAGTACACTACCTGCTCAGCAGCAAACAGCAGACGGACACAGCTGAAGACTAGCTGGTGAACATAGAGGAGCATCAAGGGGCCAGATATTTCCATCAGGAGTTGGTAGAGACCAAAAACAGAAAAAGTCAAGTCTATTTTATTCATATAGCCCAATATCACAAATCACGAAACCTCATTCCTTTGACCCTTGCTTTGGAGGAAAAATTCCACCCAAAAATACCTTTAACTGGGAAAAATTGGAAGAAACCTCAGGAAGAGCAACTACAGGGGGATCCCTCAGACATACAATATATAACTAACATAATAAAATTACAGCATAGACAATTCCAATGACAAAATTATACATACAATGTAAACATATATGAAAAAATGAGGGTTCAGGACGATATCAAACAGCTTCTAGGTGTCGGCAAACAGCTAGATCCTGGCCTCCACCATGGAACCTGGGACGAGGACAAGCAGACACATTTTCTCTCTCTCTTTCTCTCTCTCTCTGTCTGTCTCTCTCTCTCTCTCTGTCTCTCTCTCTCTCTCTCTCTCTCTCTCTCTCTCTCTCTCTCTCTCT
>CALSBV010012185.1:92990-109279 GCA_943590825.1 Bovichtus diacanthus | reverse complement strand
TCTCTCTCTCTCTCTCTCTCTCTCTCTCTCTCTCTCTCTCTCTCTCTCTGTCTCTCTCTCTCTCTCTCTCTGTCTCTCTCTCTCTTTCTGTCTCTCTCTCTGTCTCTCTCACTCTCTCTCTCACTCTCTCTCTCTCACTCTCTCTCCCACTCACACAGTTAATATTATTCACTTTGTTGACAATAATTTGAATTTGAAAGATGCTATGATCACATAGAAATGTTACACATGCAAAACAAACACAGATAGTTATCGATAATTAAATGAAATATATTTGGATGAGCATGATTTGCATGCTCTTTACAGTCCCTGGGTGTGGTGTTTCAGAAAGCATCATGCCATCACGGTTTAAACACAACATTTGTATACCTGAATTTATTACAATTTTGTTTGATCAATCACAAACAATGAATTTTCCAAACATCACATATAAATTAAAGTTATGCAGTGCATGCATTCGAATCAAGCAAAGCCGAAACATCTTGACCGCCCCCTGGTGACTGGCTGCAGAAAATGTCTTATATCCCACCCACTCCAAACTAAAAAACAGTAGGTCTTATCACGTTGATGTGTGTTGACATCATGATTGACAGCTGCTTTGAGTAGTCGAGCAGCCGGCGTTCCAGCCCCTCGATCACTACTGGCTCTGGTGACTCTGGCTCTGACTTTGGCTTCACTTTTGTGCATGCAGGTTAGGTTAACTGGCAACTCTAAATTGTCCATAGGGGTGAATATGAGCGTGAATGGTTGTCTGTCTTTACGTGTCAGCCCTGTGATTGACTGGCAACCTGTCCAAAGGCGAATGGTGACAGTGTTGACGTTATTTCAAAAACGTCTGTGTGTTGTGTTACACAGATATCTACTGAAACTAGCATGTTTAACCGACTGTCTGTCTTGTAATACCATTTGTACCTAGAGAAGCGACAGTGAATCACTGTATGGAGTATTATAAGGACTCAGTAGTAGAGGTGAAATTCTGCCCTCTATTTCTTTGAAGCGTGCAGCTAGGCACGACACATTGCACATTTAAAGGGCCATAACAAAGCACACAATACCAATGTTTCATATTGTTGAATGTTGAATTTTTTCAACGTTAAAGGCAGCGTTCAGTTCATTCCACCACACTGTCAAAATCCTTTTATTGCAGTCAACAATATGGTACTGTGTGGTAGTGCAGTGCTAATTTTCATAGCATACTGAAACAAATAGAATCCACTGACTGCTTGAAAGGCAAGACAACACTGAGTCTTTAGCTATGCTTGTGGCCCCGTCTGCACAGTAATGCTTAAAACTAAATGCTAACATCAGAATGCTAACACGCTCACAATGACAATGGCTGAATTCAAAAGTCCACCATTTGGACGTAGCGACTGAGCTCTCACTCGTCATCATGTCCAGTCGCATGCTCTGACTCGTGAGGAGATAATATGTGCTATAAGACGGGACTTATAGTGGAACAGAGAGAGGGAGGTGAAAAGGTTGATATGCACTTTGATTATCTGAGCGTTTGAGGTGCAGACATTTGGATTCAGCCAATGCCAACATGCAGATTATGTTTACTACAGTAAACACAGTAGTTTAGAATTTTAGCATGCTAACCGTAGCTAATTAGCATTAAAAACAAAGTACAGCTGAGGTTGAAGGGAACGTCATTCGTCATAGACCAAAGTATTGGACAAAGACAAATGTTGTCCTCATGATGGAGCTAGAGGAAAAGTCAGCAGGAGTTATCCTTTGGGGAACATGAATGTCTGTAATGTCTGTAAATGTCATGGAAATCCATCAAAATAGTTGTTGGGATAATTCAGTGTGGACAAAACTGGTGAACCCACTGACCAACATTCACACATTGAAACCCTACCTTTGGAAAATGCCTACAGAAATGTAAAGTATGTTTGATTTGTAGTGAATGGGTTAAACTCTGTTATGGTCCTTAAACCTGTTGCGTATTTCATGGCATTTGATGATTAAATTTGTGTAGTTCAACACTACAATACACAGGTGGAGTTTTAATGGTTTTTATGATACTGAAGTGAATACTTTCCACTTAAGGTCATTATTTTTAGCACAGAAGACCATCTTAAGTTGACAAGCATCAACGGCAGCCCTGTAAAACTGAACATGGATTTGTTAGGTACGACAGGTCCACGGAAAGTGTTGAAAGATTAACTACCATTAGTGAAGGGACAATGACTCGTCTGTCATCTCTGTAACAGGCATTCCTGTTGCTGATCAATGATTTCCTCTACTCATGTTTGAGGACTAGCAGCAGTAGGTCTAATTGAAATTCTACTGTCAATGTTAAGCTGCTAAGGTTCTGCATTGGAAGCCTTTTGGAACACAGACATCCATGTTATAAAGTGAGCGATCTAACATCAGACTGACCTGCATGAAACTACATATGGCTGTAGTGACTGATAGAATTATATTTACTGCTGATTGATTTGTAGATTAATGCCTTTAATTATTTTTTTTTTTTCAATCATTGCCTAAATCATTATGCAAAGCAAAAATCAATGTATTGTGTTCATTTTGTACAATAATAAAATATCTCTAAATTTAGCAAAGAAAGTTAGGAGGAGTTAGGAGGTTAGGAAGCAGTGTTGTAATAAATGAGCGTTTGTATTTGGAGTATTTCCCTTTAAAGGCTGTTAATATGAAGAGAATCACTGTGTTATCTATATGGTTTAAAAGAAATCATGTAGCAGCTTCAGACATAAGAGAGGAAATGTTCCACAAAATGTGATTGTAAAAGGATGAGATCTCAGTGTATCTCACATGCTTCAGTGCCTTTGTACAGTGTACATTCCATGAAATAAATATTTTCTAAACAAGCTTGGTAGTGAACGTCATTGCCTTTAGCTTCTGGACTGCATGAACTCCTACACCTATACCATAGTGACCATGGCATCTACAGATACTGGACTGCATGGAGGATATGTGCTTCTCCCTGCTGGTGTAAAGCTGTACTACACATCTGTGCATTGACTGAAATCATCCTTAAATATGTCGGTAACATCCATTTGATTATTGTCTTACCTAACCGACTTAAGATTTACTATAATGTGTGAGACTTACGTTTAACTTTTACTAACTTTTATGCCAATCTCACATTTGTGGAATGCTTTTCAATACAACAAGGCCTCAAGACAAAATCATAGACCTGTAGCGACTGACAGAAACTGAAGCAGAAACTGAAGCAGAAACTCTGCAGTAATCAAAGCTGAACAATGAGTGGAATGTTCAGAACACGCACGTATCAGGATCATCACACCAAGCTTCATTTATTTATTCAACCTTTATTTAAGCAGGAATAAAAAGACTTGTTGGGATTAAAAATCTCTTTTTCAAGAGTGTCCGGGTCAAAACAGGCAGCAGCACAAATAACACGGTTGCCGACAGAAAAACAAACGATGAAAAAATAATCGAATTACAAGATAGACATTCTTCAACATTCAAAAGAACTGCAGCCAAACACGCCAGCTTAATTTAGTAAAATAATAAATATCTCTAGATTTATCAAATTCATCAATGATACCTTCTCCCAAAGATTTAGGTGGTTTTGCAACTGATTCCAAGCTGTGGGAGCAGCATACTTAAACGCTCTTTTCCCAGTTCAGTACAGACTTTAGGGACAGTGAGTTAGTTAGTAGAAATACAAAACAATTACTTACCATACTTTGTAGAATGTACTGTAGTTCCACAGGGAGGAAAGGAAGAATTTCAAGAACAGAACAAAAATGAGAAGTCTACGCGTAGACAAGGCAGACCATCTAACCCATCATACAGAACAAAGGTGAGTGAGGGCTTTGAGATGTGTCATACATCTCAGTGCTCCATGGTAGACAGTTTCCAGCATGTGGAGGCATTGCAAAGACACATGCTTGTTTGTAACGTTGTCATAATTGACAAGTCTCCTTTTGGCCTTGAAAGAAAAAGCATGATTTGTTTCTTAAATAAAAACCCAATTTGATCCTTTTTTCACCAGTTGCTGAATGTGAGGCTTGAATAAGAGAGAATCATCAATTATAATTCCAAGATGCTTGTCTTGATACACACATTTGAATTTAAAATAAGTTTGAAGTCACAGGTAACCCAACCCCCCTTACACTACTCAAACTCGACAAACAGTCTCGGTTAGATCTGTGATGAAGCACCAACTCCCTCACTAACAATATGCTTTACCTTTTTGTTAAGAAAGCTAGACAGTTTTACACTTTTCTTTATTTCATTTATGATTCTAACGTCCATTAACCAAGGCAAAGAAACATCTGTTGCTTTAGAAATAAGTTTATTTCTTAAGAATATATTAAACAGCGATGCTGTCATGAAAGCCATAACCTGAGTTTGAGTCCTTTGTAGAAGCCATCGTGTGCCGGAGTTTAAAGAGGAAGCGCCTCAGCTGCAGTCAGTATGTGGCGTGTGAGGAGGCGGGCTCTATGAGGCAATTGGTTTAAATGATGTGTGAGGTATTGGCAGCTAATCAAGGTAAATACCAGATAATTTGTTTATTTTGAAGGAACAGTATTTGTGTTAACATGTTGAAGAATGAACTGAGGCCTTGTTGTTATAATTAAGTTAAGAAAAACGATGTATATTTGTTAACCTTGTCAACAGTCTACACTAGAGTATCGACCTGATTGGCCAGTTTGAACTGAGAAGGCGGGCTCTATTGCTCTATGCAGTATGTGACTAGTATGAGGGCGAAGGGGGGTTGCTTTTTTTTTGTTTGTTTGTAAAGAGCAGCACCAGTACTGTTGTGAGCAGAATGAAGAACTTTTTTTTTTTTTTTTTTTTTTTTTTTACTTTGATGTTTGTTGTCGTTAATTTTTTTGGATGGCTGAAAAATAAAACTCTGCCTATTATTCAAGCGAACCTCTCTGCCAGCGTAATGTTTTCCTTTCCTCACGGTTCATCACGCTACCCGGCACCTCACCGTACAACAAGCTCTTTCCACTGCTACAGAAAATCACCAACTCTGGTATGGTCGAAATAAAACCCTTGATTTACCAAATTAGGGGTGCCACCTCGGGTGCCAAGGTAGGGGTGCCACCTCAGCTCCGAGAGGCTGTTTAAAATGAGCAGCGATGTTATTGGACTAAACCCAGTAGCTTGTCTGAGCTGGAGATACTGTTTCACTGCATTGCCACTGCTTTATTACTGCACCGTACTAAAGCCACAGATAAATGATTAGTCTACAATGCACGGTGTCAACTAGTGGTTTTGATAGTTGACTGGTCCACTAGTCTGTGAAACCCCTGCCCAGGACCGATCCCTGGGAGCTAGAAGTGAAACCTTCTGCCTGCACGCACTGTGATCGACCTGAAAGATCATTTTCAAACAGACAATTAGTTCTGACAGTCCTACTGTACACTGATGAGTCTTTGCTTTAATGTTGTAATGAGCCACAGTTTTAAAAGCCTTCGATAAGTCAATAAAAAGGGCTGTACAAAGTTGCTTGTTGTCTAAAGATTCAATAAAAAAATTACAATTTTTAAGGCTGCTGTAGTAGTGCTGTTTTTTTTGCTTAAACCTGAAAATCAGATAAGATAGTTAATAGATCAGAACGTGTTCACTCATGATTCCAGAACCTTAAAGACAATTTGGGGATGGGCCTGTAATTGTTTATCACGTAAATTGACCTCCTTTCAACAGGGGAAGAACAAAAGCAGAAAAGGGGAATTTGGTTTGTGTCCAGGGAGAAATAAAAAGATGTGTCAAAAAAAACTGTTTGTTATAAAACAAAATAAGGCTCCAAGTTAACGGGACCTGCCGATGTTTCTAGTGTCTAAAGGTTTCAGGGCTTTAAGCATCTGAATATAAGCCGCACCCACTGAATTTTTAAAAAATATGTATTTTGTACATAAATAAGCCGCACATGTCTATAAGCCGCAGGTGCCTACCGGTACATTGAAACAAATGAACTTTACACAGACTTTAACGAAACACGGCTTGGAACAAAAATAAATAGGCCTTTAAACGCCTTCTTCTTCCTTCTCTTGAAAGCTGCATCATATGCCTTTCTCCGTGTCTTTGCCATGATGAGGGTGACAACATGACCGTAATCAGAATCGTGACCATTCATAATGTCCGCTGTTTAAAATGTCCGCTGTTCATAATGTCCGCTGCTGAAGACATTCCAAGAACTAATAATGCAATTGAAGGTTGGCATAATGCTTTTAGAGGTTCATTTGGTACACTGAATGAAACACCGAGAAATTTCGTAAAAAAGTTAATTACCGTAATGAATGGGAAGTTTGAGCGCGCTCGATTTACGTCACATTATGTGACGGTGCTCAGTTTTTTGGCGACATGAAGCTTGTGAAAGCGGGAAAAATCCATAAATTAGCCGCGTCATTGTATAAACCGCGAGGTTCACAGTGTGGGAAAAAAGGAGCGGCTTATAGTCCGGAAATTACGGTACATTTTGGGATTGGACAAAGATCTGTTAGATCGAAAGGTTGCACAATTAAAATTGCTGGGAGCTTTGAATATAGTTTGGGGATTTTCATCTAATTCTTGTCTTAGTTTGAGTTTTTTGATCCATCACCTGTAAGTGTTTTAGGTGAGCATACCTTACAACCCGTTTATGTCCACTGTCTTAAGTACCATACACAGCACGGGACAGCCTGCTCTCCATTTATAGGACAACCCTTTTCTTTAAAAATACATCCTTCTCTACACTGAATTCAGCAGAACATGTGGAATTATAAAGTTTTTTATTTTTGGTGTGTAATGTAAATGCTGACAAGGGAGTTGCCTGATTAAAACCTGAACTCTTATTAAATGTGTTGACATTTAATAGTTATTGACATTTAAATGTAAATTCATGAAATACTTAATAATTTTGTCTATTTATATATGGATTAATTGTTAAAATATTTCATTAATTCCTTTTTTATATCAATTAATAAAATGCTTTATAACTATTTCCATGACACTTGTGGGCCTCCACATTTCTCCATGCAGCCCGTGTGGATGGGGTGTCAGCCCTGTTCAGCCACCAGTGACCATGAGCAGGACGAGGGATTTCGACATTGGATATAAGGGATTATGTAAAGATTATAGCAATATCTACAGTATGAATAGTGTATAACTTCCCAACAATGCTACCAAGCCTCCTTCATGAATAATGAGATAGATTCAATATTTCTTAATATCAGTTTTATTTATCCTTTATTGCAATCAAGTCAAACTTCCATTCTGACAGGGAGTATAACAACACGATATCTTTACAAGTGCCCAAAAATATATTTCACTGACCTTTTTTTTCTTAGATTTGGCAACTTATAAGTCTCTGCTAAAACAAATAACAATATATAGTATTTTTATTTATGAAAAAATACATTGTCAATTTCCACGACAAATACAGAAGGTGTGTGATACGTACAGTAGCTTTGTACAACTTGAACATGCTTCAACTTAAATACATTACTACAGAGTAAATAAAGGGCCAGATACATGGACTGCACTTCACAATAAGCACTGCTTAGGTCAGCGTTTCAGCTTTTTCAGGCCTGTGACTCCATTTTTGGGTTACAAAACTCAAACAACACCAAAGTTGTCAAACAGTTGTGTGAAGGGTCGGGGACAGAGCTCTTACTCATACTTCTTTAATATCAGTACATTACATTTGTATATCAACCCCAAATGGACCAAGACTGACAAACTCTGACATAGGCAGCGTTCAGGTGTAGGATAGAGCAGCTTCTGTGCTTCTACTGCGGCTGACGTGAAACACTAAGAAAACAAACACCCACGGTTGAAGAAGAAGGGTCATTCACACGGAGACGTGTGTGAAGTAGGCAGCAGAGCTGGAGTCGGGACAATGTTCGACTAGCTTAGCATGAAGACTGGAAGCAGCTAGTGTGCTGTTCAAAGATACACCTACAACAGCTCTTAGGCTCACTGATTAACACGCTTATATCTTGTTTCTTTAAACGGCATATAAACAGAAATGTAAAACAACAATTTGCAGTTTCAGGGGCAGATGCAGGCTGGAACTATTTTTGGATGAACAACAACTCCTCTGTCTGCCCAGCAATGAAGTGCAGCATCTTGGTTTGGAGTGCAGATTGCACGATAGCCGTCGAGCACTGGTTTTGGTCTCTGGACGGGCACAGCAGTGCCCTGTGGCGCCGTGCAGTCACTTCCCCTCAAACCACAAACATGTGTTTTAACAAACAGCAAAGGAAATACAAAGTGTCTGTGAGCTTTACAGGCTTGTATTGTTCTGTTTCCCCCTGCTTCTAATCCTAATGTTAAACTAAGCTAACTACATCCCGACTCCGGCTCTGTACTAAACACACAAACATGACATTAATATCCATATGTTCATCTTACTCTCTAAAAACAAAGCTGATACATATATTTCAAATGTTGAGCTATTCCTTTCAGTATCACAACCCCCTTTATGAGCTAGTGCAGATCACACAGCTGCTGACAACACTTGTTACACACTCTGAGCTCCTGCTGTCTCTGTTAACAACCACATAGTTAAGTTAGACTTGACATGCAGTAGACTGATACTGAGATACTGAGATTTATTGAGACCGCATCATGAAGAATGATATGCATGACAATTGATTTCCTGACTTGGAGATGGAGCTGCACTGAAGCTAAAGGGAGAAACTAACTGCAGCACCAGGGCTTTGTTCACTCTCTAAAATATGAACAGCTCCTTTTGGAAATTGCTACACGTCTTGGTGTGTGGCATGCTGGCACTGAGCGTTGCTATAGCAATCCACAGCTGAATCCCTCTTCAGGGGATTGTTTCAAATTCAGGCAAAAGGCCTTCATTTGTCAGCTGCATGTGAAGGAGCCCTGAGAGTGCGACAGTCATGCTGACCCCATTCTGATGTATTCCGTATTAAAATGTCGAGTTTAAAGAGCCCTGGAAGGGGATACTGCCTACATAAGCTCAAGTAGGGATATTTAGAGTCCCAGATGCTGAGCTGGAGTCGATAGTGGGCAGATTAAGCACACAGTATGTGTACGAGTGACTCACTGGTCACATTGAAGAGGCACTGCACTGATTTGACACAGTAGTAGGTTAGCACTGTGTCTTCTGAAGGTCATGAGGAGCTTTGTCAAGCCTGAGGGGAAAAACAAAGCCTGATGATGTCATCGGGCTACGAGTTCATAAAAGAGAAATTTGCCACTTTTTATGTGGATGTCCAATCAGTGTTGATGGTAAATGCAGTCGATTGAAGCAATACCTTCTAAAGTGTGTGCTGTATTGACAGAGAAAGCAGAGTTCTCCTGCTGCAAAGAGGAGTCCAGAAGTGTCATGTGATGTGACAGTAACCTAGTTGGAGGACAGGAAGAACGACTTCTAGTCTCCCCCCCTCTGGGCAGCCAGGGGGCGGTGTGCTCCAGATGCCTCTCTCTTATCAAAGATTATATCAAGCATTGCATTATGGGGAATGTAGGATCCAGTGTTTTGACACTTTGACACATTTTGTCTTTTTAAAAAGCTGTATTTTGCAAGTTCCTCAACTTTATGAAAGTGTAATACTAAATGACTGAAATACCACTTTCAAACCCACACCACAGACGCTTTGAGGAGCTACAATATAAAGTCTCATGTCACAGTGTGTAACCCAGCAAAGTGTCTGTTTAAAATAAATGATTCAAACAATGCTGACCATTCATTCAGTGTGTTCTGTGTGATCCACACAGACTAAAGCAGGCTGAAGGAGGAGGATTCCAGTCAGCCTACAGAGAGCCTCTTCTCAATCACACCGAGGATCATCAGCATACCTACAGTTCGGATTGCAGGTCTGTTTTGTTTTGGAGTTAAACCACCTGAAGCCTGACTGCTATTTCCCCAAGAGGGGGATACATGATACTCGTTGTATACAGGGTTGCAGGAGATTTCTAACATAGATCAAATTTACATGGAAAGTAAGCTAAATTGCTTAAAAATATATAAGAATATACAACCTACATAAGCCACTTGCACTGCATGCATTGCATGCTCTTGAAACAACATTAAACTACACCATACTCAAATTCACATGGAAAGGTATTAACTGTGCAGTTGCTGGGGTCATGAGAGTTTAGATCCTAAAAACAGAATCACAAGCCAAGGTTGAGAAACCCTGGTAACAACAGGTAAACATGCTTAAACAGAACCTGTCCATCCATCTTTAATCTTAACATGTGCTTTAACTAATGCAGTTCAAACGCAGTGTGCTGTTGTTGACCCTGGTTTAGACACAGAATACACATTTAAAGTAACTGTTTAACATTTGGGAAAACAAGTTTATTTGCTTTCTTGGAGTGAGATGAGCTGGAGACAGGACATGGTTAGCCTAGCTTAGCTCAGAGGCCGGAAGCAGGAGGAAACTGTCCAAAGTTAAAACATTACATGTTAACGAGTAAACTTTAGGAGTTTTGGAAGGCGCATATCTTGTTAATTTCGTTTGTACATAAACAGACAATTAAAATAATTGTGGTTTTAAGGGGAGTTACAGGCTATGGAACTACAGATACAAAACTATTGTCCATCAAGAAAGTTCCAGCAGTTAAGTGCAAGAAAAAACTGTTAAAATGTCTGTATGTTTACAGATTGAACAAACAAGATGCAACATGTTCATAAACTTTAGAGGTGTAGCCGTTTCCCACCGCTTCCAGTCTTTATGCTAAGCTAGGCTAACCATGTCCCGACTCCAGTCGTGTACTGAACACAAAGTCTTCTAATCTCACGCTCAGAAAGAAAGCAAAAAAAACAATTTACCAAAGGGTTGAACTATTCCTTTAATTATAACCTGACGGATTTTTGAAAATGAACAGTTCACAGTTGAATTTTAGTGGTTGATTCGAAGGTTTTCGGCACAATATACACAATATTGGGCACATAACTTGTGTGGATCAAAAGTACAGCCCGTTTAGTGTTGGATCAGTCAACTGAGCCAAGAGTCAAAGTCAGTGGCCAATGTTGCATAAGGCTTCATTTCACACCAACAAATGTTTCCACACTATGTGATGTTAATACTTACTAATATCATACTATTATGATGCAGTTATTCATATTATTATCTATTACTCTACTATATCTATTACATTGCAGGTTGTAGAGTAGGTGTCCATTTAATTACACCCACTGTAACAGTGTTAACACGGTGAGGATCGTAAGATCTTTTGACACAAACCAAGACCAAATTGTAACATGAAATTAAAAACGCTTCACAAACAACATAAGCAGGACATACTGAATACAGCTTAACTTTGCCTAAACAAGTAAAATTCCCTCAAGGTGAAAACTTCCAGTTCTTGTACAGAGGGACACCGAAGAATTCCACAGTAACGCACAATAAATCTCTGATATTTCCATGAATTTGGAGAGTTCATTACATTGTTTCCTATTACATCTGAAATTGTGTGTTTGCCTTATTGCTCTCTGTGGAACAGTTGCAGAAAGTCTGGAATGAATAAACCTTGCCTGTGACATGTTATGAGGTATTTTCAAGTATTTAAATGAGTGTTTACTTTAACACATCTTGCCATTTTTGTTATGAAGTCCCAAATTCTGAGCAATGCCATTGATTAAAGTGAAAGTGGAATGAGAAGCTATTTCTAAAATGTCAGTAACACTGACTGTGCATGTCAGGATTGCCATCTCCTGTGGAGGGTCATGAACAGAAGGTGGATTGCAGCTGCTTGAAGGCGGCTTGTCTCTCTTTTTTCTCCTCTTCCTGTCTCTTGCGTTCTTCTTTTTCCTCTCGAATCTCAGCCTCAAACTTGCTGCCCAGAGACAGAGCCTGCATCTGGTAACACACAAAAGGACTGTGTTCATGTACGTAGCCCTGCATGGCTGCTTTCTGACTGTTGAATGTTACAAAGACATAGACAGGTGTGTTCTAGGTTCTCTAAGATGCTTATAGAACCATTATACCGGGATATCCCTAGTTTAGAATTGGACACCTTATTTCCCTGGTCAGTTTCATTTAAATCTAAAATGTTTGCTTTTCAGCCCTCAACCCTGTACAATACAAATACATATACATGTCTACCACTGTTACTTTGTCCTTTTGTGTCTAGAATTAATCTGGCAAGTAAAAACGTTACCCGAAATTATTAAAATGATGACCAAAAATATTAAGTAAAAAAGATAACACGTTGACCCCAAATTCAAGTCGTAATGTTTAACATGCCAACTAAAGAAGCGGAGCGCAAACTAAATATTGTCCCTCTGAAGGTGTAGGTGTCAGCGCGAGCACAAGACAACGTACACTACAAACACAGAGTACCTTGGCTTCAAAGAAGTCTTTGGCCCCCATCACTCCCTCCATGGAGACGTTGATCTCGGACAGCCTGGCCAGAGCCATCAGACCACTCTCCTCCTGCAGCTCTCCGGCAGCTGCTCTCCGGAAGATCAGCAAGAACTGCAGGAAGTTCAGTTACATTCAGTAAACAAGTTTTGAAAGACTTGCTGTGGGCATGTGACACATTGTGTAGGTCACCACAGTTAGCTCTTCTCCACGTATCATCCTCATCACCTGCTAGCCCATTGACAGGGCACGATTTCCCACCTCTACACCTGCAGGCCAGCAAGGTCTTTGATACAAATGAGCCACAGCAGAAGGAGAAGCTCAGTCCAAGGTGGAGAAGTTCTGCTTTAATTGTAGGGCTGCACGATTTGGGCCACAATGATATCATCATTATTGTGATCACAATTATCTTTCACGATTAATCATACATTTTAGCAAAGCATGTTTTTTTTTTGCACTTTAACATTTAAATAAACAGAGCGCTGCTTTCACTTCCATTTCACGCACACTTCTGCTTATCTACACAAAGGGGCAGTGAGATATTGGAAAAAGCTTACATTTAAATATTTCTTTTTACTGTGATAATATAATGCGATATGAAAAAATACAGGAATATTCACCTTACATTTTGTGGGCTGCATTTTAAAAGTGAAATACATCAACCTTGAGCACTTTTATTGTAAAATTAAGAGGCAAGATTAACAATTTTGTGCTATTATTAACACTGTTGGGCTCTAGTAAACAGTCTAATCTCAAACACAATGGTTGTATAGATATGTGGTAATGACATTGCAAAAAAGTCACACCCACAAAGCATGACGGGCTCAGTGTGTCAAGGCGGGTCGGGTAGGTTGCCCAAGTCCACAGCCACGGTTAGCGGGGAGGTCCGGGCAACGGGTGCTGTAACGCTCACAGTTGGAGCCGCGAGACACCTTCACCCCGGCGCACATTGAGGGGAATCCACCCGTCGAGGGCCAGACAGGGAGAGGACCCTCCAACACCAAGCGGCTGTTTCTGACCGGCCGAGATGAATCCCCTGGGCAGCCCGTCTGCTCTCTTAAGTTTTTTCACTTGCCCATCGGCATGACGGCTCCCAAAAAGGGAAGCTAAAACACTCACCATGGTGCCGTCATATCAGTGGGCTGAACGAAGACGATGTGCTGGTTAGTGTAGCACAGAATACCGATATTAGAAAAGTATTGCGATACCCTGCCGTTAAAAATCGTACAATACCCCATTGTATTAGTATCGGTATGACAGTGTTTTAATAAGAACCGTATTTATGAGCTGCGTCGATGTGAGACAGCGAGGCTGTGTGTGCAGCGAGCGCTCTGCTCCACTTCCTGCAGGCATAGTGGCCATGTTTTCACTAAAGCAGTAGGAGTCGCACCCGCCTATACAGAAGATAATACAATAATAACACAGATGCTCCGTCGTCTGACAATGTGGGAGCAATGAAGAGTTTGCCGTCTTGATTCAATGGCAGCGACTAAAATCATGTGGCTATAAACTGCTTTTGAAAAACAAAATACCCCCAAACAGGCACAGAGGGCATCAGGGCGAGACATCTCTCTCCCAATGGGAAAATGTCTTATTGGGCCCCATGGCATCACGTGACTGACATGGAAGTTATAATTCCAAGGTTTGACCCATACGAAAATTATCTGGGGGCTTGCGTCATTCCTGCCACTCATAGTCGCCATCTTCTTCAGCTCCGCTGCCTGTTCCACCAGTCGACACTGACCTCTCGTGGCGTGTACAGTGCACTACAATACATCACATCAATACAGCATCATTCATCTCGAAATACCCTGGGATGCAGGAAAACCGCCCAAGCCTGGTGGGTATGTGACCTGTCTTTACATAACCAAGTATTTTAAGATGATTATGATGATGAGGAAAGCTAAGATTTTTGCTACCTCGACATAAAACCACTTGAGACATCGCAGTACAGTAACAGGACTCACTGAAGTCAAACTCTCACCTCCCTGAAGCTCAGCTTGCCATCAAAGTCTTCGTCCACCTCTTTGATCATGTTCTTGAGGCCCAGGTGGGTCTGTGGAGCTCCCAGCTTCTCCATCATTAGCTTCAGCTCCATCAGGTCGATGAAGCTGTCTTTACCAGTGTCATACCTACAAAACCACAGAAAAACCACACGCGTTAGGTACAGCCAGCACTGCACAGAACCTGGTTTATTGCCAAGTAGGTTTTTACATACAAGGAATTTGCTTTGGTGTATAATAGTGCACACATAAACACAGAAAGAGAACGTGTACAAGAAATATAAATATACAAAAAAGTAAATACAATAGGAATATGACATAATGATTATGTTTCCATATTCTGTCCCTGGAACAAAACCCTGTAACATCATATACTCTTACATCTAGGATTGTTTTTGAGGCCTCTCATTGGCGCCGAAACCCAGGATGTGATCCCATGGAAACCCCACCTGAACCTGAGGTACATTTGGTAATTCAATTTTGGATTTTTAATAAAACAAGGACCAAATCCAAGAATCGACCAATTAACATTGGAAGACACAGTTTATCACTTGATTTTGAAGAATATAAACATGTTTCCTACAAAACCTTTAAAAAATAAAGTTATAATGTAAATAAGGAAGCACCTGTTCAAAGAATAAACTCAACAATATTCAAAATGTGTTCAGACAGAACACCGAGCAAATGTTGAGGCAGAGCTATTCAATACAAGTCGCCAGAAAGACGGGAGTGAACACGCCATGCGGCACAAAGTGAGGGAATACACATCAGCATATATGGGACACGTTTGAAACTTGAACAAAAAATGTCCGCTTCTTCCCGAACTTTAAAAGTTCAGTAGGTAACTTAAATAAAAAAACACTGTTGTCATAGTTGCTCAAACTGTCACTATATCCTGACAGTAGTGAAAAAATCCTGTTCCTCTCCCCTGACAGTGCTCCTAATGGCATTCGCAGGATTCCAGTGCGCCCGAAGGAAAACAACCAATCAGAGCGGAGCTTGGGTTTTCGTTTTGTCCCTGTGTCCAAATAAAACTGATACTTTAATGAATACACTTAAACAAACAGGAAGAAAATACTGAGAAACTGGAGGAAAACAAAACAAAGAACCCGGGAGTTCTTAGTGACAACAGGTCAGTCAAACACACACACACACACTTTGTTGTGTCTTTGTTGCTCCCACTTTTCCACCCACTTACAGTGTTTTCCCTACCATTGCTTTGTACCCCTCACCCCCCTTTAAAGAAACAAACAACATATTTTACTGACCTAATTTAAGTGCACTCATTTAATTTCAGCTCAGTGTGAGTCTTTCTCTCCTGATCTCTGTGTTTCATAGAGGGCATTCAAACACTCAGCAGTCTGCTAACTTGTTTTTTTTTTGTTTTTTTACATTACAGGTTTAGCAGATGCTCTTATCCAGAGTGACTTACAGAACAACTAACTACAGGGACAGTCCTGGAGCAGCTTGGGCTCAGTGGTGGCAGCCTGGTATTGAACTCACAACCTTCTGGTGTTCTATTTGAAAGCCTGAGCACTAGACCACTTGAGTACCAACCCCCCACCTACTCTTGCCACTAACATTAGCTGCTCTCTTTCAACAATGTTAGGCTGAAGGAACGTGCATGCAGGCTGAAACTCAAGTCTAGTGTCGCCGTGAGATGCAGTGACTCATACGTAGGAGAAGAAGAGCTATGAGTAAGGAATAGTCTTCGGAAAGCCACAGAACCTTAATTCGAGCTTCAGGCTGCACTTGAGCTAATGAGCCTGAGGGACTTCTCCCTCTCACTGCTCAGCATCAGTAGAAAACAGCAGCTCTAGAATGTAGAACTGCCCTTTAAAGCTTGACTGCATGACTGACTTGCCAGTCAGACAGCTGTTATCCCCAACTGGATGAGCCAAAGGCAAAGCCCATAGTCTACTAGGACGAGTATTTATAGAAGCTTTCAGCAGCACACAAACACAGTGTGTGTGTGTGTGTGTGTGTGTGTGTGTGTGTGTGTGTGTGTGTG
>CALSBV010012185.1:71757-87130 GCA_943590825.1 Bovichtus diacanthus | reverse complement strand
GTAGGTGTGTGTTGTAGGTGTGTGTTGTAGGGGCTGTAGGTGTGTGTGTAGGCGAGTTCAGATGATGGCTCAGAGGAAAGGATTTCTATTAAATGCCTGTTGACTCGCCTCCTCCGCTCCGCTCCCGTGGGCGGGACTAAGACGTGAGGCGAGGAATCGACGAGGTGCAAATTGCGAAATGAGAAAGGCCTTATGTATCTCCACTAGGTGGCAGTACTAGCCAGGTAGCTAAGTCAGGCCTTGTGCGGCAGTGCATTCATCCCCGTTGATACAGCAGGAGCTTCGATCGTCTACTACTACTGACAAACACAGCATGTCATCTTCAGAAAGCTTTTTACCTGCACGCCCTGTACTGCTGAACAAACGAGCTGCCGGACTACTTTGTCTCCAGACACTGATGACCAACCCATCGACATAATGAAGTTTGTGATGTTCTGCTAAAGGTGCTATAAAACATTTTCGTGCAATGCAGGAAACACTTCAAACCTCACCAAGCACCTCAGTGACAGACACCAAGACACCTCCAAGGAGCACAAAACACCACAGCTATCCAGTTGGCAGGATGGGGATTCCCATAGTTTTTTGGTTAATTCATGGAATCATTTATAAATAAAATCAGCACATGCTTTTAACTAACCAGAGGGCCTTAGATATAGCATGTACAGTCTGCTGAATGAGATCTGGGGAATTCTCAGACGAGCCAATCAGATCTTTTGTTTTACTGACCAAATACTGTGTGAATTAAAATGTAAAATGCACTACCGATAGCAGACAAACAAACAAAACCTTACATGCCACATTATCTAGGGTAAAACATATAAACGAGATATTTCAACAAGACTAAGAGTTACCAGCCATGCTAGCAGAGATGCTTTGAGCTAAATGTTAGCATGCTAACATGCTGTAGTTTAGCAGGTATAGTGTTGAACTACAATGTTCGCCATCTTACTTTAGCATACCAACATGTTTTAATCAACACCAAAAATGAAGTACAGCTGGGCCTTCTGGGAAGGCCATTAGTTTTTTTTCCAGGTATTTGGAAATAAACCAAAGTATTTGACAAATCAAAAGAAATGGGGTTATCAAAGTTACTACAGTTCTAGCTGTTGAGATATTCAAGTTTGAAAAAAAGAGCTGCTCTCTGTGAACCTCCCCCGGAATAAATAAAGGTTCAAACTTGTTCCAATGACAGCTCCACATTTGTTTTGGACAAGCATCAAGGAACTGTACTGATCAATTTAGACTCATCATAACAAAAGAGCTGTGATCCAAGACTGCAGCAGCATGCACACAAAGATACTGTTGTCACATGGAGCAGGGTCTGCCTGCAGGGTCTGTCTGAGGGAACTACCAACACATCGCTGCCCTCATCCATGCGATGACTGTAAACTATGAAGTCCCAGAATCAGCTAATGTCACAAAAGTCCAATAGGTCAACAAACTGCTAACACAATAACACGACTTAAATCGTTTAAATAAATTCAAAAATATTGTAATTTGCGATAACTGATGTAGTCAACTTTTGTCCAACAATTAAACCCAAAGACATTTACTTACAATCATATTAAAACGGTACTGACAGCATGTCCTCCTGCTAGCAACGCCTCAACAAGCAGATCAGGGTTTACGCCAGTGTATTGCCGCAGGGCCTGAGCACCTTTTTTAGATTTTTAAACTAACAGGTTGCACATGTTGTGTTGAACACTAGCGAGTGCGAGAGCGTCAGATCGAGAGCGTCTGTGTTACGGCGAGTTAGTAATTATGATTTTATAAAAACAAAGACATACGAGTTATGCAAGTTGCGATGGCGAACGCGTTAGCGAACAGTTCCTTGTTTTACATAGCAAGCAGATACATAAAAATTAAACAAATTTATATCTCTGCTGTTGGCCTTCACGCTGTGTTTTTTGATATGGTTCAGCATCACTGAATCCACATTAACAAGGTACTGTCTCTGACCACACTGTCAAACCTGTCCAAATATAAGTGACATGAATATTAGTTTAGCTTAGGTGGCGAAAATGTGTTTCTGATCACTTCAAAAACAGTTATTTAAATTGTGATTATTTTCCATAGATTACAGCCCCAGGCCTGTAATGGTGGTCTGCATAGTATCCAACAAGACTAGCTTTACAAGGCTTTGCATAAGGTTGGACTACACTGTGCTGAATGTAATCGCTGCAGATCCATCAGCCCTCAGAGGAACATCCTCAGCAACACATCACAACTGTGTTGGTGTAACTGCAGGTACCACAACAGATGAGATGATTGAGTCAGTCCTGGCATTCAAGAACCATCAGCCAACACTGTTGTGATAACGCCTCAAAATCCAATGAAATCCCACGCGTTCAACGTCCGAAGACAGCAGATGCTAAACAGTTAAAAAAAAACTATTCTTTAAGGTTTGAAAACACAAAGATAACGTGTGTGAGACACTCTGTTTTCATAGGGTGAGCTAAATTAAAAGAATGAACCGAGCAACAAGGGAGACAAGAAATGTGGAACATGTAAAGTTGGTGAAAGTCTGAAGTAAATCATTGAGAGCAGAAACGACCAGTCGATTAATAAATCAATTTGGAATTTCAAGGTGCAGATTTTTTTTTTTGATGATCGATTACTCATTCTTATGCAAACACTCTCTTGTTCCAGGTTGTCAATTGTGAGGATTTGCTGCATATCATCATCTTGTACAACAGATAAATAACATCTTTGGATTCTGGACTGTTGGTCGAACAAAACCGCTTCCCAAACTCAAGGAAATGGTAATACAATCAGATTTTCAGATTTTGTTTTGACTCATCGGATTGGTATTTAGTGATGGATCTGGACTCCAAAGCGTATTTTCTCTGCACTGACCAGTTTATTTTGAGGCTTTTCCATAATACCGAGCCCCTCACATTGTATTAGAGATGCGTGGGCTCCAGACTGCGGCTCTCCTGTGATCACGACACACACGAGATGGATCACACGCAGTGAGTCGGTGTGAGTCACTCTGCAGAGTGACAGCCCGCCTTCACCGGGAGGCTTCGCCGGGAGGCTTCACGTCAGCAACAGCATCCTAATCTCATCATGAGCTTCCAGCCCTTCATGCTCATTCGTGCGAATACCCACGACGACAAGTAAATATGTCGGACTGCTGTTACGTGTGAAAACGGCAAAACAAAAACACCCAGGGAACCCTGAGCTCCAGCCTTACCGTTTGAACATCGTCTCCATGTCTTTGATCTGTTTACGGGAGAACTCCTTGAATTCCGTGTAGGGGTTGAAGACACGGGTCAGTCGAGGAGCAGCGTTGCCCTCGTTGATGTCCTGCCTGCGGGTCAGTATCGCGGACAGCTCGGAGGGCGAGTCGCCGCAGGCTCCATCGGCCTCCTGCGGTTTGGGTCGGACCGGGCTCTGTTCGGGCTCGGGCCTCGGCTCAGCCTCCTGCGTAGCGGCCAGCCGCGACTGCAGCTTCCTCGCGAGCTCTTCGGATGCCATGCTGAGAGTACTACGCTGTTCACTGTGGCATCCAGAGAGAATAGAGCCTGACAGCCGTTTCGAGTACCACTGTCAAACTGCCCGTGGCCTGCCGATGAGAGAGAGAATGGAGCTTCCGGTCGCACTTTTTCAAAATAAGACGGTCATCTTTACAAATGTAAAATACTGTCAATGAGGGTTCCACATATGGTTTGTTTGGCTTCCACATCTGTGGTCACAGTTCAAATAGCTTTTAAAAGAAAAAGAAAAAATGATTTTACTTTTCAGTAAAAAAAAAAAAAAAAAAAAAGATGGAAAAACAGCAAAATATTGAGATTCACCTCACAAGAGATGTTTTACAAAAGATGAGTTAAAACTGCTGCTATGTGTAAGATATACCAGAATAAAAAAAATAAATAAAAAAAAAATATATATATATATATATTCATACATTTATATATATTCATATATATATATATATATATATATATATATTTATATATATATTCATTTTCTTTGCTTTTTTATATTTATATATATATATTTTTTAATATATATATATTTATATATATAGTTTATATATATATATATATATATATATTGTGTTTTTATATATATATATATATTTATATATATATTTTAGACTTGTTGTTTAGTATTTGTAGGGAGAGGAGATTGCTTGATGGTAAATGACAGGCAGGTGCGCAGTGAGAGGGAGAGAGAAAGCAGAGGGGAAGGGAAACAACCAACAGACAGACAAAGACAAAACCAAAACACACCAAGCGCACCTCACTAACGCAAAAGGCTAAACAAAAAAGACATTCACACAAATGCAGGTGTCACAGGCAGGAGTCAGGGAGGAGGGACCGAGACAAGATCCCATTAAAATCAATAATACATCTAAACATTTCTACTATATTTCTCTCAACTTAATGCCGATGAAACGGTAATCAAAGCCTTTCTTGATCCCCTACCCATCCCAACTATCCCCCCAGACTTGGTGGAGAGCTCGAAGCACCTCTAACCCAAGCATAAACAGCCTTAGCCATATCATTAATGCAATCTGGAAAATGGCCGGATGGATTCCCAGCCAAATTGTTTAAGAGATTTTCTGCGCTCCTCTTCCCACATCTAACAAGCATTCTGTGTGAATCCATTCGTTTGGTTTCACTCCCTCCATCTCTGGATGAGGCATGTATAACTGTCATTGCCCAGAAGGAGAGGGACCCTGCAGAACGTGCATGTATAGTCCTATCTCGGTACTGAACACAGATTCTAAGGTATTGGTGCACAGATTGGAAGAAGTCCTCCCCCAAATAGCTGAATAGGCCTGTTTCATAGAAAATCGCTACGCTTCTTCTAATGTGCGACGTCTTTTTGACATCCTCTACTCACCCTCTGAAAAAGTTCCTGAGTGTGTCGTATCTTTGGACGTGGCCGATTAAACTGCCAATCAGAGTGATTTAGTGATCTGAGATCAGGATCATGAATCAACACAAAAAGTGAACACTTTCTAAATAATGGATAAGCATTTGATCTAGTCTACAATGACATACCATTTCAAATTGGAGCAAGACAATTGACCTACTTGGGGAACAGTCACATGGCAATTCAAACTTCTTTTTAAAGAAAATGTCATGACTCTAAACCGGGTTAAAACGTTGTTACTGCAGTGGCCCCCTCTCACACTGTCCCTTGGCGGAAGAATAAATTCTATAAAAATGAATATACTCCCCAAAATGTACATATTTATTTCAGTGTGTACCAGTTTTCATCCCAAAATCCTTTTTTGTTCCACTGGATTCGATTATCTCCTCATATATATGGAATAATAGGCAACCACGTGCAAATAAGACCCTACTTCAGAGATTCAAAAGAGACGGGGGCATGGGGCTCCCTGATATCTGGGCTGCTGACATTGGTTGTCTTCTTTCTGGAAACACTTCTACCTTTAACCCAACAGTCCAGAATGGACACCTCTGGAGCTAAAATCATGCCAGAATATTTTTGCTTCCAGCTTGGCTCACCACTCAGCGACTCCTTGACTAAATCAATAGACAACCCGGTTGTGTAAAGTGTGAGCCCAGTTCAGGAGGACCTTTGGCAACAGAGACTTCTCCCTTCTGAGTCCTGTTGCTTCCAACCATCTTTTTATCCCATCTCGACACAATTAAACTTTTCATGCCTGGCGCAGTAAAGGCATTTGATGGTCTGAAGACATCAAAGATCAAAGATAACAGTTGTATCTCTTTCAATCAACCAAGTCAGAATTACGACTCACCCAAGAAACACACTTCTTTCGATATATACAGGTCAGACGTGCGCTCTACCTTCCCGGGCTTTGCTGAAGAACCAGACACTAACCCTGTGGACATACAGTATTTATTTCTTTTGACCCACTATTTGAGGGTGCATTGTCAACTTTCCATGCTGACATTTCCACCTCTGTGCAAGACACTGCCAAGTGCAATTTAGGGAGTTCATCGGGCCCACATGTCCAAAGGTTAAATTGTCCAGCATCTACCCTGATATCACCCCCACCTGTGGAGACAAATGCAAAAACAAATGCAAACATGTCTGGAGATGTCTTTCATACCATGCTGTACTTTATCACTGTTTATTATTTTTTATTATTGTCATTATTGGTATTTTTATATTATACTATATATTATATAGTGTATATATTTGCCCAACCTTGTTTTTTTTTTTCTGAAAATTTCAATAAAAAGATTTTTGAATTGTTGTAGAGCACAACATTCAGTGTTATTGTGGCATTTTATTCAGAATGTGTTGACAATTATATATATTTAAAAGTAGAATTTTCTGAATGGCCTAATGCACTTTTTATAGTTTAAATCTAGACCTAAAATTCAAAAGTGGTAGTGTGGACGATCCTCTAATCCAAGACTGACAAGAGTTTCATACATTTCATACTGCGCGCATTATAGGAGTAACCAGTGTTAACGCACGTACATAACACTGTTGGGCAATAGCATCTTTCCCATCACACAAAATATAGCAAATATAGTCATGCTCAATATAAATGAACTGAACAACAAAAGGGAGACCAACCCACTCTCTAAGGAAACAGAGCTTAGTCTCTGGATCTCGCTGACGTTAGACATGACAAACATTACTGCAGGAGGTGAATCTCAACGCTGATAGGCTTTGGCGACACAGCGTCACGCGGATTTCTCAACTCGCGCAAATAATTTGTGACGTCGCCCGTTATGAATAATATAATCAATAATAAATCACTTTGCGCCCGGTGTGAACGCAACATTATGTATAGGAAATGGTGCATTCTTCGCGGTGCATTCTGGGGCTGCGTCAGCGTCTTTAGAGGACAGCGTCCATAGCAACGGCAGCTGCTGTCACTCTCTGTCAGCTGTCACCCGGTGATCTGTCCGCTGTCAATTGCATCCAAAATGAAGATAGTACATCCGAAGGAGGAGTGCAGAGAGAAGCTCTGGACAGGGGCAACGGAGCGTTGTTTTACACAATTAAAGTTTATTAATTACATAGATTCTTATGAATTAAGACGAATGTTGAGGACATCTTGGCACCGATCACGGTTACTGATGTCGGAGCCTCTGATGTGTTTGGCATTAGTGTCACACCTGTCAGCAATTTAAAAATGTCAAATCTTGTCCATCTCTAATTTACAAAGTGTGTGTACAGGACCTTCAGGTCCACAGGCCAAATGACCAGTCGGTAAAATAGCTAATGTTATGCTAACTGAATGCTAACAGAAAATCAGCTTCAAAAAATCTACTGGTATATTTATGTATACTACGATATTTCATGTTTGAAATCTGATTCACTGTGTAGTGATGGGTGTTACTGTAGTTCAGCAGTTGTTTTTGACACTTGCAGCAAACAGTCAGCAGATGGCAGCCTAACACTTACAGTTGTGCCATGAAGTAACTGTCATTCTATGTAGCCTCTAACTGTGTCACACAGCACCTAACATGTTATAGTCTACATACCTAATATATCTCCCCATCCATCTAAATGTGGTACCATGTGAAAGCTGTTGTCAAACAATTACTTTGTCTGTCCTCCATCAGCGAAACCCCTCAGATGGGCACATCGAGGACGCCCACTGCACCTGCATGGCAGTGCTGAGCCTTGTGCTCATGTTGGTCGCTGCTATTTAAGGCAGAAGCAGCTGTGCAGATATGGAAGACAAAGACGGTCACAGATGTTCCATCATGCTGCCCAGTAACCTATAAAAGGTTTGTGGTTTTTAGTTGCAAGTTATTATTATTGTTACTAATTATTATTATTATAATTGTGTTTTTTGAAAGTGCATTTAGCCCTTTTGGGTTTATACTGTTTACACTAAGCGACCATTCCCGTTTATCAAACTTGAAACATGAACAACAGAAATGTAACAAACAAAACTATTGAAGCACTATTCCTCACTTGCTCTACAGCTTGGTGCCGAGGTGGGGCGACCGCTGCTGCCAATAACAGTTGGGCTTAGATAGAGCTTAGATAGATCAAACATGGTGATGCAGCGTCACACACCTCTGACCTCCTGGGTGACATGGCACAGCTGCGACAAGACGTCAAGCAACACACAAAGGTCGTTTGTCTGACTGAGATGGAGGACGACTCGAGGCCTTATATAGATGTTGTGAGGCCATCTGTGGTTCCTAAGTCCCTTCGCCTGCGCCTTCCTGACCCTCACCTGAATGGCTGTGACCTGTCTGTGCTCCAGCAGCACTCGTTGGGGTTGGAACATACTACTGAGGTTACAGAGGAACTGGCCATCGCTATAGACACACACACACAAGGAAACAGCACAAGTCCCCGACCTGGTTTGCCTCAGGGGCAGGCAGCGTAACAGATTCTAACATCCATGCTGTGTGGGTCAGTAATGACCAGACAAGCGAACATCATGTCGAGCTGAAAGTGGCACAATGTGGGTTTGTCATCAACTTTAACTTTCTAACTGCTTTAACTTTCTAACTGCAACAGGAAGTAAACAGAGAAAAGGAAAGTGTTTAAAATCTAGAAATGAACTTTGTTGTTGTAACAACATATTAAATTGTACATTGCATCAAACTGTCAACTGAAATTAAATATATAGTATTGAATAAAGTTGACCTTTAGGATTAAGCTATGTATTAATGTAACTGTATTTAACGACATGCAGTCACTTATATTATAAAAAGTACATATACACAAACAAAATATCTAATTATCTCATTAAATATGCAATAACAATAAACTGCCTAACTGTGGTTAAAATGAGCTCAACGTCAGACAACTACAATTGTAAAATGCCACTTACACATTAATGTGTAATGATCCATTAATATGGTGGATACACATAACAGTTTTGTATTTATGGAGATGATAAAAACATGCAATCGACACAAATCATTTGCAAATATGTCAAAAATAATCTTTCATTTATTTCACTTGTTAAACTGATTTGTTGTTCCCAAAAAGCAAAATCACTGACTATTTCAAGTTTCAAGTGTTTGTTTTAATAAGCCATTGTATAAAAGCTCAGAATACTAAATTTAATCCAAGTGTAACACCTTAACGGTAAACAGTAAATATCCTCACAACTTTACAGCAAACAGCAAATCTTGGATCGTGGGAAGACAAGCTGTTCCTCTAATGTGGAACTAAATAAACCACAATATCCTCACACCTTCTCTTTAACCTTAACAGTAAATCTCCTCACTGTGCATCTCTACTCCTCAACAACACAGATACAAGGTGTTGAAATAACCACCCTGGTGCAGCTGTTGGTAAAAGCACAGCACGCAGTGACCACCTTGTCGATATCAGGTCCCGTCCGGTTCGTTAGATGTTTTGTGTTTGTACTACCTGTTTTATTTTGTTAACTGTATGTTCCCTCTTGTGTCTGTTTCTAGTTCCTGTCCCCAGCTGTCTCCACTCTGTTCGTTAGTGTCTCCACCTGTGTCTTGTTTTCTCCTCCCACTTCCTGGAGTATATAGTCTGTGTGTTGTTTGTCCCTTGTTGCCAGTTTGTCTTCGTACTTTCATGTCAAGAGTTCCAGCATTGATACCGTTTCCCGTGTTCCTGATTCCCCGGCTTCTTCGATCCTGTTTCTGTGACCTGACTCCGTTTTCGCCTGCTCCCTACCTGTTGTTCTGCTACGCTGAGGACCTATCTGTGCATCGACCTTGTTTCTGTGACCCGACTCTGCCTTTGGATTTCCCCTGCATGTTTGTATGTCCTGTTTGTCTACTTTACCCAGTAAAGTATATTACCATCATCATCGTTCTGTCTCTGAGTCGTGCTATTGAGTCCCTCTCTCCGTGTCCACGGGTCGTACCATTACAGTCGAGGAATGTCACATAATTGTAACAGTGTAATGGAGTATTGTGTTCTTCTTATAGTCCCCATGGCCCTCTCCACATGAACTCATAGGTGTGCAATGTTCTTGTGTAATTTCTTTACTAAAGGCACGTAAGCCCAACACTGTCTCTTATATTACACCAGGAAACAATTTTCAGTAATCATTTGTACGCTCTCCACAACCTTTTGAGATGAAAGGTACTGCACCATGTGGTGTACTGCTGTCGTGTTCTTTTATTTAGAAATAGAGACGCATAGAAATCAATTTCAGAAAACTTCTCTTCATATTAACTGTCTTTATTCGATGATGATGATATGGTGAACATTACAAAAGTACTCAGCTGAGGACCTAGTTCACTGTCCACAGACCACATTTAAGTAGTTCCTCTGTCTCACAGATCTCTTGTTTACAACATATTTTATACCCGCCGCCTTTCGGGTATAGTCTTCTCTCATTGGTTGGCTGGGGCCAGGTCCTATTGGCCCCTTGTTGGCACTTAGGCGTGGCCACGCTTCTTAGTGCTTCTCTGCTCCGGTCAGATCTTCAGTCACCCTTTTAGGTGGTGTACTCTTCCGCTTCAGTTTACAAATATTGCATCTTATTTCACAGTAGGTTGGTCACTATACTATGTGTAGTCACTTAATTCAATAACATCTTTCATATCACATTTAATACTTCTAAATAAGGACACAATAAGGCACATTGTAACAGCTTATATATTGACTATTCTCACACTGCCAATTAGATACTTCTTTGAGTGATGGCGTTTCTGCTGTGTGATATCTGGGCTCTTGCTTTTAGATTATACAGCTTTTCAATGCATATCTCAAAGTAGTCTATAATAACTGCAACATGATGACCAAAAGCCTGATGCAGCATAGTACCCTGCAAGTACTCTCCCTGGCCAGTACACTAAAAGGCTAAGACAGGAATATAAAGCATTGATGTGTCTGTGAATGTGCTAGAGGAGGTGAGCCAAGTGTTGGGAGATTCAGCCTCAGACGGATGATTGTCAGGAGCAGCATTTGAAAAGGTGACATTAATTCTTCTTTGAGGAAGGAAAGGCATGATACGGGTCAACACACTCATGTGTATGTCAAAACGTGTAAGTCGAGTGTAGTATTTGACTTTAGCTTTATCATCTTGCAGGAACTTCTCACCCAGCTCCCTCCTTTCCAGCTCCGACCTCAGTTTCATGTTGTCTTTCAGCATGCGGTTGATCATTTTTTCTTGCCTAAGCTTGCAAAAGTCACATTCAGTCTGTGGATTCTCCATCACCTTGTCATCCATTAGATCCTCAGGTGGTTGCTTTCTTTCCTCTAAGTTTACACTTCGGTCAAAACCCCCATCTGTTGATGCATTGACTTCCGTGTGCCCCAGCCGTACAGATAGAGCCCAGTCTGGATGCGTCTCCTGCAACGTGTCCGATGGTTCACCTGTAAAAACAAGTCTTACTGTCAGCAGGGTGCAATATTACCTATGCTTACATTAGTGACAAATGGAAATATTATAAAAGTCAAGCGCAAGCTAGCTGTTGCTAGATAACATTTAAACTGTTGGCGTTAGCTAGCTACTGTATATTTTTACGTTAGCTGTCTAGAAAAAGAGGACTGGGGGAATAAAGCTTAACAAGCACACAGCATCAGGTAAACTAGCAAACATAATAAACTCACCTGAATGAAAATGAAGTGAGCAGATAATCATCCATTACTCCTTCTCACAGTTGCCACCCAAGTCATTTGTCTCCTACTGATGTTGGCTACATCCAGTTTCTTGAGTTTTCTTGAGAAAGAAAGAAAAGTAATCCCATGAACCAAATCTTTTTTGTATGTTAGTCATGGGATTGGCTGTTACAGCAGTGCTTACCAACTGTGTAGAAAAAGTTCACCAAGGTGACGGTGTACAGGTGTAGTCTACAGGTTGCGGCGGCTGCTATCCAAAAATGGCAGACTTGTTGTCGACAACGTCATATTCCCATTCCCTATAGTAATGCTGCTTGGAGGCTGTGTTTCTGTAATGTGTAAACTCTATATCAGTTTTTACACAACTTTAATGTCAACTAACTTACTGGTTGATTAAAGTGTGTGTCTATTTTATATAATATGTGGTTGAGACCTGTATGACCTTTTCTTAGATGATATTTTCTTCCCTTTTTTTCTAGCCCACTGTCCTCCCAGCACCAACATGTCTCTGTATATTAAATTTATGTCTTTCAGTTTCATTAACGTTACAATTCTCCTGCTATACTGATTGTGCACATGTCCTAATGAATGTCTTGGCTTCAGTTTTGCATATCGGACCTAGTAGATCTACACGCTTAATTCTGAGTGTTTGTTTGGCCAGAATATCCACCTGCTCATTTTTCCGCCACACCAACATGAGCAGAATGAAAGCAAAGGAACATTTCCTTTGGGTTCCTGATGCTTTTTAGTGCTGAAAGCTCTCAGATGTAATAACAGTGTTATTTAATTCCTTCTCCTCTATCCACTGCGGGGCCAATAATATTGCCAGTAGCTCTGTGGTATATACTGACGAATGGTCTGATACTCTTTTCTTAATATATAACTCACTCACTGGGATATATACTGCTGCACCCAGTATCAGGATATTTGGAGCCAACTGTAAATATAAACACTGAGTCTGAAAAATGCTGATCCAAAGGAAATAACCAGGGAGGAATGGAAGAAATTGAAACTGTGGGTCTCTACTGTAATTGACGTAATCCTATGCTTTCTGCATTTGCATCACCAGTCCACCTAAGACTTATGAGATGTGTCTCATTATGTTCGCAGCAGTCTATTAAAAATGCTCTTAGCAGGATGTGAATCATATTGCCCCTGGAGATTAACCCAGTATGCCAGCGTTAACTTCCCTATTCTGATCCATAAAGGCAGATCTCCCAATGCCACCTCCATCACTGATACTGGAGATGTTTTGAATGATCCACTACGGATCCTCAGTGCCGGAGCGTGCAACACATCTAACTTCTTGAGGTTTGATTCTACTGCTGACATGTAAGCTACACACCATAGTCAAAGACAGATCTCATGAGTTCCCAGTACATACAGTGCTGCTTGAAAGTTTGTGAACCCTCCAGACATGGTCATTGTTTGTGTACAAAAATGGAAAATAACCTTATAAAATGTACATCCAAACATCAATTTGTAAAGCAGACTTTCCAAATAATGGACACACACAAAGAAACATTATGTATTTTCATTATTTATTCTCACAAAATGAAAATGTGGCAGGTGCAAAAGTATGTGAACCATTTTAGTTAGTAGCTTGTGGCACTTCCTTTTGCAGCCATTACTTCAACCAAACGTCTTCTGTAACCACTGACCAGTCTCTCGCATCTGTTGTGGGGATTTTTTCCTATTCCTCCTTGCAGTACTCAGCCAGTTGAGAGGTTGGAGAGACATCTGGCATGTACCGCCCGCTTTAGGTCTAGCCACAACATTTCTATTGGATTGAGGTCCGGACTTTGACTAGGCCAATCCAGAGTGCGAATCCTCTTTCTTTTAAGCCATTCCTTGGTAGTTTTGCTGGTATGCTTTGGGTCGCTGTCTTGTTGCAGAACCCATTTTTGGCCCAGCTTCAACTTCCTGACTGATGGCAGGAGATTCTGATCAAGAATTTGTTGATAGGCCTGAGAGTTCATGTTTCCCTGGATAATATGGAGTTGTCCATGTCCGGAAGCAGAAAAGCAGCTCCAGACCTTCACATTTCCACCACCATGCTTCACTGTTGGGAGGAGGTTCTTTTCTTGGTATGCAGTGTTGTCTTTTCTCCAAACATAGTGGTTTTGATTGTGACCAAATAATTCTATCTTGGACTCATCTGTCCAGAGAATGGACTTCCAGAAGGCCTCTGGTTTGTCCAAGTGCTCTGTGGAAAAGTTGAAACGGACAGCTTTGTTCTTTCTTGAGAGCAGAGGCTTCCTTCTAGCAACCCTCCCATGAATATCATGTCTATTCAATTTCCATCTGATTCAAGGTTTGCTTAATTGACTAATTAAGCACCAAAATGTGTTTAACCTGAATCTGTTACCTACTTGACTTTACCAATGCAGCTGGGGGTTCACTTACTTTTGCACATACACCAGTTCCATATTTCATGTAGTTTTTTGACTACTCACACAATTCCCTCGAAACAAATACATGCAATTGATAAACATAAACCTGACATTTCATATATAGAAAACTAGTGAAACAGAAAACTCTAAACTGCTCAAGGGGTTCATATACTTTCAAGCAGCACTGTATTTCTTGGGGTGCTCTACTCACTCCCCACTCTTGTCTTGACAAGCAGTATATTGATGACCTTTATTCAAATGCACATTCCATGCAAGCTTTTCATCAAACCAAACCCCAAGAAATGTGCTCAAGAGGTTGCGCCTAAATTTTTCAAGAGATGGGCACTATTTTATGCCGTTTTAAGAAATAAATGACTTTTCTTTGCCCATTTTTCCACTTCAACTGTTGCATCTTGCATTTTCTTATCAACATAAGCTGCATTGCGGCCTCTTTTTCACAGAGCCCAGTCATCCACGTTTTCAAAGATTTTCTTACACTTTGTAAGAAACGATGTCATTGATCATCATATACAATAACGGATTACCTACACTGGCTTGTGGAGGTTCAATTTCCACTGTATATACACATTGGAGTATTCTGCACCTACTCTTACTTGTATTTTTGTAACGGTACAACCAGTACCCACGGAGAGAGGGACTCAATAGCACGACTCAGAGACAGAACGATGTGCTTAATGTACTTTACTGGGTAAAGTAGACAAACAAAGTGGAGACAGGAACTAGAAACAGACACAAGAGGGAACAAACAGTTAACAAAATAAAACAGGAAGTTGTTGTGTTCTTATAATTTGAAATAGAGATGCGTAGAAAACTATTTCGTAAAACTTCTCTTCAGGTAAACGATATTTATTTGATGATGATGTGATGAGCATTACAAAAGTACGCAGCTGCGGTCCGTCCTATTTTACCGTTCCACAGACCACATTAAAGTAGTTACTCTGTCTCACGGATTCACAGGACAAGCCCCGATCTATTGTTTTACAAGATCTTTTATACCCGCCGCCTTTCAGGTATAGTCTTCTCCCATTGGTTGGCCAGGTCCTATTGGCCCCTTGTTGGCACTTAAGCGTGTCCACGCCTCTTAGTGCTTCTCTGCTCCGGTCAAGAAGTGGTGTACCCTTACGTTTTTACAGTTTATAATATAGCTCCTCCGAGAACCATCACCTTACCGTGGTGGAGGGGTTTGGGTGCTCCTATGAACCTGAGGGCTGTGTTGTCGGGAGCCTAGTGCTCCTGGTAGGGTCACCCATGGCAAATTGGTCTCAGGCGAGGGGCCAGACAAAGAATGGTTCAAGTACCTCAATGCAACATCACAAAAGAGGAGGTGTGACCCTGCCCGGAGGAAGCCCGGGGCCCCCGTCTGGAGCCAGGCCTGGAAGGGGGGCCCGTCAATGAGCGCCTGGTGGCCGGGTTTGCCACGGAGCCCGGCGGCAAAGGCTGGCTCTGGGGACGTGGAACGTCACCTCTCTGTG
>CALSBV010012185.1:32173-51757 GCA_943590825.1 Bovichtus diacanthus | reverse complement strand
GGGAACCAGAGAGTGTGTGCCAATTACAGGGGTATCACACTGCTCAAGACACCGTAGGCACGTCTCCAGCTCCTGGTTCATCCTCTCCGACTGTCCGTTCGACTGGGGGTGATAACCCGAAGTCAGACTGACCTTGGCCCCCAACAGCTCACAAAACTCCTTCCAGAAACGTGAAATGAATTGGGGACCTCGATCAGACACAATGTCCTTTGGAAACCCATGAATCCGGAATATCTGCGAGAGGACCACCTCTCTGAACCTATCCACCACCGTCAGGATGGTAGTCTTGCCCTCCGATATGGGCAGTCCGGTGACGAAATCCATAGAAATCTCTGCCCAGGGACGATGTGGCACTTGTAATGGCTGTAGTAGGCCCGATGGCGGTTGGCGAGACGACTTGTTGCGTGCACATACTGGGCAGGCAGCCACGTATTCCCTGACCGTCCTCTCCATGGAGGGCCACCAGAAGCGTTGCCGGATCACGAATAACGTTCTCGCAGCTCCAGGATGGCAGGAAACAAGGGAAGTGTGAGCCCAGTGGATCACCTTCGGGCACAAATGCTCAGGGATAAACAAACGGTTGTTGGGAACCCCCTCAGGCACTTGAATCTCCCTGATGGCCCTTTTTACCTCCTCCTCAATTCCCCAGGTTACTGCGCCTATCACCCGAGAAGGAGGCAATACGAATGACGGAGGTCTGGGGTTGGGATCAAAAAGGCGGGACAAGGCGTCAGCCTTAATGTTCTTCGACCCTGGCCAAAGGTCAGGGTAAAGTCGAACCGGGTAAAAAACAAGGCCCAACGGGCCTGCCGGGAATTCAGTCTTTTGGCTGACTGAATGTATTGAAAGTTCTTGTGGTCAGTAAGAACCAGGAACGGCTGCCTCCAACCAGTGTCGCCACTCCTCAAGTGCCACCTTGATGGAGAGTAGCTCCCTATTGCCACCATCGTAGTTCCTCTCAGCTGGTGATAGTTTCTTTGACAAAAATGCACAAGGGTGCAGTTTGTTGTCCAAAACGGAACGTTGGGAAAGGACCGCCCCCAGTCCTATATCCAAAGCGTCAACCTCCACCAGGAATTGTCGCTGAGGGTCAGGATGGGGGCTGAAGCGAAACTCCTCTTGAGTTGTAGGAATGCCACTGTCGACAGTCTCTGTTCTCGTCCCCTCTCACGGATTCTGTTGTCGATCCGGATGGACATAGAGATGAGAGAATCTAAGTCTGTGGGTAACTCCAGAGGCGCCAACAGATCTTTAATGCGGTCCGACAATCCCCCTCTGAAGGCGTCGAATAGGGCTTGCTCATTCCAACCGCTGTCGGCTGCCAATGTCCGAAACTCAATTGCGTAATCCGAAGTCTGGCGGCTACCCTGTTGCAGACTAGTGAGCACGCGGGCCGCCTCTCGACCTTGAGCTGTCTGATCAAAAATGTTCCTTAAAGTCGCGGTGAAAGCTCCCAATGACTGACAAATGGGTGCCTCTCTGGCCCATTCCACCGTTGCCCATGCCTCAACCCGTCCGGACAAGTACGAGATTATATACGCTACCTTGGACCGCTCTGTCGGGAAACAGGCGGCCTGAAGCTCAAAATGTAGGTCACACTGCATTAAGAACGCTCTGCAATTCTCCAAATCCCCAGAAAAACGTTCAGGACGGGAGAGGTGAATCACGGAACTCAGGATGACCACTGAGGAGGCTGTTGCCAATAGCCCCATAGTACTAGGCTCTCGTGGTGTAGAAGTCGAAGGAAGTGCTGTTTGGAGGTGTGTACTGTAAGAAAAATCAATGTATTAAATGTTACAATGCACCTTTATTACATCCTTATTGATAAGTATTATGAATGTTTAACCATTATGTGCCTTATTATTTTTCTCATATTTAGAAGTGTTAAATGTTGTTAAAATTAAGTGACTGCGCATAAGAATGACCAATAAACTGAAATGATATACAATATTGTAAACTGTAAAACGTAAGGGTACACCACTTCTTAAAAGGGTGACTGAAGATCTGACCGGAGCAGAGAAACACTAAGAGGCGTGGACACGCTTAAGTGCCAACAAGGGGCCAATAGGACCTGGCCCCAGCCAACCAATGGGAGAAGACTATACCTGAAAGGCGGCGGGTATAAAAGATCTTGTAAAAGCTAGCTGCTCCTCCAGAGCGTGAAGACAAGCGCCCTGTTCGCTGAACGAACAGTCTCCGAGTCGGATGAGTCCATGTTAGTGGCCAGTTCGTACTATAACAGTACAACCAGTACCCACGGAGAGAGGGACTCAATAGCACGACTCAGAGACAGAACGATGATGATGGTAATGTACTTTACTGGGTAAAGTAGACAAACAAACATGCAGGGGAAATCCAAAAGCAGAGTCGGGTCACAGAAACAAGGTCGATGCACAGATAGGTCCTCAGCGTAGCAGAACAACAGGTAAGGAGCAGGCGAAATCGTAGTCAGGTCACGGAAACGGGATCGAAGAAGCCGGGGAATCAGGAACACGGGAAACGGGATCAATGCTGGAACTCTTGTCATGGAAGAACGAAGACGAACTGGCAACAAGGGACAAACAACACACAGACTATATACACCAGGAAGGTGGAGACACTAACGAACAGAGTGGAGACACTAATGAACAGAGTGGAGACAGCTGGGGACAGGAACTAGAAACAGACACAAGAGGGAACAAACAGTTAACAAAATAAAACAGGAAGTACAAACACAAAACATCTAACGAACGGGACAGGACCTGATCATTTTCCTTTCATATATAAAGTTAAATCAAAAATCAAATCAAGTTTATTTATATAGCCCAATATCACAAATTATACATTTGTCTCAGTGGGCTTTACAGCCTGTTAACAACCCAATTATATGCTCTCCCGCCAACTCCCATTGACTTCAACTTAAAAAGTATCCCCTCTTTCGACAGCATGTTCATCCTCCTAAATGTTTCACTTGAAGAGGTGAAATTTCAATTAGATTCAGGGGTACCAAATTATGGAATGGCTTTTCCCATCTGACAAAAAACTGTTTCTCTATAAAATGTTACAAAAGATGTTAAAAGATCATTTAACTGCTGTTTTGTAAGTTCTTTTCCCCATGTATTGATGTGTCCAGGTTTTACTTGTCATTTTACTATTACTCAGGAGTTAATGCAGGTGTATAAACTAATATCCTCCATACAAACAATCACGAGGATACAACTCCGAACAGCAAGAATCTTGCAAGTACATTAGCTTCAAATAGGTGTAATCATTTAAGTGCAATATAATGGCTTCAAATAAGCCAAACTGATGTAAGTGCAGCATACAGAAATAATAGAATAGAAATTCAACCATTAGCTTAAAAAAATACAACCAATTTAGTGCTACATACAGAAAAAAAATATAATTATTCTTTAGTTATTTAATTTTATTTAATTGGCGGAGGTGCAGTCGAAACAGGCGGGTTTTCGAACTGCGACGGAAGGTGTGAAGACTTTGTGCTGACCTGATATCAATGGGGAACTCATTTCACCATTTTGGAGCCAGGATCACAAACAGTGAGCAAATTGGCGGATGCAGAACGAAGTGAGCGAGCTGTGATGTATGGTTTGACCCTGACCTGGATGTAGAAAGGGCCTGATCCATTCACAGCATGGTACGCCAGTACCAGAGTCTTGAAGCAGATTTGGGCAGCCAGTGGTAACCAGTGAAGGGAGCGGAGGAGAGGTGTAGTGTAGTGTGGGAACACTTGGGGAGGTTAAAGACCAGTCGGGCTGCTGCATTCTGGATGAGCTGTAGAGGTCGGATGGCACAAGTAGGTAGTCCAGCCAGGAGGGAGTCGGAGTAGTCAAGGAAATGCAGTTTGGTCTTGTCAAAGTTGAGTTTCAAGTGGTGTGCGGCCATCCCCTGAGAGGTGTCAGCCAGACAAGCCGAGATCCGTACCTCCACCTGGGTTTCAGACCTGGGAAAAGACAGAATCAGTTCAGTGTCGTCTGTGTATCTGTGGTAGGAGAAGCCATGAGCGTGAACAACAAAGCCAAGTGAATTGGTGTTCAGAGAAAAGAGGAGGGGACCCAGGACTGAGCCCTGAGGAACCCCAGTGGTGAGTTCACAAGAGTCCGACAGAGACTTTCTCCAAGTTACCCTGTAAGTGCGGTCCTTTAGGTAGGATTCAAGCAGGGAGAGAGAAGAGCCAGAGACTCCCAATTCTTGGAGGATGTAAAGGAGGATCTGGTGGTTCACCGAGAGGTCCAGTGTGAAGTTCCTCAGTGACAGCGAGGAGGGCAGTCTCAGTTGAGTGGCCTGCCTTCAAACCAGATTGGTGCGGATCAAAAAGGTTGTTCTGGTGAAGGTAAGACGAGATTTGATTAAAGACTGCGCGTTCAGGTATTTTGTAAAGAAATAGAAGAAGAGAAACAGGTCGGTAGTTGTTCACTTCAGAAGGGTCGAGTGTGGGTTTCTTTAGGAGAGGGTTCACTCTTGCTTCTTTAAGATTGTTTGGAAAGCAACTAGTTGATGAGATGGGTGAGAAAAGGAAGAAGGTCAGGAGCGATAGACTGGAGAAGGTGAGAGGGGATCGTGTCCAGAGGGCAGGTGGTAGGACGGGCAGAGGTAACATGGGTTAGAACTTCATTTGATGAGAGGGGGGAGAAAGAAGTTAGAGTAAGGGGAAGTCACATGGTATCAACGGCCAGCAAGGCTTCGGCTGCACGTGTAAATTTTTTTTAGCTGTAAAAATAATGTGCGTGTGTTTTTTAAATTCTTTATTACAGGTATTCAAATGTTTTATTACTTTTTGATAATTTGCACGTGTAAATAGTTTTTGTAGCTGTAGAAAAAATTGTGCAGGATTATATTCAACAGTGAGGTTCCACAAAGTCTGAGAGTGAGTTACACACACATTTCCTATCTGTGTATGTAACACTGAAGTTACAAGCTACGAGTTTCAAGCACAAATTTTGACCCAATCAGCACTCAACCCCCCGACACCGACACCATACTGCTGGAGGCCCCGGCTGTACTGCTGGGCCCGCTCGAGGGCAGGCAGGCACGGGAGAACCAAAACCTCCTCCAGCAGGCACTTTTCATCAATGCATTGCTTTGGTCTGAGTTTACTGAATTACAGAATGAGGAGCTCTCTACCTCAAGAAAAGACGGCGTTAAAAGCGGTTTTCTGAGTGATGTCAAATTTGTAATAATATACATCATGAAAAGGTCATTTTGACGGGTTTGACACCATTAATTACTTGTGTTGCTCAGATTGCGGCACAAAAAAAAGCATGTTTTGACATATTATGGTGTAAATAGAGGATTGCTGTTGTAAAGCAAATAGAGGCTAACTATGGCCCTTATGGCTTTATATAGCCATAGCCAGCCATAGTGTGCAAGTGTATTGAGCTGTATTTATAAATGCCAGCTAGAAAAATAGAAAGTTGCATTAAAAGAGATATACAATATAAGATAATAACAATAACATTGATCAGGGAGAAGAAGAGATATTATGAACTAATTGTCTTTCCATAGCCTACTAAACTATAACCTGAAAATAAAATGTCCACTTGGGGCATACAGCCTTCAAAATCAAAGCTGTACATTCTAAAACACATTACATCCAAATAGTTTAAAACTGAATGTTATTATGATGTTAAATAATAACAATTATAATAACAAGGCTCTACAGATTGCACTATGTCAAAAACACACAAGCCTGTGGCCCCACTTTAACGGTACACTAACAACACAGTTTGAAGAAAAGCATCCTCCAGGTCCACACTGCAGGCTGCACTATTTCACATGATGAACTGATAGCTACAATGACAACTCAACGTCACTACGACACAGATGACGTTTTATTGCATGTTGCTGCTTAATTGCTTTCTGAGCTAAACCTGAAATGTTCAGTTAGCCTCTAAGTGCTAGTAGGCAGAGATTTCTCTTTTATTCTTAAACAGTCCTACCGGATGTGGGACGTAGTCTGTAGCGGAACACAGCACTGAACATATACAAGTGTATTTCTTACAGTCACGTTAGTTACAGTACTCAGAGTAATCAGAGAGATAAGGAACACATAAGAACAATGAATGAAAGTAAATAAGATAACCTCAATGTCCGGGACACAGCGACCGAGGGAAGACAAGGGCACGAGACGATAAGACATTGGTATGTAACGGTGGTCTTCTTTTCCATGACATTGAGGTTTATTACATTTAATTTTTACTTTGCATGAATAGAGAGTGACAGCGTTCTGTGACGCTAGCTGGCAGGCTAACGTTAACGTTTCTTAAGCTGAACGCTCAGCTACATTCACTCGCGCTTCCTGTTATTAACATTTCAAACAAATGTATCGGAACTATATCTTAAACTGGTATGTCCTTTGCATTGTGTTTGTTAACTAGACTTGGCTGTACACCAGTCTCCAGGAGCAACACAGCACACTGCAGAAAAAAGGTGGAGGAAATGCCAAGTCACGTAGAATTCCTCGCTTCAGCCCGTTTTAACGTTATGTTATTATATAAATAAGCCTGTGGCGGTGTCCAGACGGTCAAGGGACGTGTCCTTCTCGTTAAATGGCTTCATGTGGCTGTATGGTGGACAGCAAGTTAGCTCTACCTCTCAGTATTCACCTCTGAGGACCTTCTTACTGTAATAGAAAATGTACTAATAGTCTGTGTTTCTGCCTTAAAAACATTAGACCACCTAATAGTTTGTGGAAACAGAAGATAGTAGTATGTTGCGGAACTGTTTGTCACACTGTTTTATGAGTTTTAATGTACCCCATTTAAAGAGACTAACAAACTAAAACTAGTTCAATACATCGCAATATATAGCTGTGTTTCGGACCTATGGTACGGCTCGGCTCGGCTCGACTAACCGGTACTAAGTGCTTTTCTCTATTTATGTTTATACTGCGGATAGTACCATGCAGCAACCTCTGGGCTGATCAGTGAAGTTTATGCAAAGTGCCAAAAAAAAACTGCAGTTCATCTGGTGGCCACTTAAAAGCGAGTTAATCCCTATAGACCCCCATGTTAAAATGCAGAAATAAACATATTTACAGATTCACCCGGCCGCCTCATTTTCACCAACGATACCCATTTTTGGATTAGGCGGAAGTTAGATGGAGGTGTCACTGCCAAGATGGTCATGGCCCAGCCGCACAGAGCTTCACAACGGCTCTTTAGAAACCTAAAGGTGACATCACAGAGACTATGTCCATATTGTATACATTCTATGATAGTACCCCCTCATTGTAGGCGGGATGATCAGCTGTTTGCCTTGTCAACACAACACTCACTGAGTCACTTCACCATCAAGCAAACAGAGTTACTTCTGCACACCTTTGATGGGAAGGGATTGTGTATGCCGTTACTTTGCCGGCTGCCATTCTTTTCAAATCTGTTGTGAAGGATGTCACGTGACGCGCTAGTGACGATTCTCAATCACGGGTCTGCAGTGTTTTAATGTATAATAGTAATGTTATAAACGCTGAATTTAAAAGTGTAATTTCTAATCTAAATCGATTTTTAGTGAAGGCACGTTATGGAGTTTTCTTGTAAACAGACAAAGTTCTGTTTAAATTCTTACTAAAACACTTGGTGTGCATGATTTGATTTTGACTTCTTGATTTCTTTTGTCTCACTTTCTCACTGCATGTTTTTCACAGAACGCTCCCTGAAATAAAGAGGCAGCACAACAGAAGGATGAGCTCACTGCACAGGTTGGTGACCAACTGTCATTCATAGTTTTCACGTGACGTTACAGCCCTATGGGAACGCCCAACTGGAAGTCAAAACGAAGCTGCTATGCACTGCCCGCTAACAACATCTCAGCTTTTACCACACTGTGCAATTAGATGTGCCACAGTCCCTGGCGAGCACACTTCTCTAAAACCTGCCATACAAGTTAAAACCACGCACCAATCCCTCCTTCTCCACAGAAACCAGGCTGTCAATGGTGGGTCATTTAATCTGTGTGATTAACCTGTCAAAATATATTACACGTCTATGTCACAAGATGTTATGTTATGTTAACTAGGCTATACTGCCTTGTCACTACTGCCCTAGAAAGGCTAACCGCACTAGCCGACTAACGTTACACTGACCACCCATGTAACCAATGTTAGGTAACATTAGCTAATTAACACTCAAACTCACTTTGTCGATAGAGAATTTCTTGTCCTTTGTTTCCCAAACAACAGCATTATCGACCCTTCAAGTTTAAAAGTACAGATAGCTTAACTGTCTATACTTAGAAGTGTAAGGGATTGAGCAGATTAAGATCGCTAAAGCTATATATAAACATCGCTGAATTACAGCTCCTGCAGGGGCGCTGTATATGAGTACCTAAGATTTGCATTTGTTTTATATATTCCTGTTTTTACTTTTTTGAGAGTCGATCTAAACACTCGTGGGTTGTAAAAGATGAACATTCGACAGGCTTGTACAGTAGTTCTATGGAGTTCCCAGTGTTAGCCGCCATGTTGGAACATAGTTTTCCCCTCCAGGTAGCTGCACCAGTCATGTGACTAAAAGCTATGAATTGATACTGAGGCTCAAATGTCTGTGATGTTCAATGATGCAGATGTTAAACAGTTCTCTTGTGTATCTTCCTGGAGCCAGACTTCTTTTACAGTCTCATATCGTACAGTAGGGCTGGATGAAATATGGCCAAAAATGTTATCAAGATATGTCTTTTTATATTGATCGATAATTATCACAATATATATTTCATAATAATATAATGTTATATAATAATAATAATAATAATAATAATGCACAATTTACAATTTTTTGGGGGAAATTCACTTTTTATTTATCAAAAAAGAGGTAACATCACACAGAACAAAGACATCATAAACAGAAAAGAAAAAATAATTAACAGTAGCACTAAAGAAACAACACATTATAAATACAAATAAATATACACAGGGTAAGCATTGGTATACCGGCCATCCCTCACAGACCATGATAATAACATATTAACATTGTCAGCTTCACTCTAATTAGCCATTTAATATTGTATTCATGTAGGACCCTCATATTTGAATATTTATATTACATCCGGTCTGTTGTTCAATTTAAAAATGGACTGTTCATAATTGGCTATTTTGGTCATTTCACCCAACCGTTCATTAACAGGAATGGTGTTTTTTGTTTTCCATTGCCTGAGGCGATCATACACGCTGTGATAAGTCTGCACCATGGACTCTGTCAGTCCGATAATCCCATGTTATTATATTGTGTTAATGTTATTACACCTAATATGCAGAGCTCCGTAGCAATTCTGTTTCTAGTACTTTGTTTAGGAATTTTATTATATTTTCATTCTTTATTAAGTACTTTGGCATTCATAAAGCATGTGTATGAGTAACACATCAAACAATAGGTAAACTGCAGCAAGGAAGTACACAATTGTAGACCTCATGTATGTCAATTTAAAGGGGGCAGACAGCTCTTCTTCCTTCCACCCACTCGGAGAATAAAAACTCAGAGCAGCTTTTCACTACAATGAAAACAATGAGCATAGCTGGTCCACCTCAAAGGTTAGGTGAGCCTGAGTGCAAGCAAGACACAACGTAAACTTGGTTTGGGCCTTGTAGAGATGTAGCATTTATTCACCAACGAATAGCATAAACCAGAGGTGTCCAAAGTTGTTTTTCAAATGGCAATGTAACCAAATATAAGCCACTCAGGCAGGCGTGAACAACTCTAAAAACCTTTCATTCATATCTGGAGAGTCAGATAACATTGAACAAACTATATGGAATACCTTAAACTTCCATGAGGTTGATCCTCATGTTCATTTTAAACAGGAGTTAGAAGTAATGCAAAGTTTTCTGTTGTCATTAAAGTTTAAAACATGTGAATTTCGCTCTTGTCTTTTACAAGATCATTCAGAAAGTAATAGTTTGTGTCACATCTACAGGTAGATAACATCCACAGTTATAGCCAAATCTTATTCAAGAGTTTAATAAAATAAGTGCCATAAGTCCAAGTGCATATATTAACTGTGCTTTTGGCTTTTCACTGTTAATAGTAATAGATGTTACCGTTCAAAACATTCAGAATTTCAGATTGACCAAGAAACAGGTAACTTACTAATGAGAAGGGTGACGGGCCAGGTCTGGTTTGAGTGCAGTGGTTGAGATGAGTAACATGTTACGTAAGTGGGAGTCACTTCCTCTTGACCTCAATCGGTTCTTGTTTAAGTTCATGACAGAGAACGTCTGCTTACACACATATGGAGCCGAATAAGCTCAGCATTTTCTCTGGAAATGTTCGCATTTCTGACCTGCTTTTATCCAGTTGCCGGTAAAAGTCAACAAGAGGAGGCTGCCGGTGTCTGCCGCGCCACTCGTCGTCACACTGCAGCTCAATGAGCTCCAGCTGCATCTGTGGCGGAGCATCATCAGGGTCCACGGAGAAGGAGGATAATTAAAAGTCACTGCCCTGTCCCCCAATTGTCTCTGAATATGTCTCCGATATGTCCTCAATTCTCCGTGCCACAGTGTTACGAGCCAGGCAAACATTAATACATTTTTTCTTCTTCTCGGGGCAAATGTTCTCCACCATTTTCACAACACAGTCTTTGATAAGTCTGTAAAAGGTTTGCCATGTTTAACTATTAACATGGCCACTTCGTAACTTGCTTTGGTGATGTTTTCATTTGCCCGCGTGAAGAATCGCTGTTGTGACGCCAGAGCAGCTTGGAGTTGCTTCACTTTTTCAGGACGGTCCCTCCCTGTTAGCTTTTCGTATGCGTTAGCATGTTTTGTCTGGTGGTGTCTCTTTACATTGAATTCCTTAAACAAGGCAACCGTCTCTTGACAAATTAGGCAAGCACAATTACCTCGATTTTCAGTGAAGAAATATTGTAATTCCCATCTTTCCTGAAAGTGGCAGCCCTCACTGTCAACTTTCCTCTTTTTGTTTGCAGTCGCCATGGTATAAATGAGCATGGAAGGGTTCACAGCCAAAGCTGTTACAGAGCCGGGACAATGGGTAGAGAGAAAAACTCCATTTGGGGGAGATCAGTAGACCTGATACATATTGGATGAAATTAGATGTTTATAAACCTCTAGAATTTTAAGAATGTCTTATTTTTTTTCTGAACCCCTTTTTATATCTTATGAACGGTTTCTTTCTTCTGATTGTGCTGTAATGTCCCAGCCCTCGACTGTTCTATGTATAAAAAAGTGCTACTTGTATAACAAAATACAGTTTTTTTGTTTTAAATCTCAGATGCCTAGGCACGGCAGGGAGTCAATTTAGGCCCTCCAGGCTTGTAATACAGTGCGGGAATCCGTGGCCATACAAAGAAATTCTCTTTACTTGTACTTGTTGTACCAATACTGCTCTGAGAAATTCACACACCGGAAGATCTTAATTGCATGTCAAGTCTTAGTTGAGTTACAAGGTGAACTCGTGTGTGCGCTTTTTAAAATGTCACTGCCTTGGAGGAATGTTATACATGCTACAACCTGCGAACAGCCTAATCGCAGCTGTTCTCTGCCAATAAACCATACTGTGAGGGAAAACGGGACGTTGACTGTGGGATTAAAGTAACCTTTCTCGCTTGTCTCTGTGGATTTGCATCAGATAAAGAGTGTCAATAATGCCAGCTGAACCAACCTGTGTGATATGCTGTGTTTTCCAGACAGCTGAGTCAGCTGCTCGGAGCATGGAGGTGGAAAAGGAGGGTGGAGTATTCTCTGTACTCTGCCACTGGCTTCCACTGCAGGAACTTCTGCTCCACCACTTCAGGACCAGGTGCACAACTCAGTTTGAAGCGTTATTGCTATTTGACAACCAAGACAACATACTGTTCTCTTACATACAACTACATCAGTAAAAACAATTGTTGATTTTAACAGTTTAGATTCTATTACAATTTCATTCACTGGAGTTTTAGCAATCACTCAAAGGTTGCAGGACCGTGGTAAACGTGACTGTGTGAAGTATTATTAGTAGCAGCAGCAGTGGTGGAAACATTTGTTGTTCTTAAAGGGACACTCCAGCAATTTAGTACTCTACTTTCACAAAATAGCGGACAAGTGACAGACAGATTAAATAGTCAAAATATATACAACAGTTGCAGAGATGCTTTTAGTTCCTGGTATGGGTCAGGCTCCAAAGCCACTAGATCCTTCCCATGATGTTTCTCCGATATGAGTAGACCCCCCCCCCTGCCGGGTAAATATCCACATTCAAATGCCAAAACTCCATTTATTTAAAGCAGATTTTGTTATAAATAGACCTTTTCACAGCAAATATGTTGACTTATCATAGTAGGAAAATCCCAGGAAATACTGAGAAAATAGCAATGACTCTGTAATATTCAAGTGTCTCAGTAAGTCAGGGTGACAGTAAGTCAGGATGCACAATACCAGCACCCAGTCACTGAAAGGTACTCTGTGGAGCTGTTTTGAGGTCATATTTGTTAAGCATTAAGTCTTTGGAAAAACTGTAAACAATAAAAATAAAAAAATAATAATAATTCTCCATGTAATCCATTTATATCAATATAGTATCTATAGTAGTAAATATATTAGGATTGTATAACATAACTGTATAATGAAGCTAATTGTCTCATGAGTAATGTATCCAATGTGTAAATGAATTATTTGGGCAATACTTGTATCATAATATAATGATACTGACATTATTATCAGATAATGAATGGCAGCAGGGGTAATATTAGTGTAGTAAAACTGGAAAGTGTTAGTGGTTTAACCGATCTGAACCACTATCTGAACCAGTCCCGTGGTTATCGACGGGCGGCGAGGCTTCCGATGACGTCAATGATCTAAAACGATACAAGCCTCAATACGCGCTTCACAGAAAACTTCCCTGATTACTCGACACACACTCCGGAGCCTCGGCACAACATAGAACATCACTACACTCAATATATTTTGGTGAGAACACAGAGGGCCCTATTTTATTCGCACTATCGCAAGCGGAAGGTCTTGGGCGCACAGACTGTGTAGGCGTCTCCGTCTGCAATTTTAGTTGATGTACTGTATGTGCAGCAGCACATAGTGCAAAAGACCTGGATAAATAACTACTCTGTCAGTCACATTAATGGTGTCATAGCTCTGAAACAGCTGAGCAATCAGCTGAGCCTGAGCAAAAATAATGTCATGTATTTAAAAAATAAAACGTGTTAAGATTAATCAGCGCAGTTAACCAAACGTCTCCCTCATAAGATTGAGTTATAGCCGACCTGTCGTCCATGTGTGTAGAGGTGTGTGTAGTTATACTGTGGCAGACATTTGCAAGTGAAGGTAAACTGACACTCAAGTCATTGGTTCCAAATGTATCACATCTGTCCTGCTTACAGATGGCTGCAGGAACTCAGAGGGGTGGCTCGTCGCTACATTGACAATAGGTCAGCCCCCCTTGCTGTCGCTAGTTTTTCGAGTTATTCCTTAAAGGAATTTGCTACTTGTACAACACACTGTTAGTTTAAAAAACGTCTTTAAAAAATATTCTTTTTAAAATCCGGCAAGGAGTCAACTTTGGCCCGCCGTGCTTGCAATACACTGGCTCAAACCTCTGGACACATTTACCACCAGAAGACCAACAACTCTGTCTGAGCTTCCTTATTTGAATGAACCTCCCTCCTGTTTGTTCCTCTCCTCCCTCCTGTGCACCACGCACTCTGCACTGGACACCAAAATACCACACACAGCTGATTTCTAGGTCAGTGAAATGCCAAACGGTCAGAGCGCTGCTTGCATTGCTCGTTGCAACTTTGGTTTGTTTACGTGAAAACTCCACAGGGCACATTTTGTAGTTGTAGCTACATTATCTGTAGTCTTAATTATAGAAGAAAAAGTGTGGTAATAATAATAGTATGAAAAAACGGCAACAGTAGTTCTGGCCTCATCATCAGTCGTGTTAGTAGTAGCAGGCGTAGTGTGGACTTTTTAAAAAGGGCATCAGTTTAAACAGATTTTAACTAAGTCTTAGGTCCTTACTTACAGTTGATGGCTTGCAAATTGTAATGGTAAATGTTCTGCATTTATATAGCTCTTTCTCCAATCTTTGCGATCACTCAAAGTGCTTTACAACACATCAGCATTCACCCATTCACACACATTCATACAGAGTCAGAGGTGACTGTACAAGGTGCCACATGCTCAGTGATAACCATTCACACACACTCACACTGTTGGCCATCGAGAGCAATTTGGGGTTCAGTATCTTGCCCAAGGACACTTTGACATGCTGACTGCAGAGGCGGGGGAACCACCGACCCTCCGACTGGTGGATGACCGCCACCTCCTGAGCCACAGCCGTCCGAAAAGCTCCAATAATACTTGCTGCAATGAAAGGTTGAGGGAAAACTGCGAGACATGCATGCAGGATTATGCCCCAGAGTACCTCAAAGTAAACATACCTAAACAATAAATAATTACATAACTGCAAATGGAATCATTACAATGTTACTTTTCACTTCTTAAAACAAAATGTGCTACTCATCCTGTAAAAAAAATAAAAATGTACGATGCTGTCAGTGGCTCTGGGGATGCTTTGTGAAGTCAGACAATAACCCTGATATCATAGTGATGCGGAAACGATGAGGCTCATACAGTAGTTCAAATGTCTCTTTGTTTCCCTCTTCCAGAAGAAGCCATAGAGATCCACAAGAGGAAGCTCTTCCTGTGGTTCAGCCACCTCCCCCAGGAGGAGAAACAGTTTGGTGGTTACTTCAGCCCAGAGACCATGCATGTGGATCCACTGATCGTGGAAAGAAATTCTGAGGAGAGGACAGGACTGACCACTTCCCCTCTCCAAACCCAGACCCCCTCCAGCCTCTCTGTGACTGTGGAACAGCTGTTTGAACCCACTGATACCTGGAGTGAGGGCCGGGGGCTCAATGTGCTGCTGTACGGGGCTGTGGGAACAGGGAAAAGTACAGTGGTCCGAAAGCTGGTGCTGGATTGGTGCACTGGTACTACCCTGACCCACTTCAAGCTGCTGGTTCCGTTCTCTTGTGAGGACCTTGGCCAACTGTCAAAGTAAGATAACGTTCTCTTACTCAGTGGCATTTTACACAGTCTAATGTCACATGTGTCTGATATCTTAAATTTGGAATCATGTTATATTTGTCAATTCAACCAGCATCAGAGCAAATCAACACAATCGTTTGATTACACTATATTTATACTGTATTATACAATAAACTATAATTACTGTTGCTTTGATTTACTGTTACCCGTCAGGTGCTTGACGGGTAATTATGAATTCATTCATTCATTCATTATGAATTAGATTTGTAATGATTAAATCACTGAGTGTACATCTTAAATTCAATAAATGAACTGAATATAGGTATTGTCAGCATGTTAGTAATAAAGTGCACAAAGTGAAAAATCCCCTCCCTCATAGGGTGGCTTCCTTAAGGGACCTGGTGAGCAGGAAGTACCTCCACCTGAAAAAACACCCGTTGCTGAGTGGGGAGGGAAACCAGGCCAACAATGTACTCTTCCTCTTCAATGGGATGGAGAAGATGAATCTGGACTTCCGAATTGGAGCCACAGAGCTTTGCAGTGATCCTCATGAGGCGCTGCCTCCAGGAGTAGTGGTTGTCAACCTGCTGAGGAAATACCTCCTGCCTGAGGTGAGTCCACCATCACTGCAATGTCATATCTCTTTTCTGTTCTCCGTCATCGACCTTTGTGTTGCGTTGCTTAAAGGTTCCTAATTCGATATTCGGAGCATTAATATAGCAGCAAACAGCTATGTGCTATGTAAAGATATAGTGGAGCAATGTCTACCTGAGCAGAGAAGGAAGTCATTCTCCCTCTGTGTGTCGTTCTCTGTGCTTCTCTGTGCTTTGTTTACGTAGCTCTGCCTTCATGCAAGTGGAGTCCTGTGTGTGGCTAGGTAATAGTGCATTCCCGTTGTAATGGGAAGTCGGAATTTCCGAGTTCCCAGTCGGAAAGTTCAACTGGAACGGCCCCTGAAGTCGGATTTCCGACTCGGAAAGTCAGGAGAACCTCACCAACCCCCGACCTCAAAATCCGAGATGGCTGCACATCTCGCATCAACTAGTGAACGCTGTAGTGATATACTGATTATTAGCACTTCTGTCTCATTTGTCTCATTAAATCTGTCCAACTTCTATCTGTGGCCGTGTCGCTACGGTGTTTGTATGCGCAAAAAATACTCCGTAATGTGTTGTTATCATGGTTGTAATCAACTTGTATTGCTACCAATGGCTAACAAAGCTAACGGTTTTCCGACATGTAACCGAAACGCAATCAACTCGGGTGTGACTTCATTCTCAGCTCCGACTTCTGAGGTAAATGGAACGCATAAAAATGCACCGCCGCTCTGCACTGCGCTCACACGGCGGTTACCGCTGATGAGGCCGTCCCGACCCACAGCGTTGACGTGGAAACATAACTGCCATCCACTGGTTCCTCCTCAGGACTGTTGGCACCATTAAGATAAAATAAGATGGTCTAGTACAGTACAGTACAGTATCTAATAATTAGTCCTACAAAGGGGAAATGTAATGTTAGGGCGCCGGCTGCTGGTGGAGAGGTAGGAGTGTCTCAGCTGGAGGTCAGACAGCATGACACAATCAGGTGATCAGTCACACAACAACAACAGTTTTAATGGTGGACTTTAGCCTTTCCAGGCAAAACCAAACAAAACTCCAATCCGGTCTCCCCACTGCCACAGTGCATTTCAAATAATTTACCATGTGAGCCATTATACACAGTACAGGTCATTTTTCCCCATCTCGATATTCTTTACCTGGCTTTTATTAGGGGCCGGACTCTGTTCTTCAGAGAGATGCTGTGTTCCTGTGCCAAGCAAAATCGATGAAAATAACCGATGCGTAACAAGCCTAGAAGTTTGCAAAACTATCCTGAGTAAACAAAAACAACCTTTTTAAATCTGTGTTCATTACTAAAGTGTGTTAATTACGACATGTGTGATTGGTGGTTATGGAAGTTAGCTGTTGTATGTTCCCCAGGCCAGCATCTTGGTTACCACCAGACTGTCTGCCCTGGACCGTATCCCTCAGAAGTATGTGAGTCGCTATGCACAGATTTGTGGCTTCAATGACCCAGACCGCCAGCGGGCCTACTTCACGAGCCGCCTACTGCAGCAGAGTGGGGAGACTATGCATAACCATGAGGCCCATGCTCTTATAGAGCTGCTTTATCTCAACCTTCAGAGAGAAAGCCAGCTCGCTGCAGCCTGCTTCCTCCCCTCCTACTGCTGGCTCACATGTGCTACCTTACACTTCCTCCATTTCACCGATGCCAAGGCACCCATCCGCACACTGACCGGCATATACACCAGCTTCCTCAGGCTCAACTTCGGGGGTGAGGTGCTGGGCACAGGGACGGGGACAAATGTGGCCATTCAGGAGCACCACAGTTCTCTGATGTTGTATGTAGTCCGTACGGTTGGAAAACTCGCGTTCGACGGTGTGACATACAAACGAACGTCCTTCTCAGAAAAGGAACTGGAGCAGTGGATAGGAGGGAAGACCAAGACGGATGAGGAGCTACGTCAGCTGGCCATGTTTCGGACTGACGTGCTAGACTTCTTCTTGGCTCCCAGTGTAGTGGGTGGTAAGCATTTACCAGGAGATCCCAGTAATGATGAGAGGCGGTATGTGTTTGCTGTCCCAGCCATGCAGGAGTACCTGGCGGCTCTCTACGTCGTTCTAGGAGAGAACAAATCGGCTCTGGAGAAGCTGACCAGGCAGGTGTCTGTGGCCATCGGTCAGGCAGGTGAGGATGTCGGCACCATTTTCAACATCCTCTCTAAGTTCATTCCCCTCCGAATATTTGCTGTATTCAACCTCATTAAGCTTTTTCCAAAGCTTTATGAGAAAGTCAGCAGTCACAACAAAGGCAGCATTGCCAGAACCATGGCAGCTGAGATGTTCCGCACCGAGGATAGCTACAACGAGGATGTACTGGATCAGGTGGAGCAAAGCCTCCTGGGAGTCCATGGCCCGCAGCCACAGCAGTACAGCGAGGCCCAGCCTTTTGAGCTCTACCCCATCTTCATGGGTGGACTGTTGCATTATGGTAACCGTGTCCTTCTCCAGCAACTTGGATGCAGCATTCAGAGCACCACTGTGGCACAGATCACACAGGCCCTTCGGAAGCACCTTGTCAGAGGTAACATGTCTGTTCTTTTCAGTATGGCTTCTACAGTATGGTTTGAATGTCGGAGGAAGTTGAAGTTACCTTAGTTTAAAATATTACACATCTATTGACTTCTGTTATGGTTGACTTAAAACAACTTGAGTACTCTTAAATATCTCCTACCTTTTTTTTAAATGTGTTTTTCTTATGTTTCTGTCCCCTAAAATGTCTGACCTTGACTGTGCTCACATAACGTATCTCTGCAAGCTACTGACGGGGGAGATATCTGTGCACTCCCTAAAATCTGAGATTCAAACTTACCCCCGGGGCAAACTGGATTAGGTTACTGTCACCTATTCCAATCTGCCAATCGCTGTCTAATACGCAAATGGCGACACATATCGACAGTCTTAGACACATGAGTTGTGAATGGATGAGTTCACCAAAAACAGCCTCCAATAAATAAAAATACTTTTTACCATATGATTGGGCAAGAAAGCCCTCACTTGCTCGTAAGCCGGCAGTGTGAGATGCGACAAACCACATTTTAAAAGTATGGGTGGAAATGTACTTAACAATTGTACACCAGGAGTAACAACATTTTGGTTTGAGCCCTGTCTGAGCCAAAAGTGGAGGACTTTGTGCCTGTCAAATACCCTTGTTTTCATTTTCGTTTTAGACGGAAAGCTATATGGATAACGAGTCTTTTATCTTATTTAATGCTAGAGCTCAGCAAGCCACAGCCACCAGAGGAGTTGATGGATCTACTGGTCCTTCTGTATGAGTTTCAGAACCCCAGACTGACTGCAGAGGTTCTGGCCTCAATCAGAACCATCCGCCTCACCAACATTCGTATGACAACACTCAAATGCTTTGTCCTGAGTTCTGTGCTCTCATGCACCCCTGCAAGGTAAAGTACGGATTGTGCTTTTGCTGGCACCTGTTCAGTATGTAAGGTTTAGTGCTAGATTTCTTTTTTCCGGCTCTGTTTGATATTTTTTATTTTTTATTTCTAAATGTGCTTTTTATTTACAAAGTAAAGGAAAGAATATCATTCTGAACTAGATATATAGCCCTAGCCATATTTCCTGCTGGTAAATCTCATTTGCGTCCAACAATTAAAAAAACTTAAGAGCACAAATCCAATAATGTCTCCCAACAACAAAAGAGAAGTCTAATTTTAGGAAAATTTGAGTGGCTAAATATTTTTGAAGCTTTTTAACTCAACTGTCAGAGCCTTACTGCTGTTCTCATGGTATTGTTGTAATAAAAGTTACAAAAATAGAAAAACAGCTCTTGTCTCTGCAGATATATGATATGCAGAATTCCTAGCTTCGGAAGTTTTGAAAATATTTCCCTAAAGCAGCCGTGTACAGTGTGAGATTTGCAGTTTAAATTGTTTTGCAGACATTGTAGCAATTTACACACACACACACACACACACACACACACACACACACACACACACACACACACAC